>JALIGW010000016.1:18312741-18522741 GCA_023053685.1 Diadophis punctatus similis
GAACCAAAAGACCATCTAGTCTTAGAACATAATGAATGCCTAGCCAACTTACATTGATCATGGTTCTTAAGACTGTCCCGCTTCCGTCCATGGTGTGAAGAAAATCTTTATAAAACTTCATTTTCACCTTGTTATCTCGGACAATCAGGACGCCAATCCCTTTGAAGGTGAACTCGACCGCCTGTTTGGTGGCAATGGACCGCGAGAACGACAGGAGGGTCTCTCGGACACATCCTTCCACCATCTCCCTGTTGAAGGGGCTGTCCAGGGACAACACAATGAAATTCAGCTGGACAATTGGGATATCACCTAGGAAGGTATAGAAGGGAGAAATACCCTATAGGTAAGCTGATATCATAGCAATAGCACTTAGACTTATATATCACCCTGTAATGCTTTACAGCACTCTCTGATCGGTTTACAAAGTCAGCCTATTGCCCCCAACAATCTGGGTCCTCATTTTACCGACCTCGGAAGGATGGCAGGCTGCATGAACCTCGAGCGCACCAGGATTCGAACTCCAGGCTGTGGGCAGAGTTAGCCTGCCATGCTGCATTCTAACCATTGCGCAACCACGGCTCCTTGATAACATACAGGTAACATGTTAGCAGAATAACATTAAGGTCCCAAAGGTGCTTTTTCAATCAGCAACCAGACTTCCTTTCTTTTTCCTTGAAGACGTTTCCCTTCTCATCCAAGAAGCTTCTTCAGTTCTTTTTCAGAACCGAAGAAGCTTCTTGGATGAAAAGTGAAACATTTTCAGGGGGGAAAAAAACCTAAGAAAGTCCACTTGCCTTTTGGAAAAGCATATTTGGGACAATCATGACCTGGATGGTTTCAAATCTCTGTAGACAATAACCTTAAGGGTTCATTCACACAATTCTCCCCGGTATTTTAGTCTAGCCGGCTTCTGGATATGGAACCATGACAAAATCTTGTTCTTGACTCAGACAGGAAGATATCTTGAAACCCTCTTCATGCTCCGGCAACTGACATCATTAATATACCAACACCACGCTTGATATTGGAGGATGATCCAGTAGTTGTTCTGGGATCAAGCTGTAATTGGTCTAAGAGCCTGTGTCAAAGGTGTGGTTTTTTTCAAAAAGCAACTGGACTATTTTTTGAGGAACAAGAAGACGTTTCGCTTCCCATCCAAGAAGCTTCATCCGTTGTGAGGATACCTATCCTTCCATCCCCCCCCATCACAACGGATGAGACTTCTTGGATGAGGAGCGAAACGCCTTCTTCTTGTTCCTCAAAATAAAAACTATCAGAGTTTGTTGCATAAAAATCAATTCCAGAAGCACACACGGATAACTGATTCAGGTGGATTCATTAACTTCTTTATAAACATAATAATATGTATACAATACCACAAGTAGATTATTTCTTCAATGCAGCAGTTACAAGCAAAATACAAGCAGATTCTAGTTCAGAGTTCAGAGAGAGACAGAGAGTACAGAGTGGACTGAGCCACACCCAGCCTCACAGTTTCAGTTTCGATTCTCTGCACAGACTCAGAAGTGTTTAGCTCTCATTGGCTGACTTAGTTGCTATGCCTATTCATTGGCTGACCTTGTTACCATTGGCTCTCCCAGTTCATGAATATCTTAACAAAAACCCAGTCCAGCTGCCTTTTGAAAAAACAAATTTGAGACAACTATGACCTGGATGACTGAGAATCTCCATAGATGCTGTCAGGGAATTGTGCAGCAGGTGTCCAAATGAATTCACAGGCGCTGGCTTGAACTTGTAGTAGTTTTATATAAATAAATATATTTACAGCTATATTTAAGTCAGTAAAGATAGTCAAGGCAAACAGAAGCATCGTGAGGTAAATCCTCACAGAAAAATCATGGTGAGGTAAATTGCAGAGCACCCAGGAGAAAAAGGCGGGAAACAAGGACACTCCCCCTTTTACCCACAGCAGCCAATCACAGCATAATTGCCTCATGCAGGAGCCAGCTCTTTCTCTCCGACCAATCAGCTACAACTGTGTGTTCCAACTCATCGTACCACTCTGCTGTTTGAGCTACTAAATTTAAATATCGTTACAGACACCTAGAGCCCGTAGGGATCCAGTCAATCAATAACTGTAATGGTATGCAGGAATGACCTTGGGAGACAGAAACAGGAGCCGTAACCTAGTCGACAGTCTGATAAAATAAATAAATAAATTCTTTAAAAATGATTTATGTTGTTCGGTGGGTAACTGGATTGTATAAAGCAAAGGGTTTGGATTTGAATGTCTATGGAGATTCTCAGTCATCCAGGTCATGGTTGTCCCAAAGGTGCTTTTTCAAGAGGCAACTGGACTTCCTTGTTTTTCTTTGAAAAGATTTGAAGATTTAGATTTGAAGGAAGAGGAAAACCTTGAAACTGAATTTCTCACCCGGAATGCGTATTTTGTTGAATTTTAGTCCATGGATCTGGGCGAGTTTCTCCGATAGAAGGAAGACAGGCCGCTGAAGGAGGGTGGGTTTGTTGGTGCCAGGGTGCAGTTTCTCTCTAAGGAAGGAGAAGGTCCCAAGGCCAGGAATCTGGACACCCTGCAAAAGAAGGAGCCCTAAGTAAGAGCTGGAACAGCAACATGGTGAAGGCTCCTGAGTCCCAACCTACGTTACAGGTAGTCCTTGAATTACGACCACAATTGAGCCCAAAATTTCAGCTGCGAAGCAAGACAATTGTTAAGGGAGTTTTGCCCATTTTAATGACCTTTCTTGCCACAGTTGTTAAGTGAATCTCCACAGTGATTTAGCAAATCTGGCTTTCCCATTGATTTCTCTTGTCGGAAGCCAGTTGGGAAGGTTACAAATGGTGATCACGTGACCCCAGGACACTGCAACTGTCATAAACACAAGTCAGTTGCCAAGCACCCCAATTTTGCTACACTTGAGCTTAGCCAAAAGGCCGAGAAGCGATGCACCCCAATTTTGATCATGTGACCATGGGGATGCTGCAATGGTTGTACACCGGGTGAGTTTTCAACAGTACGCTGATGACACCCAGATGTACATCTCCACCCCGTGCCACTTTAGGGAGGCAGTGGATGTGATGTGCCGATGCTTGGACGATGTTAAGATCTGGATGGGAATGAACAGGCTCAGGCTCAACCCTGACAAGACTGAGTGGCTTTGGATATTGTCTCCTAAGGACTATGTCGACTGTCCCTCCTTGGTTCTTGGGGGAGAAAAACTAGCTCCCTCAGAACGGGTTCGCAATTTGGGAGTTCTCCTAGATCCACAGCTAAAATTAGACCAACATCTTACAGCTGTGGCTAGGGGAGCCTTTGCACAGGTTCGCCTGGTGCACCAATTGCGACCATACTTGGAGAAGGAGGCTCTACTCACGGTCACTCATGCCCTTGTCACCTCTCGATTGGACTACTGTAATGCGCTCTACATGGGGCTACCCTTGAAGAGTATCCGGAGACTTCAATTGGTGCAAAATGCAGCTGCGCGTGCTGTGGTGGGTGTCTCAAGGCTTGCTCTTAACTGAATCACAGTTAGAACAAAAGAGTTTTAATACTGTAGCACAAGCTGAGTCATTGATGAATCTGAATAGAAGTGAAATATTTTTAAGAAAAAAATCTTGATCGCTCTGAATGAGAGACCTGTGTTTTCATACTCTTAACCCCTTATCTTCTGACTGAGAGAAGATCTTAAAATTTGTGTGGGAAAGAAAGAAAGAAAGAAAGAAAGAAAGAAAGAAAGAAAGAAAGAAAGAAAGAAAGAAAGAAAGAAAGAAAGAAGGAAGGAAGGAAGGAAGGAAGGAAGGAAGGAAGGAAGGAAGGAAGGAAGGAAGGAAGGAAGGAAAGAAAGAAAGAAAGAAAGAAAGAAAGAAAGAAAGAAAGAAAGAAAGAAAGAAAGAAAGAAAGAAAGAAAGAAAGAAAGAAAGAAAGAAAGAATCATCTTTTCAGGAAGGAAGGAAGGAAGGAAGGAAGGAAGGAAGGAAGGAAAAAATGAGAAATAGATGAGTTTTAATGCTAAGTTTGTCTTTAATTGGTGGTCATATGCCTGGTTTGAAGATACATGAGGCTTCCTGCTGGTTTCTAGTAACTCCTCTTTCCCAAGGAAGCCAACCACAGTTAACTCTGACTATGGAATTTCTCACCACCTAACCTTATCAACAAAAGAGTGTTACCTCTCTGTGCCTCGGTGGCGCAGTGGTTAGAGTGCAGTATTGCAGGTTACTTCTGCTATCGGCTGCCTGCAATTTGGCAGTTCAAATCTCACCAGGCTCAAGGTTGACTCAGCCTTCCATCCTTCCAAAGTGGGTAAAATGAGAACCCAGATTGTTGGGGGCAATATGCTGACTCTGTAAACAGCTTAGAGAGGGCTGTAAAGCAGTGTGAAGTGGTATATAAGTCTAAGTGCTATTGCTATTGCTACCTTCCTATACATTTTTTTTAAATGTCCACAAAGTCTGGAGTCTTGGTTAAGGCACCAGTCTAGAAAACAAGAGACCATGAGTTCAAGCCCACCTTAGCCATGAAAACTTGCCGGTAACAGCCTTCCTTATAGGGTTGTTGTTGTGGGGGAAATAGGAGGAAGACGTTATGTTGGATACATTTGCCACCTTGAGTTATTTGTAAAAGATAATAAAGGCAGGATACAACTAAAAGTAATAAATACCTGGATCGGAAGAATGCAAGTAGAAAAATTTACAAAAAGTCCTACCTTATTCATCGATAGTTGCTTCTCAACAAACTCAGAAACGCCGTCCCAAATATTAACAACATCTGAAACGTAAAGCACACATATTTTTGAACACACTTTTTACACAACTCTAAAAAGAGGAAAAACCTCAGTCCTAGGTAGCAGGTCACTGAAATGATTTATTGCTGGATAGATTTGATTTATATCCATGACCATCAGTCATACTCTTGATGGTTTATAAGTACAGGTGGTCCTCGACGTATGACCACATTTGAGCCCAAAATTTCTGTTGTTAAGCAAGACCGTTGTTAACTGAGTTTTGCCCCATTTTACAACTTTGCTTGCCACAGTTGTTAAGTGAGTCACTGCCATAGTTTTTAAGTGAATCCGGCTTCCCCATTGACTTTGTCAGAAGGTCACAATAGGTAATCACATGATCCCAGGACTTTACAACCGTCATAAATGCGAGTCAATTGTCAAGCGTCCGAATTTTGATCACGTGACTATGGGGATCCTGCAATGCTCATAAGTGTGAAAAATGATCATAAGTCACTTTTTTCAGTGCCGTTGTAACTTTGTACCGTCACTAAATGAACTGTTTTAAGTTCAGAATTACCTATACAGTAATCCCTCGTTTTTCGCGGGGGTTATGTTCCAAAAAGAACCCGTGATAGGCAAAATCCGTGAAATAGGAACCTTTATTTTTTTTAACCCCTCCTACCCGGCTTCTGCGTTTTCGGCGCCCAAAAAAAGCATGAAAAATCCTCCAACCTCTCCCTCTTTTGACGTCTGCTGTGGCTGCTTGGCACTGATCTCCTGAGCGAGCTTGTAGGCCGTTCCCTCGTCGATTTGGCGCGAACAGCCATTTTCCCTCAGGGAAAGCTGACAGCGTGGCCCGCCCTACAGCTGATGAGTGGCAGTCCTTCTGCGCACGCGCAGAGCTCATCAGACCGCTTTACTCGCCTGCCGCTGCCAGACTGAAGCAGGAGACCGCCACGCAGGCGCAGAACTCATCAGAGAGGTTTGCGAGTCCCTTTGCCGCTGACTGCCTGGCCGCCCACGCAAATCCGTGAAGCAGCGAGACCGTGAAAGGTGAACCACGATATAGCGAGGGATTACTGTATACATAATGACAACCCAATGCAATATTCATGGCAAAAACAGCATTAAAAAAATGCAGCAATCAACCAGGTTCTGACAGGTGTCTTCTCAATCACCATCGACTCTATGAAACAATTTGGTATTTAAGTTTCCAGATGGTCAATCATGTGGGAACAATTTCAACTGCACAGGGAGACTGTGCCACACAGCAGGGACTGACCCTGGAAAAACAGCACCTGCAATCCTCACAGGTGGTAAGCTGTTCCGAGTAAATCTACCTTTTGCAATTGACTGATGGTGATTTTGTCAATGCCGATACTGTTCAAGTGATGCTCCAGTTGTTTTGGAATTGCACCAGGGGTGGGCTGCTGGGGGTTCGCAAAGGTTCGGGAGAACCTCTGGCTAAGATTCTGTGCAGTTCGGAGAACCCCCAAATCCCACTCCTGGCTGGCCCAACCCACCCCACCCCGCTCCTCCCAGGAGTCCCCACGCGGCCCGTTTTGGGTGCAGGTAAGTGCAGGGCGCGCACGGAGACTCGGGGAGGGCGGAAAATGGGCCTACCAGAAGTTTGGAGGGCCAGAAGGCCTCCGGAGCCCGGAGGAGGCCGTTTTCACCCTCCCGGAGGCTCGAGGACAGCCTCCAGAGTCCGGGGAGGGCAAAGGTGAGCCGAGGTGGCGCAGCGGTTAGAGAGCAGTACTGCAGGCCACTTTAGCTGACTGTAATCCGCAGGTCAGCAGTTCAAATCTCACCGGCTCAGGGTTGACTCAGCCTTCCATCCTTCCGAGGTAGGTAAAATGAGGACCCAGATTGTTGGGGGCAATATAAATATACATTGCTTTCTGGTGTAAACCGCTTAGAGAGTGCTTGCACTGTGAGGCGGTATATAAATCTCACAAATAAATAAATAAATAAATAAATAAATAAATAAATAAATAAATAAATAAATAAATAAATAAATAAATAAATAAATAAATAAATAAATAAATAAATAAATAAACAAACAAACAAACAAACAAACAAAAACGCCCACCCCGCCCGCGGTGCAGGAGGCTGACTAGGCCACGCCCACCATGGCTACGCTCACCCAGCAACCGGGCAGAGAACCCTTTGCTAAAAAATTTGAAGCCCACCCCCTGAATTGCACCCAAGGCACCTATCACCATTGATACTATCTTTGCTCTCTTTTGCTACAGTTATTGGTCTTCTATTTTGCAGGCCTTGGTATTTTATTACTTTCTCCAATTATTATTATGATTATGCTTCATTGCACAGTCAGTCAGAGCTTTAAACTGGATTTGGCCTTTTTATCCGCCCGAGGACTCGTTTCCCAAGGACCTGAGACAGGTAGTTCTTATTTGATGGTGTCAAAGGCATCACTGCAGAATATAAGCCAGTGATGGTGAACCTATGGCACGCGTGCCACAGGTGGCACGTAGAGCCATATCTGCCAGCACGCGAGCCGTTGCCCTAGCTTAGTTCCAAGGCTAAAGTGACCAGATTTATTTATTTTTAAGCGGGACGGGGGGGCGCCTGGGTGCCGCCATTTGTTTTGCCCTCTGCGCATGCGCAGAACGCTGCGCATGCGCAGAGGGCAAAACAGCAAATGCCGGCGTCCAGGTGGGGGGGGAGGCGGGAGGGCGCCTGGAGCTCGCGACAGGTAAGCTGCCGGCTGCCTCCTTTCCCCGTCTCCCGCCTCCCGTTCGTTGCTTGCCAGCCCGGCCGAAGGGGAGGCGGGAGGCGAGGAAAGGAGGCAGCCGGCAGCTTACCTGCTCCAGGCATCCAAGCGCCACGGTCTCCCGGTCGCCCGCCCGGCCCCAGTATTACCTTAAATAGAATGTTCACATTTCCTCCGTAGAGATAAGTACGTGACAATTCTCATAGTAATCATGCAGGTTTTCCCTTGAGTAAGGTGACCAGACGTCCCGGGGAAGAAAGGGGAGGGGGACGAGGAAGGGCTGTTTGCGCCGCCGGCTCCTCGTCCCTCCCCCCGCATCCCAAAGCAGCGGCGCCTCCGAGGGCGGGGCTAGGGATGGGGCGGGGGAAGGAGAGGAGGAGCAGCCTCCCTTCCCCCTCCCCCCAGCAGGCAGCCGCCTCGCTGGAATTCCGCCCGACTTCCCCTCTAAGGTGACCAGACGTCCCGCTGTTTCCGCAGTCTTTTCAAAAAAAGCGGGACTTTTTGAAAAGAATGCGGGACGCGGGACACACGCTTGAAAAGCGTGTCTGTCCCGCCAAAAGCGGGACGTCTGGTCACCTTATCCAAGGCGCATGTGTGTACCGGCCAGCTGATTTTCAGCTCACGGGGAGGCTCTGGGAGGGTGTTTTTGGCTTCTGGAGGGCCTCCGGGGGGCGGGGGAGGGCATTTTTGCTCTCCTCAGGCTCTAGGGAAGCCTCTGGAGCCTGGGGAGGGCGAAAAACGGGCCTACTGGGCCCACCAGAAGTCAGGAAACAGGCCATTTCCAGCTTCCAGAGAGCCTCCGGGGGGTGGTGTTTTCGCCCTCCCCAGACATTGAATTATGGGTGTGGGCACTCGCGCGTGTGCGATAGCAAGCGCGCACGCGCTTTCGGCACCTGAGGAAAAAAAGGTTCGCCATCACTGGTATAAACTGTTGCAGGTAAAGCTATCTTTTGCAGTTGGCTGATGTGGATTTTGTCAATGCTGATGGTGTTCGAGGGGTGCTCCAGAATGTTTTGGGATTGCAAGCAAGGTGCCAATAAACCCAATGGAGACAGTTTGGAATAGCGGTTAAGGCTAGAAAGCAGGAGACCTAGAGCTCAAGTCCCGCCTTAACCATGAAAGCCGAGGGGTGACTTTGGGCCAATCACCAGGAATCTGTGAATTCTAGTCCCGCCTTAGCCATGAAAGCCGAGGGGTGACTTTGGGCCAATCACCAGGAATCTGTGAATTCTAGTCCCGCCTTAGCCATGAAAGCCGAGGGGTGACTTTGGGCCAATCACCAGGAATCTGTGAATTCTAGTCCCGCCTTAGCCATGAAAGCCAAGGGGTGACTTTGGGCCAATCACCAGGAATCTGTGAATTCTATTCCCGCCTTAGCCATGAAAACCGAGGGGTGACTTTGGGCCAATCACCAGGAATCTGTGAATTCTAGTCCCGCCTTAGCCATGAAAGCCGAGGGGTGACTTTGGGCCAATCACCAGGAATCTGTGAATTCTAGTCCCGCCTTAGCCATGAAAACCGAGGGGTGACTTTGGGCCAATCACCAGGAATCTGTGAATTCTAGTCCCGCCTTAGCCATGAAAGCCGAGGGGTGACTTTGGGCCAATCACCAGGAATCTGTGAATTCTAGTCCCGCCTTAGCCATGAAAGCCAGCTGGGTGACTTTGGACCAATCCCTCTCTCACAGCCCACCACACTTCACAGGGTTGTTGTGTTGAGGAAAATGGGAGGAGGAAGGTGTGCCAGATATGTTCACCTCCTTCAGTTATTTGTAAAGATAATAAAGGTTGGATTAAATAAACTATATATATATGAGAGATGAGAACCTTGTGGCCTAGAGGTTAAACTTCTGCCTTACAAGCAGACTGCCCAGGTACAATTCCCACTAAGGGTATGGCTATCTGATGAGAGCAAAATAGCTCGAAATAGATCTATAATAGTCTCCTTTTATTTTCATTTATCAGCAAATAATGTTACACATACAGACAATATAGTTTGTCGACTATAGAAAACTGCCTGGATGGTCCCAGGAGGGGCCAAAAGGCAAAAGGAAGCTGTGATGTTTCCTTCCATACACCAGGATGACTCGACAGAATAAACATATATAACCCTCTCCTGGTGAAGAGCTGATAGGGATGAGAACCTTGTGGCCTAGAGGTTAAACTTCTGCCTTACAAGCAGACTGCCCAGGTTCAATTCCCACTAAGGGTATGGCTATCTGATGAGAGCAAAATAGCTCGAAATAGATCTATAATAGTCTCCCTTTATTTTCATTTATCAGCAAATAATGTTACACATACAGACAATATAGTTTGTCGACTATAGAAAACTGCCTGGATGGTCCCAGGAGGGGCCAAAAGGCAAAAGGAAGCTGTGATGTTTCCTTCCATACACCAGGATGACTCGACAGAATAAACATATATAACCCTCTCCTGGTGAAGAGCTGATAGGGATGAGAACCTTGTGGCCTAGAGGTTAAACTTCTGCCTTACAAGCAGACTGCCCAGGTTCAATTCCCACTAAGGGTATGGCTATCTGATGAGAGCAAAATAGCTCGAAATAGATCTATAATAGTCTCCCTTTATTTTCATTTATCAGCAAATAATGTTACACATACAGACAATATAGTTTGTCGACTATAGAAAACTGCCTGGATGGTCCCAGGAGGGGCCGAAAGGCAAAAGGAAGCTGTGATGTTTCCTTCCATACACCAGGATGACTCGACAGAATAAACATATATAACCCTCTCCTGGTGAAGAGCTGATAGGGATGAGAACCTTGTGGCCTAGAGGTTAAACTTCAGCCTTACAAGCAGACTGCCCAGGTTCAATTCCCACTAAGGGTATGGCTATCTGACAAGAGCAAAATAGCTCGAAATAGATCTATAACAGTCTCCCTTTATTTTCATTTATCAGCAAAAAATGTTACATGTGTATGTATATATATATATATATATATATATATATATATATATATATATGTATGTATGTATGTATGTATGTATGTATGTATGTATGTATGTATGTATGTATGTATGTATGTATGTATACACACATACCTACACGCTGTCCTCTTGCAGAATGGCCTTTATCTCCCTGCAGTCTAATTTACAGCCCTGAAATCTCCCTGTTATCTCCCACCCAATATTATCCAGGACTGACCCTGCTTAGCTTTTTTTCAGAGCAGCCAAAATAGCTTGCTGCTGCCATCTAGTGGTAAACTAAGGCAAACTCTCCTGCGTTCTGTCCCTTTTTCAGGGTACTTGAAAGAGGAGAGAGAAATTAACATTAAAATTAAAAATTAATTAATTAATTAAAAATTAAACTGGCATAAGAGATAAAATAATAATAGATGAATAGATAGGTAGGTAAATATTTGAATAACCTTCATCGAAGAATAACAGCACCAATAATACTAACACCAATAATAACTCCTAATTGGCAATTAGATCCAATTTCCACAGATTTTGAAAAAGAATAAACCTCATCCACCAGCTTTGCTTAACCGGGCCATGTTTTTGCCTGAAATAATATTTCCATGTCATATTCTCGGAAACTTTCTATCGCTTCTTCTCTGGCAATATTACACTGCTAACCAGAGCATACAAAACATTTGTTAGACCAATCCTCGAACACAGCTCACCTGTCTGGAACCCACATTGCATATTGGACATTAATACAACTAAGAGAGTCCAGAAATATTTCACAAGAAGAGTCCTCCACTCCTCTGCTCGCAACAGAATACCTTACTCCACCAGACTTGAAATATTGGGATTAGACAATTTAGAACTACGTCGCCTTCGATCTGATCTAAATGTAGTTCATAAAATCATCTGCCACAATGTCCTACCTGTCAATGAATACTTCAGCTTCAACAGCAACAACACACGAGCACGCAATAGATTCCAACTTAATGTAAAGCGCTCCAAACTCGACTGCAGAAAATACGACTTCAGCAACAGAGTGATCAATGCCTGGAATGCACTACCTGACTCTGTGGTTTCTTCCCCAAACCCCCAAAACTTTAACCTTAGACTGTCTACAGTCGACCTCACCCCATTCCTAAGAGGTCTGTAAGGGGCGTGCATAAGAGCACCACTGTGCCTACCATCCCTGACTTACTGTCCTATTTTTATTTATTTATTCATTTATTTATTTATTTTTATTTTGTCAACACGTGTACAAGATAACAGGTATGATATAAACATAAACAAAAGCAAAGTATGTACAGGTAAAAATTAGACAATAGGACAGAAGTACAGGGACGGTAGGCACGATGGTGCGCTTATGCACGCCCCTTACAAATCTCTTAGGAATGGGGTGAGGTCAACTGTAGACAGTCTAAGGTTAAAGTTTTTGGGGTTTGGGGAAGAAACCACAGAGTCAGGTAGTGCATTGTCCTCATTTATCTGTACTTCTTTTGCTTATGTTATGTTTATACAAACACCTACTATCTTGTACATGTTTGACAAACAAATAAAATAAAATAAATAAATATAAATAAATAAATAAATAAATAAATAAATAAATAAATAAATAAATAAATAAATAAATAAAATATTCCAACACCGAGAGAGAGTTAAAAACTAGGGATTTTTTAAAAAACAGATATACCCAGAAAAGGCATTCAAATCCCTACAGTGTTTTTTTTTTTAATGCAACAATTAAATGAACTTTACCTTCGGAAGTGAGCTTGGGAAGGGTTATGAACAGGTTCTTGCCCGCCTGTGTGATTGCATTTTGGATCGTGTCCAACATGTTTGCATCCTCGGCCCGATTTCTCTTAACGAAGTCAAAAAGCCACGCGGGGAGCCACGGAGGCACAGAAGCGGATCCTTTAATGCCCGGTGGGGGAAAGTTGCTGTCACATTCTTCTTCACTTTCGTCCTCCTTGGTCGACTTGATTTGGGGTGTTTTTTTATTTTAAAGCACGGCCTTAGCGAGCTCGCCCCATTTCCCTTCTCTTGCTCTCCTCCTCCTCCTCCTCCCCATCAATGCAAGGAGCGAAACTCGGCGCCTCGAAGGAGAGAAGAGCGAAGAGAGAGAGAAACTCTGCGAACCGCAGGGCATTCACAGCCCTGGTGGGCGGGGCTGATGGACGGGAGGGGCGGGGCTCGTCGCTAGGACGCGCGTCTCCCTCACTGGTTACCAGGAGTGACGTCACAACGGAGGATTCCTCGCCCGGCTTTTGTGTGAATTCTCCAGCGCGGTTCGATTTGGAATCCTCCAGCCTTTTTTTTAGACGTTCTCTTCAAGGCTGGATGGGATTTTTTTTTTTTTTTTTTGGGGGGGGGGGGAGTTGGTCCACAGAGCAACAAGGAAATGATCAGAGAAGGACTGATACAAAGATAGCGTGTTTGTTTGTTTGTTTGTTTGTTTGTTTGTTTGTTTGTTTGTTTGTTTGTTTGTTTCTTTGATTGATTCATTCATTCATTATGGGCTATCAGGTCGTTTCGACTCTTAGCGACCACATACATAGAGGTTCTCCAGTTTGATCTGTTCCTAAGTTGGTCCTTCTTGTCTTCCAAAGCAGCCTCTCCACATTGCTTCTGGTTGTCCCCTTCTGCTGTCTGTCTGTCTATCATCTCTCTCCATCCATCTCTCTATCTTATCTTATCTTATCTTATCTTATCTTATCTTATCTTATCTATCTATCTATCTATCTATCTATCTATCTATCTCTATTTAACATCCTATCTATATCTACAGTATCACCTCTCTTTATCTATATCTAATCATCTCCATCCATCCATCCATCCATCCATCTCTATTTAACATCCTATCATCTATATCTACAGTATCATTCTCTCTTTCTCTTTATTTATTATCTCTATCTATATATCTATTATCCATAATCTATCTATCTATCTATCTATCTATCTATCTATCTATCTATCTATCTATCTATCTATCTATCTATCTATCTATCTATCTCTATCATCTCTCTCTCTATCTATCTATCTATCTATCTACATCATCTATCCATCTATCTATCATCTATCTATCTCTATCATCTCTCTATCTATCTATCTATCTATCTATCTATCTATCTATCTATCTATCTATCTATCTATCTATCTATCTATCTATCTACATCTTCTATCCATCTATCTATCTCTATCGTCTCTCTCTCTCTACATCATCTATCCATCTATCGTCTATCTATCTATCTATCTATCTATCTATCTATCTATCTATCTATCTATCTCTATTTAACATCCTATCTATATCTACAGTATCACCTCTCTATATCTAATCATCTCCATCCATCCATCCATCTCTATTTAACATCCTATCATCTATATCTACAGTATCATTCTCTCTTTCTCTTTATTTATTATCTCTATCTATATATCTATCATCCATTATCTATCTATCTATCTATCTATCTATCTATCTATCTATCTATCTATCTATCTATCTATCTATCTATCTCTATCATCTCTCTATCTATCTACATCATCTATCCATCTATCTATCATCTATTTCTATCATCTATCTATCTCTCCATCATCTATCTATTGTCTATCTATCATCTATCTACTATCTATCTATCATCTATCTATCATCTCTCTCTCTCTCTCTCTCTCTCTCTCTCTCTCTCTCTCTCTCTCTCTCTCATCTATCTCTACCTATCTCTATTTAACATCCTATCATCTATATCTAGTTTCATCCATCCATCCATCCATCTATCCATCCATCTCTCTATCTCTATCTCTATCTATCATCTGTATCATCTCCCTCTCGCCCCTCCTCTCTTTCTCTCTCTCTCCATTTATCTAATTTGTTTGTTTGCCATCCATCTCACCTAGAAGCGACTCTGAGCAGCTTACAAACATTAAAAGCCAATAAATAGTGTCCACACCTAGGAAGACCTAGATGTGAAAACTCAAAATAAACTTAGTTCAGTGTGAACTGCAAACTTTTGCAAACTGTCGATACTTGAATGGAGACAACTACAGGAGTGTGGCCTTGTTGTTCCTTTGCAGCAAAAACAAACCCAAAATGATAGTGTTGGGGTACCTTAAAAAGTAAAATTGTTATGATAGTTTACATTTTCCTGATTTCAGTTGTGTGAATGACTGAGGCAGATTTTATATGAAAGGTAACAAAAAACATGCATAAAATGAGAGTAACCATGGAATATGTTTATTACACCCTGGAGAATCCACTGTTTAGGCACACGATTCTCTCTGCCAACTGAAGCTAGGGCTTGATCATGCATCCCATTGTGTGGATTCTAATGTATAATGTCTTAAAAGAAAAGTCACTCAGGATTATCTAAAATGAGCAGCCCTATATACCCGGTATGGCGGACCTATGGCACGCAGAGCCATCTCTCTGGGCACGCGAGCCATCACCTGTTGCTTTTCCGGGTTCTGGTGCGCCAGCCAGCTGGTCTTCACACACGCGGGAGTGCTGGAAACTGGAAGAGCAGCCACCCGGTGCGCATGCGCACGCCGGGAAGATGATCTTCTGGTTTCTGGTGCGTGCATGCGTGAGCAAAGACCAGCTGACTGGTGCGCATGCGTGCACTGGAAACCAGAAGATCATCTTCCTGGTGCGCGCATGTGCACCTGGCGGCTGCTCTTCCAGTTTTCAGCATGCGCACATGCGTGCATGCGCTCCCGTTTTGGCCAAAAAGGTTTGCCAACACTGCTATATACTATCTAAATAAATACGGTATTTTTCGGAGTATAAGACGCACCTTTTTCCCCCTAGAAGAGGCTGAAAATTTGGATTTGTCTTATACTCCGAATGTAGCTTTTTCGAAGCTTTTTTTTCCAGCCCTAAGGAGGTGCTAACGCTCTTCCCGGCTTGCAGGCTTGTTTTCATTGCTACTCCCTCTGAATATTTTTTTCAGCCTTAACCAGGGGATAAAATAATGTGCTGAAGCTGACCAGACTAAGGACGCTAGCCAGATGAATACCTGGTAGGCAGATTTTTCCCCAATTTTCCTCCCCAAAAACTAAGGTGCGTCTTATACTCTGAAAAATACGGTAAATGTCTCATTCTGATCCACCTTGGCCCATCATGAATATGGCCAGGTAGCTTTCCCAGCATAATGTAAACATGGACTTTTCTGGAATGTTTTTTTCAGCTTCCTGGTTTAATCTACACACTTGGCTTTGTCCTAGTGGTCTTCCATCCATTAATGAAACCCCACACTGTTTAATCTTTTTGAGACTAGCCAAGGTTTGCTAGCTGCTGCCATCTGTTGTGACATACCAGCAAACCTAGGCTAAGATGCTGCTGTTCTCTTCTAAAGAATTAACATGCAACTGGAATCAAAAAAAGCCTCTTCTGATTATTAATACTCTCACTATATTTTTATGTTACCAAGAAAACATGGTGCTTAACATAAAGGTAATCGTTGCTAGCAAACTGAAACTTCAAAGTCCTCTGTCAATAGAAACGAGATGAGGGCAGTCATGCATCAGCTCAGTATGAATAAATTAATTGTACTAAGTTACCATTATTTCGGAAAATGGAAACTTGCCCATACTGTATGACAAACGAAGAAAAGTGGAGTAAAATATGAGAAATCTAAAATGCTCCCAGAAATACTAATTTCATGGCTGTTAATTATCTTACCTTTAGTTTTTGTTCAATGTACTAGTTTCATCCTCTCCTTAAATATTATAAATTATAAGAGCCGAGGTGGCGCAGCGGTTAGAGGCAGGTACTGCAGGCCACTTTAGCTGACACCGATCCACAGGTCAGCGGTTCAAATCTCACCGGCTCAAGGTTGACTCAGCCTTCCATCCTTCCGAGGTAGGTAAAGTGAGGACCCAGATTGTTGGGGGCAATGTAAATATACATTGCTTACTGGTGTAAACCGCTTAGAGAGTGCTTACACTGTGAGGCGGTATATAAATCTCACAAAATAAATAAATAAATAAATAAATAAATAAATAAATAAATAAATAAATAAATAAATAAATAAATAAATAAATAAATAAATAAGATAAATCAGTTTGGAATATCTTTCATTAATAAGGATAAATTATTTGAACTATAATAAGGAGGGCCTTGGGGGGGGAGGCCGTTTTCGCCCTCCCCAGGCTCCTAGAAAGCCTCTGGAGCCTGGGGAGGGCGAAAAACGGGCCTACTGGGCCCACCGTGCTATCGTGTGCCAAAAGCGGGGGGAGCTGTGCACAAATGCACGGGGGACGGGGCACATTGAATTATGGGTGTGGGCACGCACATGCACGACCCCCCCCCCTGCGCGACCCCCGCTTTTGGCACACGACGGCAAAAAGGTTAGCCAACACTGATCTAGAACAGTGATGGCGAACCTTTTTTTCCTCGGGTGCCGAAATAGTGCGCGCACGCGCTATTGCACACGCATGCGTGCCCACACCCATAATTCAAAGCCCCCCACTTGCCTCACCCCCCTGTGCATGCGTGCGTGACCCCCCACTCCCCCGTTTCCTGACTTCCAGTAGGCCCAGTAGGCCCATTTTTTGCCCTCCCCAGCCTCCAGAGGCTTTCATAGAGCTTGGGGAGGGCGAAAACGCTCCCTCCAGCACCCCGGAGGCCCTCCGGAGGCCAAAATCACCCTCCCAGAGCCTCCATGTGAGCCAAAAATCAGCTGGCGTGCACGCACATGCATGCTGGAGCTGAACTAGTGCAACAGCTCGCATGCCGGCAGATATGGCTCCGCGTGCCATCTGTGGCACCCGTGCCATAGGTTAGCCATCACTGATCTAGAAGTTGTATAAGCTATTATACAAAGCATAAACAAACATGTTCCATAACAATTTCAGTCTGGAAAAAAAAAACCAAATCAAACGGTTTATTCTTGTTAATATTATTGACCATGTTTTCTGTACACTTCGTAGATTTCCCAGTTTATAGTTTTTAACTTGAAAACAGGACACACTGCAATGACTACTCTTTAGGGTTTAATTTTAAAGCAAAGTCCCAGAAGTATTACAAAAGTTGAGGTGGTTTTTTTTTTCCTCCCTTCATCTCAAATTTAGGCATTCATCCGGATGTTCTTCAGCAGGCTCAGGATATTGCATCTTTTAAGCTCTGTCTTCTTGTTCGAGTGGACTCCCAAGACACTGACTCGGGATTATGTTTTCCAAAAAAAAGGGTTTTGAGTTAGTCTTCTTTGGAAATTCTCATACCTGAAAGAAAGGGAGAGAAACAGAAAATGTGGATAAATTAAAATTTTATAGCAAAGCTATTTTGTATGTTTAAGTTGGTGGAAATCTCCAGTTAAAGATAATGTTTTCCTTTCCAATATCTAAGGGGCTGTCACCAAAATGAGGGGGTCAACCTATTCCCCAAAGCATCTGAAGGCAAAACAAGAAGCAATGGATGGAAACTAATCAAGGAGAGATCCAACCTAGAACTAAGAAGAAATTTCCTGACAGTGAGAACAATTAATCAGTGGAACGACTTGCCTCCAGACGTTGTGGGTACTCCAACACTAGATCTTTTGAAGAAGAGATTGGTCCAAAACCCTGCCCAAGCAGGAGACCCTATACCATTTCAGACAAATATTTGTCTGAAATGGTATAGGGCAGTGATGGCGAACCTATGGCACGCGTGCCACAGGTGGCACGCGGAGTCTTATCTACCGGCACGTGAGCCGCTGCCCTAACTCAGCTCCAGTGCGCATGTGTGTGCCGGCCAGCTGATTTTCGGCTTGTGCGGAGGCTCTGGGAGGGCGTTTTCGGCCTCCAGAGGGCCTCCAGGGGGGAGGAAGAAGCCGTTTTGCCCTCCCCAGGGTCCAAGAAAACCTCTCGAGCCTGGGGAGGGCGAAAAATGGGCCTACCGGGCCCACCTGAAGTCAGGAAATGGGGGAGCGGGGGGATCGTGGGTGCATGCACGGGGGGCAGGGCAGCACGGGGGGATTACACGCGCGTGTGCGGGGGCAAGGGGCATTGAATTATGGGTGTGGGCACTCGCACGTTCGCAATAGTGTGTACACGCATGCTTTTGGCACCCGAGGGAAAAAAGGTTCGCCATCACTGGTATAGGGTCTCCTGCTTGGGCAGGGTTTTGGACTAGAAGACTTCCAAAGTCCCTTCCAACTCTGTTATTCTGTCATTTTTTTTCTCTACACACAAAAAGATTTCTGCTAAGATTTCTCTTAATCTCCAGCACTGAAACTCAATTGCCTACTGCATAGGCAAGCTGATATCATAGCAATAGCACTTAAAGTTATATATCACCCCATAATGCTTTACAGCACTCTCTGGGAAGTTTACAGAGTCAGCATATTGCCAGAGGTGGGCTTCACAGAATTTAACAACCAGTTCACCCAGAATCGAAAATGTGCATGTGCACCTTGCGCACATGTGTGCTGCATCAAAAACACGGCAATTGTATAGGACAGAATAGCTTTGCTTGCGTGCGTGCCTTGCGCACATGCACGCTGCGTCAAAATACGGCGATTATATAGGACGGGATAGCACTGGGGAGGGTGGGCGGACCCAGCCGCTGGCCATAACTACTGGTTCGTTCGAACCGGCTGAATCCCATCCCTGCATATTGCCCCCAACAATCTGGGTCCTCATTTTATTTGCTTCGGAAGGATGAAAGGCTGAGTCAACCTCGAGCCAGTCGGAATTGAACTGCTGGCAATTGGCAGAATGAGCCTCAATATGCTATAATGCTATAATAATAGCAAAGCCCCTGTATATTATTATATTAATAATATATTAATATATATTATTAGAGCCGAGGTGGCGCAGTGGTTAGAGTGCAGCACTACAGGCTACTTCAGCCGACTGCTAGTTCAGCAGTTCAAATCTCACCAGGCTCAAGGTTGACTCAGCCTTCCATCCTTCTGAGGTGGGTAAAATGAGGGCCCAGATTGTTGCGGGCAATATGCTGAACTCTGTAAACCGCTTAGAGAGGGCTGTAAAGCACTATGAAGCGGTATATAAGTCTAAGTGCTATTGCTATTATTAAGCTAAGAAATATTTGGGTCCTAACATCAATCCCTGATACAAAAATACTAATCATATGTAATTTAAATCAATTTGTGCAAATCGGCATAGGAGGATGTCCATTATTAAGAAAGGAAAATATATCAGGTATTCTACTTTCCTTCACTTAGGGAGGGAGTGACTTGTCACAACATACTTGTCATCTGCAATGCTAACAGAAAATAGAACTGAAAAATAAAGACCTCAA
This sequence comes from Diadophis punctatus similis, assembly GCA_023053685.1. Classification (NCBI taxonomy): domain Eukaryota; kingdom Metazoa; phylum Chordata; class Lepidosauria; order Squamata; family Dipsadidae; genus Diadophis; species Diadophis punctatus. The sequence continues at coordinate 18,332,334 of JALIGW010000016.1, forward strand.
GATTTGCTGATGGGTTAATAAGCAGAACTTTGAGTTGATCAAACATCAGCCTGATTAAACAGATTAACACTCTGTAATTATGATTATTCTGGTTTGGTGCAGGAATGGGCCGAGGTGGCGCAGCGGTTAGAGTGCAGTACTGCAGGCCACTTTAGCTGACACTGATCCACAGGTCAGCGGTTCAAATCTCACCGGCTCAAGGTTGACTCAGCCTCCCATCCTTCCGAGGTAGGTAAAATGAGGACCCAGATTGTTGGGGGCAATATAAATATACATTGCTTACTGGTGTAAACCGCTTAGAGAGTGAGCTTGCACTGTGAGGAGGTATATAAATCTCACTAAATAAATAAATGGGGAAACATCTACTGCTTAAGAAGTACTGTATCTTACCATTTCAGAACTACATTTGCAGGAATAAAAGCTTCTGATGGGTTGGGTGTCATTTGGGCCTGAGTAACAGCAAAGGATGACGCGAAGTTATAAAAATTGTCTAACATCTTTTGAGTGAACTGGGGGGAAAAAACAATCAAAACGTGTTAACAATTTCCACATATGTAATCATCTCTATTGCAATTCTTAGAACAGGTTGAGCTATTTTTTAATGCATTTGAACATTGCCATAAGGACTTCTCATGGTTAATAGCAACAACAAAAGAAAAGAAAAAAACCACCTTTCAATAATAAAGACAATAATAAACCAAATAATACACTGTAACAAACCAACGGTAGCAGGTAACACCATCCCTATTATTCCCAAAATGCTGTTCAAAATATCTTCTGCTGTTCTGTTCTGTTTCTTTCCATTCTATTCTATTTTCCACTCTACATTCTATTCTATTTGGTTCCGTTCCGTTCCGTTCCATTTCCTATTCTACATTCTATTGTTCTGTTCTGTTGTATTCTGCTCTGCTCTGCTTTACCAAGGTTCTGGTACTGTTCTACCAGTTTTCTAGAAAACACTGTTTACTGAGAGAGAGAAACTGTATTTGCAATTACCTCTGTGAATGAATTGACTGATGATACAGCAGCACTTGCTATAGGAGTCTGTTGAGCCAAGAGTTCCAGCAGCTCCACAGAAATCCCAATCTGGGCCACAGATGGCATTTGGGGGATAGTCATGGCTCCAAACGGATGCTGACTGCCTTTACCTAAAAGGAACACACCACAGCTACCCTAATGCATTGGTCTGCTTCTCAACGCAAGGACAAATCTGAAGTAACCGCAAATATACATAAGACTGTGTGGGAGGGAAACGCATCAGTTACTGTAATGGTATGAAACAAAGAACAATTAATGAAACATTAAAATACAGGTAATTCTATACTTACAGCAGTTCTTATAAAATAGCTATCTGAAACAAAATAAACCCCACTGCCAGGAAGCATATCTAAACAGTCCCCATGAAGATGAATATTTAAAAACAGGAGGAAAATGCAAACCATTATTTATATCTGTTTTCATCAAATAGAAAAGTGCAAATAACAGGCCCATGATTCCAAAATTAATTTCATGCAGCTATGTCATGGAACAGGGTTCTGGAGATAAAACTGTGAAAATAAAGATTGGTGATTGATTGTGCTTAAACTTCTTCAAATAAAAGTACAGTACAGGGAAGAATAAGTACAAATGAGTTTTGGAGTCTCTCTTGCAAGACGTCTCAGATTTCAAGACGTAAATATGCTAATATGTCTTCTGATAACACGCACTTATACACACTTGTATTCCCCTCTCTTACCAGATTTTAGACCAGAAATTTTAAAGATGGCACTCGGTTTTTCATTCGTGACAAATCCAAGGAGCTGCCACACGGCCACACCATTCTCGTCAGGATAGCAGAAGTAGACTGATCCGCCCATACCCTCTGGAAAGGGCACGGTCCCCAGCATGAAGACCACCACATGATTGATTTTCTCGTAGTCGGGCAAGTTAAACACAAATTTGTCCTCTGCTACTTGCTGTGCCACTGTTTGAACCTATTTAAAAAAAAGTTTATTTAGGAAATGTATGTGGCCGCCCAATTCATGGTGACTCCAAATGGTTTACAGAAATAAAATCCCAATACAAAACCCCATAAACCCCCATCCTCTGACGGTCCCTTCCACCCTGGGGTCCCTTGATAAGCTATCACCCTGGGGAGCCTGGGGCCAGAGGTGGGTTCCTGCCGGAGCTGCCCAGTACACAACTCCGGTAGGGAGCGGACAATTGTGCAATTTGCACGCGACCGCTTCGGAGCCCTCTCTGCCGGTCCACCTTGCGCGTCGCCATTTTTTCTGTGAATTTTTGGCCTATTTTGTTTCTGCGCATGCGCGGAAGCAAAATCGTGCCAAAATCTCGTGAGGGGACACGCGAGAGATTTTTTGGCGAGATTTTGCTTCTGCGCATGCACGGAAGCAAAATTGTGCCAAAATATCACACACACGCGTGTCCCCTCGCAAGATTTTGGCGAGATTTTGCTTCCGCGCATGCGCAGAAGCAAAATCATGCAAGGGGGCGCGTGCCCGAAGCGAGCGAGCGCTCCCCCCAAAGTGTGGAGATGCGCGCGCAGCGCACCAGCACCGGTAAGGGAGCAACCCGCCGCTGCCTGGGGCCATTGGCAAAACCATGTCTTCCGGGCCTTTCAAAAGAGTGTCAAGATGTGCCCAACTTATTTTCGCAGGTATGTTGTTCCACAGGGAGTCAGCCACCACAGAGAAGATTCTTCTTTTTGGTCCTGCTAGATGGACCTCCCAAAGACAGGGGACCGGCAGCATCCTCCCTGCTCCTGTGGGTCAGGTAGATGTAATTGGGAAAAGATGGTCCTTCAAATAGCCTGGCCTTTAAGGCCATGTAGGGCTTTAAAGATGACAACCAGCACCTTGAATTGGACCTGGAAGCAAACTGGCAGCCAATGCGGCTCTCGCAGGCGAGGTGACACATGTGCAAATCTAGACCTGCACAAAAATATTTTGAACTAATTGAAGCTTCTGGATACTTTTCAAGGGTAGCTCCATGCAGAGCATTAAATGGGAACCCGCTTTTCCCGAGCAAATGTTTAGTCAGGCTAACTGGTTCACGTCGCAATGCATCATTTTGTGTGATTTGGTTCATCCCTGCTCTAGCCTTCTGCGCAGAAGGTTCTGTTCAATGAAATCCATATATAGCACAACACTTCTCGATTAGCAGGTTCAGCATGATCTCTGACATGCTTAAGCCACCTGATAAATCAGTCCGACTCATGAAAAAGTGATTTCCACTGAAAATGCAATGTATCCAAATGAATGAAGAAAGCGCCACTGAAAATAATGGCCACGTCTGCAACAACCACAAGTTGTAATTTGCTGTTCAGACACACATTTTTTTATACTGAAATTAGTAGAATGCAAGCATAGGGTTCAATTTCACAACTTGAAAAAGTAGGTTTTGCATGAAAGATTGCAGCCCAATATCCAATTGCAAATATTGGGCTGCAATCTTTCGTGCAAAACCCCGATTTGCAATATAAATTGTGCAAATAGTGGTGAAAGATGTCACTTTTTGAATTCATCCCTGAAGGATTTTTCTGAGCTCAGGTAGCTCTATAAAAAGGCTGTGGAAGAGCTGAGAGGAAGCAGGCAGCTTCATGGGGAACCACAGGATAAAATGAGTTATATATATTTTTTCTTGAAATAGGAGGCTCATGTCCAATGTATAAGTTTCCCCCTCAGAAATAAACAACAGTAAGGGACTCCGTCTCTTGAGCTGTTTTTTTATCACAGTTAAGGGAGGCATAAGGCCTGTTGAAAACTTCCATAAATGCAATTTTAAGTTTGTAAATTCCCGTCACGAGTTGTACACTTCAGAGTTCAGACCTCCCTAGTCTACCCCCTCAGGCATAATTTGATGCACGGAGACTACAGCTCCCAGCAACCCACAATAGTCTCTGCTGCCCAAGGGGTGATGGGAGTTGTAGTTTCAAGACATCGGATCGGCGCCTCGCCGTCCCCTCGAGCCGCAAACCGCAGGAGGCGGTGCTTAGAGTCGCCCCGCTCACCATAGAAACCCCAAAGGGCCAGCCGGCCCTCTCATTTCCACGGTCACCACTTCTTCTCCTTCTCTCCCCCTCCCCTTCGTTGCCATGGAGATCCAGGCCTAGGAGCCCGCCCACTCTCTCCTCCGCGGCCACAGGCGGGAGCCACTCACCAGCCTCCCCGCAACCAAGCAACCAAACATGGCGGCGGCGGCGCCAGCACCCCAGCTTGGTCCTCCGAGGTGGTCTTTCTAGACACCTACAAGCCGCCCGGACGAACACCCCAATGCCCCTCCGTGACGCCCCCCACTCCACCCCGCCCCAAGGAACTACATCCGGGGCAGGCGGAAAGAGGAAATTCTTAAAAACATAGGTGGAAGCATAGGTGAGGGGGGAAAAGGACTTTATGTCCCAGCATGCAGCGCAGCAAAACATTCCGTCCGTTTCTACAGGAGTCTCCGCAGCGGAGGCCGAAAAGTCTGTTGGGAAATGTAGGCTGGAGGCTATGAAAGGGGCGGAGGACGTGTGCGAGGATGAAGATAACGAAATGAAGTTCCTTTGTAAAACTGTATTTTGCTTTTATGGTTCGACTTGGGAGATGTAGTTCTTCCTTCCTGGAAAAGAAACTTACGGAATGCAGCTTTATTATCTCCCTGCAAATAAGAGACTTTTATTATCCCTTTCTACTGTGGAGGGAATGGGCAAGCTTTCCGATTTCGCAGAATTATTTAGGTGCACAAAAGGCATCAATAGTACTGGAATTCTCCGCATTTACCATTTTTTTTCCTGTCCCGATAATACTTCTGCCTCAGTGAAAGCAGGCTGTCAAAAAGCAGGTCGTCTGAAATTTTTTTTTTGGGGGGGGGGGGGCATTTGTTCATTCTCCTGAAGCAAAATGGAAAGATAGGTCTTGTGTAAAAAGAGCATAAGGTCCTATGGTAGTCCTCAACTTACAACCATTCATTTAGTGACCATTTGATGTTACAGTGGCACTGAAAAAAATGACATGGGTTTTCATTTACTGCCATGGCAGCATCCCCATAGTCACATGACTAAGATTCAGGCACTTGGCAACTGACTGCCTGGGGTCATGTCATCACAATTTGTAACCTTCCAACAAGCAAAGTCAATGGGGGAAGCCAAATTCCCTTAATGATTGCATGATTGACTTAACAACTGCAGTGATTTGCTTAACAACTGTGGTGAGAAAGTTCATAAAACGAGGCAAAACTCACTTAACTCTTCCTTAGCAATGGAAATTTTGGGCTCAATTGTGGTTAAGTCAAGGACTATATATTGATTTGAAACCAGAAATACTTTTGTTGGGCATTTTACCAGATAAATATAATAAGGGAAATGCATATCTGATTTTACATGTATTGACTGCAGCTAGAATTGTATTTGCACAACAATGGAAAAGTGAAGAGATCCCTACAGATGAAAATGTGATTAAAACGGAAATAAAAAGGCTAACACTTACAATTAAGCAAAAGGAAGAAACGATACCTTTTGACCTGGGATTTATTTTATCAATAGTTAGCTGATAAAAACAGGAGTTAGAAATAGGGAAATATAAGGAAAGAATCAATGATATATGTTAAAATGGATAAGTAAGTATCATCATCATCATCATCATCAATACTAATGTAGTAAACACTGTTGTAAATATTCTGATTACTATCTCCTAAAATTATTTGTACCCAAACACACAAACACACAAACACAGTTTAATTGAAAATGGAATGTTTATGTTATAAAATAAAAAAACTTGATGGAAAAAAGGACTACTTGTACTTAAATATATTAGAAAAGGTTACGTAAAAATTGTAGCCTTTTTCAATTTAATTCCCAACTTAAACAAGGTAAAGATAATATTTTAATGAGTTAATGTTCTTACGGTATATATTTGGGCTAACCAATCAGCTAGTTTACACTGCTTGTTCTGTTTTATGCATAGCCAAAAAAGTAAAGTAAAATTGATGTGAATGTAAGTGTTTAAAACAAGCAATTTTAAGATTAAAAATTATATATACTATTCCAATTTTTATTTAATCACCAAATTACACACATTCATATTTTCTTTCTGGCAAGTAGCTTATCTTACATGTATCTGTAACATATCTCTCTCAGCCCAATCTATCTTACAGAGTTGTTGCTGGGGGTGGGGAGGAGGGAGTTGGAATAATAAGTGCCCTGTATATATTACATTTGAATTGCTTGAAGAAAATAGAATATAAATATATAGAAAACAGAACTGTGCCTCTTATTTTGGCCGTCTTCCCAAATATATTGAGAAGTTGATTCCATAGTGCAACTAACACAGCTACCAATAAATCTTTTCTTTCAAGTTCATATGGAAGCTTCAAAACATTTTAAGTTGCTTTCATAAATACGTTGCATTTCTGTAAAGTCCTTATCCTTGCTTCCTAATAATTTTTGACTGAATGCACAACTTTCAGAAAAACTAGGGGGGGGGGGTTTGAAATAAAAAAGAGGTTGCAGGAGAGGAATGAAATAAAACTGACCAGTCCAATCAGTTTGTTTCTACATGCCAATTCACATTAAAATAAAACGGTATCATTCACATTCATTCCTACAAAAGAGAACTAAATGCTGAAGCCTGTTTTTCTGAACCCTGAAATAAGCGCTTGGCCTTATTTCAGTGCGCCATGCACTCAAAAGCCTGATTGGGCTTATTATCAGGGGATGTCTTATTTTGGGGAAAACAGGGGAAACGGGAGGGAGAGAGAGAGAGAGGGAGGGAGAGAGAGAGACAGGGAGAGAGGAAGAAAGAGAGAAAAAGAGATTAAGATATTCATGAACTGGTAGAGCCATGTTAACAAGGTTAGCCAATGAATAGGCATAGCAACTAAGTCAGTCAATGGGAGCTAGCCACTTCTGAGTCTGTGCAGAGAATTGAAACTGAAAAAAGAAGCTTAAGGCTGGGCGTGGCTCAGTCCACTCTGCTCCATATATCTATATCTATATAGTGTATATATATATGTATGTATATCTATATCTATCTATCTATCATCTCTCTCTCTCTCTCTCTCTCTCTCTCTCTCTCTCTCTCTCTCTCTCTCTCTCTCTCTGTGTGTGTGTGTGTGTGTGTGTGTGTGTATGTGTGTGTGTGTCATAAAGGGAAAAAGCCATGAGTGGAATCTTGCTTGAATTATGGTAAGCCTGATTCAGTCACAATATCTGACTTTTCAAATAACACAATGCTTTCAACCAGGTTTTCATTGTTAAAAATTAGCTAATTGAAAATAATGAAGCCCACATTTGAAGGAACTAGAATCCTGCATAAAATGTTCTCTTTCTTTATCTTATCAAACCTGTCTCCCTCACATGCACAAACTTTTATCTGCTTGTCTTTTAGTTCACAAACATACAAAATAGCAAATATCTATTTAATACAGAGGAAGTTCTCCAGCTTTCAAACACCAAAAGGAAAATATTTTTTTCAAATGTACAAAAATATTTTTTTTATTAAAAAAGCAGTATTTTTTTAAAAAAGGACAATGCTACCAAATCAAATGTAAACATCTCTAAGTTCAGCTGTTGACAGAGGCAAGGAAAGTGTACTCTGTACAAATGTACATAAGTGTACATTTACAGTGTAAATGTGAGAAATAATTATGGCAAAAAAAGCAGTATAAGTCTCAGGAAGCCGTCATTTATCGAAGTCGGTCCCAGCGCCAGATACTGGCATCATCACACACAGCTATAAGGATACTACTATCTCTGCTAAAGCTGGTTTGTCGAATAGCAGCAGCACACTTTGGATGAGTAAGAGTTGTGCACCTATTAAAGAAATTAAGTGTTAAGTTTCTTTGAAAGAAAGAAAGCATCTTGGACAATGTAGAAAAGGAGCTAAATGTTTTAAACTTCATTTTAAGTAGTCATCTTCCCACAACCTCACTGAATACTATGGCCAAACATAAAATAAATCAAGATTTAATGAATTTGAAAAAACGGATCCTGGTTTAATAACTTCAGATTAAAGACATGGATTCGTTCAAAAAGAAATATTTCTCCAAAAAAACTGATGCAAGCAAGAAGGGGAAAAATACTTCTACCATGTTGTTGCATTTATGCTGTAATTTAGGCTTAAATTTTTGGAATTGCGATAAAGGTATGCTCTGGTAAATGACCATGAGGGGGTTATATCAGGTAAATCTATGCTGTCTGTAAAGGTTCAGGTTCTGGAAATTCTTAATTTGTTACAGGCATATTAGAAAATCATGAAATGCTGATTTTTATCTGTCAAATATCTGTTTAGAAATTCAGATGCAGTAGCCAAAATGTGTCAATATACTGTATGCTCCCATGCATTCATGAAGCCCATTCACTAACTTAAGCACATATAAAAGGTGAAAAATCACGTGGACAAAATCCCATTCCCATTTTACATATGCATAAAATGCATTACATATGCATGTGTAAAACTGTTTAAATTTAATGGTACCCTGCTTTAAGAGACACGGTTTCCCTCTATCAACTCATTACAACAGGGGTGTCAAACTCGATTCTATTTGAGGGCCGCATCAGGGTTGTGTTTGACCCGGGTGGCGTGGCTGGGTTGGCGTGGCCAGCTTGATGTCACTTATGTCAGAGATGCCTGTGGTGGCCTGAGCGCTCTGCCAGCGAACATGGGCTCCCGAGCTCCGTTTTTGGCTGCGACGGCCTCCTGCAGACCCTCTGCCAGTGAAAATGGAGCTCAGGAGGACCACGGGAAGCCCTCCCAAGTGCCAGTTTTGCTGGCGGAGGTACCACGGGCCGGTCATTCGCTGTTTCCAGGGTGGCCCCGCGGGCCAGATCTAAGCACCCCATGGGCTGGATCCGGCCCTCGGGCCTTGAGTTGACACCCCTGCATTACAATGAGGGTTTACTGTACATTCTTAATCGGAAATAAAAGGGAGATCATTCATAAGTTATTAAGGGGTGCAAATGGGTACCTCTATCCCAGTTATTTTATAGTGGCAACCCCGTTCATTGTTGAACAAAAGGCATACCAATTAAAACTATCGATTTTTCCAACTACAGTTTTAAACATTACAATTTAAGAGGCACACGCGGATGTTTCACAGTGCTTACAAGAACTGGAACAGTATCAAAGATTTATATATACTTACTTTGCTTTATGTGGATCTTCTACTTCTAAATCCCATACGTAAAGTTTCCCAACTTGATTGCCCAATGCCAGCATCTGGAAGATACATGTACTCAATCCTGTACCACGGACACAAGGATCAAAAGATCTAAAATGTATTGTTCAATATTGCAGCCTACTACCTTAGGTTACAGAGATGTTGTAATCCAAATTTAGTCCAACAAACATATATTCAAACCCTTCCTATTCAGGCAACTCAATAAATGCCTGGAGCTTAATTCCTGCCCCAAATAAATTGTTCAAGCTGTATATTAATTTTAGTAATAGAACCATCGTTCCACGTTTGTAAGCATTTTAGAGAAATGGCTTTCTCCATGGTCCTGAACTATGGTTTAGTAATGTACAAGTAGTTCTCAACTTAACCACCTTTTATTTAATGATCAAAGTTATGGCAGCACTGAAAAAAGTGACTTATGACCATTTTTCACATAACCGTTGTGGCATCTCCATGGTCACGTGATCAAAATTTGCATGTATTTATGGTAGTTGCAGTGCCCTGGGGTCATGTGATCACTATTCACGACCTTCTGACACAGTCAATGGGAAGGCCAGGTTCACTTCAAACTCATATTGCTAACTTAACAACTGAATTCTGGGAATTGAAGTCCACAAGTCTTAAAGTTGCCAAGTCTGGAGACCCCTGGTGTAGACTATTGCCTTGAAATTGTAGCTTAACACAGCTGTAACACGCCAGATTGGGTAAGAGTCTGCAAAGTGAGGAAACTATTGTAATTAACACCACTTTTGGGGTGTGAATATACAGTTAAGTTACAGAGGCAGTTTGGTATAGTGGTTCAAGCACTGGACTAGGAATGAGGAAGCCCGAGTTCTAGATCTGCCTTGGGGATGGAAACCGGCTGGGTGGCTTTGGGTCAATCACTCTCTCTTGTCCTACGGATGAAGCAATTGCAAACCACTTATAAAAAATGTTGCCAAGGAAGCTGTAGAAACTTGTCAGGGCTGATTCAAAGGCCTCCAACTATTTAAAACTAGGTCATCGTGTACTAATAAGGTCACAGCTTGCTACAGCCAAGCATGTTCTCTATTAAGAACATGTGTAGATTCCCAACTGCAGAAACCATTTACATCGTGTGTGTTCTTTTAAAAAAAACGACAACTGGAAACCTCTAGCATTCTTCATTCCAGAAAAATTCCATTCTCCCGTCATGAAAATGTACTGTGCTAAGCTTTCTTTTCCATAGTGGAAATACTTAACAGTCATCCAAGAGACTGAATTCTTCACGTTAGAAATACATGGGAAACACAGGATTGGCACAACAGCAAGCATTGCTGACTGGTGAGAATGAAGTCTGACTGAATCATCTGTTGTCTTTGTCCAGTTGCCTCTTGAAAAAGCACCTTTGGGATATCAATTCTTTTGACTTACTTTCTCATTCCATTGCCAATATTATTTTAAACACCTGAATTGCTTTTCCTGTTTCCCCAGAAAAATCATCCAAAGTGCTCTGGTGGCGCAGTGGTTAGAGGGCAGTACTGCAGGCTACTTCTGCTGACTGCAATTTGGCAGTTCGAGTCTCAACCGCTCAAGGTTGACTCGGCCTTCCATCCTTCCGAGGTGGGTAAAATGAGGGCCCAGATTGTTGGGGGCAATAGGCTGACTCTGTAAAGCGCTTAGAGAGGGCTGTAAAGCACTGTGAAGCGGTATATAAGTCTAAGTGCTATTGCTACCCTGTTTCCCCTAAAATAAGACATCCCATGATAATAAGCCCAATCGGGCTTTTGAGTGCATAGCAATAAGGCCAAGCACCTATTTCAGGGTTCAAAAAAATATAAGACAGTGTCTTATTTTCGGGGAAACACGGTATTACATCAATGGGATTCAAACACCCCCTCCTGCAACTTGCATTTGGCCCGTGCCTGGCCTCTCATACCTTCCTGCAGCATCCCCGTGTTCCTTACCTGAGGCTCTCACCGCTTTCCACTTAACAACCTGTGCATCTCAGGGTTATGATGGCAACTAGGACAGCCTGGATTTCCGTTGCTATGTGAAGCGGTCATGTGACGTCCCAGTCCCAATCACCATTGTAACTTGAAGACTACCTATAGTTTCTCATTCACCTGTATCACCGAGAGGCATTCAGTAATGAAGACCATAGAGCACCATGTAATCATGACAGACACAAAAACCTGAAGTCTGTCATATTACAGGCATGTTACAGTTGATTGACTCAAGTCACTCACCCTGAATTTTCCTGTTCAATGTTAATTCCTATACATAGATGGGCTGTTTAATCTCGATGAACTTTTCATACACAAAAGGTGCTTCACAATACCTTACATTCAATTAAAGCCCCAGTTTACTCCTTATACAGGTGGTCCTTAACAACAGTTCGTTTAGCAACTGTTCAAAGTTACAACGGCACTGAAAAAAGTGACTTAGGAACGTTTTTCACGCTTACGACCGTTGCAGCATTTCCATGGTCACATAATCGAAATCCAGATGCTTGGCAACTGACTCATATTTATGACGGTCGCAATGTCCCAGGGTCATGTGATCACCTTTTTGTGACCTTCTGACCAGCATAGTCAATGAGGAAGCCAGATTCATGCAACCACCGTGTTACCAAGTGCAATGATGATTCACTTAACAACTGTGGCAAGAAAGGTCATAAAGTGGGGCAAAAGTCACTTATTAAATGTTTCAGTTAGCAACAGAAATGTTGGGCTCAATTGTGGTCGCAAGTTGAGGACTACCTGTATTATTCTACTGCTCAATCGTATATGATTTTTACCTTTTGCCAGAAATCCATAGAAAACCTCATATACCAAATATCACATTGGCTATAATCAAACCGCCCTAAAATAGTCACATTAGACTCGCTGGGCTTAATTTTATCTATGTTGTCTTCCATTTTGCCAGGTTTCCAGCATACAATGGCATTTTCACAAGACTGTAGAGAGAAATAGAGGGGGGAGGAGAGAAAGCAATATTAGTGACAAAAACATTCTCGCTAACCCAAACTGCAGCTAATATGAAACATTTAACATGTTAACAACTGTGTTTTATTTTGAAAGAAATAGCAACAGGGCACAAGATCCATACTCTACAATTTATTTACCTCAGACAGTAAACTTGTTTTTAAGCTGCCTTCTAGATATCAAAACATAGACAATTGGGGTGGGTGGGGGGAAAGTAATTTTAAAATGAAAGAAATACCTTGGAAAGGATCAGATCACCCAGCCATCGCACACAGTCTACATAATTTCTATGTATGTCTCTTGTAGAGAAGTCAGGAAAATGAATCTTTTGAGAAACAAAGGGCCTACGGACAAAAGAAGGGAGACATGAAAAAACAGGAACAATTGGGAGAAGAGGCCTGCACTGAATGCGACCATTACTGGTATGTTTAAATACAATTATTGGTCTCTGATTAAACACAATACATACAGGTAGTCCTCAACTTCCAACAGTTTGTTTAGAGACCGGTCGAAGTTACAATGGCACTGTAAAAAAGAGACTTTCACCCTTACGACCGTTACAGCATCTTCATGATCACCTGATCAAAACTCAGATGTTGGCAACTGACTCATATTTATGACGGTTGCAGTGTCCCGGGGTCATGTGACCACCTTCTGATAAAGTCAGCGGGGAAGTCGGATTCCCTTAGCAACCGTGTTACTAACTTCTCAACTGCAGTGATTCACTTAACAACTGTGGCAAGGAAGATTGTAAAAGGTGGTAAAACTCACTTAACGACCATCTTGCTTAACAACAAAAATGTTGGGCTCAATTGTGGTGGTAAGTCGAGAACTACCTGTAATGTATTGTGAGTCTAAAAACAAGACAAACATTAGTGCAATTCTTCTTATGTCCCAGGTTCAGTGATGCTATTCTAGTTTCTTGAATATCTAAGAAAACTGATACATAATAAGAAACGTATAAGTACCGTATTTTTCGGAGTATAAGACGCACCTTAGTTTTGGGGGAGGAAAATAGGGGGGGGGGGATCTGCCTACCGGGTATTCATCTGGCTAGCATCCTTAGTCTGGTCAGCTTCAGCACATTATTTTATCCCCTGGTTAGGACTTAAAAAAAACTTCTTCTGAGAGAATAACAATGAAAGAGCCTGCAAGCCAGTAAGAGCTGGGAAGATCGTTAGCACCTGGTTAGGGCTAGAAAAAAACTTATTCGGAGCAGCTTCAGCACATTATTTTATCTCCTGGTTAGGACTTTAAAAAACCTTCTTCGGAGAGAGTAACAATGAAAGAGCCTGCAAGCCGGTAAGAGCTGGGAAGATAGGTAGCATCTGGTTAGGGCTAGAAAAAAATTTATTTGGAGCAAGTAGAGCAATGAAAAAAAATTCTGCAAAGACTTAGGGCTGGAAAAACATTCTTCTGAGAGAGTAACAATGAAAGAGCCTGCAAGCCAGTAAGAGCTGGGAAGATCATTAGCACCTGGTTAGGGCTAGAAAAAAACTTATTCGGAGCAAGTAGAGCAATGAAAAAAACCCTGCAAAGACTTAGGGCTGGAAAAACATTCTTCTGAGAGAGTAACAATGAAAGAGCCTGCAAGCCAGTAAGAGCTGGGAAGATCATTAGCACCTGGTTAGGGCTAGAAAAAAACTTATTCGGAGCAAGTAGAGCAATGAAAAAAAATTCTGCAAAGACTTAGGGCTGGAAAAACATTCTTCTGAGAGAGTAACAATGAAAGAGCCTGCAAGCCGGTAAGAGCTGGGAAGATAGTTAGCACCTGGTTAGGGCTAGAAAAAAATTATTCGGAGCAAGTAGAGCAATGAAAAAAACCCTGCAAAGACTTAGGGCTGGAAAAACATTCTTTGGAGAGAGTAACAATGAAAAAGCCTGCAAGGTAAGAGCTGGGAAGATCTGTTAGCACCTAGTTAGGGCTGGAAAAAAAGCTACATTCGAAGTATAAGACGCACCCAAATTTTCAGCCACTTTTAGGGAGGAAAAAGGTGCATCTTATATTCCGAAAAATACGGTAAGTTGAATGCACTAGCAATGGAATACTTAAGTGATCCTCAGGAAGAGGTTTAAGGACTTTAAAAAACAAAAGGTAATGTAAAGTACATGGTAGAAATAAGGATACTTGGAAATGACAAAAAGGCATGGAGACACATAATGAATGGTATTGATAAACACCATTAGTCTATTGTCTTTTTTTCCTTTTTTCCTCCTTATTTTTTTCACTACTTCTTACTCCTTTTCTTTCTGCGTAACACTGCTTGCCCCCAAAGGCAACAGCATGTTGTGCGTATATTTATTATGGAATAAAGTTTCCTTTCACGCTTGAGCTAAGGAATTGATTTAAGGGTTAAACAAAAATATGAAAACAAAAACACATTATTGGTTTTTAATGCTGATATTGATTTATAAAGCTTTACCGTTTCAGTAAGGGCATTTTTTATAAAATTCTATAAAGCATGTTTTATATAACCAAATAAAATGAAATGCAGATGCAAATGTCGGAATCCTATACACATGATGGCAGTAAATCCACAGTTTTCCTCCCCACCAAAAAACAACCCTGTAAGACAGAGAGGCAGTGATTGGTCCAGATCCAACCAATGTACTTTTGTGACTGACAATGGATGAGAACCTGTGTGACCCTACTCCTAATCTAGGCGCAGGCTCTCCAGTTTTGAGATTAACCCGTTTCTAAATCCATGCATTTACCAGTTTTAGATCGGAAGATACATGATTTCATAAGGAGACTTTTAGACTCAAAAGGGAAGTATAACACTGGGATCAAGACTGTTTCTTACCTATTCGTTTTATTGGGATTGTACTCGTAGGATTCTTTGATGGCATTTATCATTCTCTTTGAATTGATTCGCCAGAGCTTTAGCGAGTGATCCATGCCACAGGACATTATCTTCTCACCAAGCAGGTCATAATCCTGTATGCAAAACACACAAAGTCACAGCTTTTAAGTTTTGCATCCAATATTCAAATCGGAGCAAAACAACACCCCAGGAAACACTCTCATCTCCAAATAAACCTTATCACAAAGAGATAAACCTTATCACAAAGTTCGTAATTCTTTTTAAGTTTTCCAAAGTTTATAAAGTTTGATTTCAGTACAAAAATCAAAGTCAAGATGATTTCCAAAGAGTTTCTCAAACCATATAATAGCGTTGGACTTACTGCACTTAAAACTTCATCTCGGTGTCCTTCGACCCCTCCAAATATCGCAACCAAAGTGTCTGTCTGAATGTTCCACAATCGGAGTGCATGATCTGGTAAAATCCAATAAACCAGATTAGATTGTGTAATCCATATGTAACTCACCGTTAACATATTCCTCATTTATAACTACATACTATAGTGAACTACATCAAAGGTTAGTTAGAGATGCCAGAGATATAAATGCTTAATTAAAAGAAATAGGCCCAGACCTCACATGAGATTTCAAGCATTTAGACTGCCAAAGAGCTTCCATCTAACAGAGACCGGGGGGGCGGGGGGCGGGGGTGTCTCTTCAGGCTTATTTAATAACCATAGCTTACTTCTAAAGGAAAAATCTTCAGTGGTATAAATCTCCAGTGCAGCTACAAAAGGAAAGCATCTGCTCTCTCTCTGAAATAAAGCAAGCTTTTCAATAATTCCAAGTTTTACTTTGGGGGGAAAAATGTATCATTTGCTGTAACCACACACGGTTCAAAGGCTATAGTTTGAGCCTATCTTATTTCACAGGCCTAAAGGACAACCACTGACAGCTCTCCTGATATTGCTGAATACATATCCCAGCATCCCTCAGCAGTGTCCTTGCTTCCTAGAAAAATGTAAATTAAAAAAATTTGGAGTAGCCTTGCAGAACATGTGGCCTGCTGGTGGTTTTAAAAAAAATCAATACATTCACTGCTATCCCCAAAGATGCACCAATGAGTGCCTCTAATACCTCCAGGCCCCACCACTGCCAGCCCCAGCACTACTGCCATTACCCTAGCCCAGGGGTGGGCAAACTATGGCTCTTTGACGACCTGTGGACTTCAACTCCCAGAATTCCTGAGCCAGTCATGCATGCATGGCTAGCTCAGGAATTCTGGGAGTTGAAGTCCACAGGTCCTCAAAGACCCATAGTTTGCCCACCCCTGCCACCAAACAGGTGATTTGAACGCCAGGTGTTCTTCTGTGGCTCATAGTGATTTTTCATTTATCAATATGGCCTTTTCTCTTATACAAGCTGTGCAGGCCTAGAATATCATGTTTGTGTAATAAACCATAGTCTGACCATAGCTCACAGTAAGGAACAAAATCATAAACATTAAAGGATAACACTTTTCTTGTGCCTTGTGATCAGGAAATCCACATTCTTTGTAAACTGATAAATTTCAAATTGTCTTTAAATGTTGCTGATCTTTTTTTTTAATTTTTTCCTCCACCACTTTTACAATTCAATAGACATATACCTTAAAATGTTATAATAAAATACACTATTTTAATCCATCATTCAAAAGTCAATATCTTATATAAACATCACTGATCATAAGTCTGTTCTACTTTATTTCCCATTGCACTCCCCTCTCTCTATCTCCATCATCTCCTCCTACTTTCTTACTCCTTCACTCCTCCTCTACTCTCTCATCTCCTTCTCTTCCTCCCCTTCTACTTCCTCTTACACTCTCTTTGCCTTCCCCTGAGTACTCTTTTATATTAAATCCTCTTATGTTTGACAGGCTGATGATACAATCTCAAATTTAGACTCATCATATCTCTTCTAATCTCTTGCTGATCTTTGTACTGCTGATACAAAGGGGTATTAAACCAGAACAAAGTAAGTGGGACATATCTATGTCAAATGAGAAAGAATTCCTTCATTTTACGCTTTTAGTATAATGAACCTGGCAGTCAATTGCATTTTTAAACACTGAGGTGCCCAATAATCTTGCAATACAATCTTTTATTAAGATTAAACCAGTGGTTCTCAACCTTCCTAATGCCGCGACCCTTTAATACAGTTCATGTTGTGGTGACCCCCAAACATAAAATTATTTTCATTGCTACTTCATAACTGCAATTTTGCTACTGTTATGAATCGTAATGTAAATATCTGATATGCAGGATGTATTTTCATTGTTACAAATTGTAAGTAAATCCTCAGCAATGGTGTGAGGTTTCATAGCTCTGGCGATTCTGAGTGCCACCAAATATGAAGCTTCAACGGCTGCTACGTTTTGTTTGTGGTACTTGCCACCAGTGTCAAGTCTGACTTTCTCGAGTCCATCAGCTTTGCTTCTAAAATAGTTGGTATCCTTGCCGGCAAAGCTCGGATGCTTGCTATCAAAATGGCATTTTAGTTTGTTTGGCTTCATAGATTCGGCTGATAGAACGTCACAACAAATAACATTGCGGTTTCTCAATTCCTGCTGTAATTATTGAGGTAAAACCATATTGTAAAAAATCCTCACTATATTTTCTTTTCTTAACATTCTTCTCTACACGATCCATTGTCATGGGATGGTTTGCTAATGAAAATAATATATAACAATAGCATGGCATAGTTCAATCAATACAGTTCATTAAAGTTTCCTATAATTTATCATTCTGTGTTGTTTTTACATACCTATTACTATCACAAGGGGGCAGTATTCACATCAACCACAGCGGAATATAAAAAGACCGATCAGCATCCAGATTAAGTTCCCATGGTACAGGGTTTTTTTGCAATAGTGGATGATTTTACAGTACATAATTTTACATTTACCCAGTAATTATAATTCATGAAGTGTCATTTTACCTACAATACTGCTGCTTTCAACATAGTAGCTGCTCTGTACACATGTGGGACTGGTCCGCATAAGTACATTATGGCACCAACCCTGTCACATACACCTGTATTTGTACGGGGTGTATGTGATGGGGTTGGCGTGATGATGACATCACGCCGGGTACTCGTATGTGGGCGTATCTGCATGTGGGTGGACCCGCCTGGAGAAGGATAGAGGAGTGGTGTCTCGGTTCCTAAGACCATCGGAAATATGTGTTTTCCAATGGTCTTAGGCGACCCCTGTGAAAGGGTCGTTCGACCCCCAGGTTGAGAACCGCTGGATTAAACTAATTTCGAAGTCATACTGTTCTTGAAAATTCTTAATCAATGTTTTGTTACAACTGGATATTCCGTTTTCTCAAGTTCTATCTAGCCAATAGTAATAGTAAATATCTCTCTTAACAGCACTCTATAAAACAGGGGTGGGCAAACTATGGTTCTTTGAGGACCTGTGGACTTCAACTCCCAGAATTCCTGAGACAGCCATGCATGCATGGCTGGCTCAGGAATTCTGGGAGTTGAAGTCCACAGGTCCTCAAAGAACCATAGTTTGGCCACCCCTGCTATAAAACAATGGATAGTATGCTTTTTCTAATAGTCTCTATCCACCATTAAAGTTTTATAACTTTTTAATATGATGTTTTGTTAATTTCACAGCCATCCTTGTTCTCCTTCTTCCTGGTACAAAAAAAGGCCACTAATGCAGTATATTACTCATAAAAACTGTTAAAAGGAATTTATTCTCCTACCTTTGCTAACGGACAAAAGAAGATTTGGATCCCTCGGGTGAAATTTCAATTCATTTATTGCATTTCCGTGGCCCACGTAGTGCTGCAATACAATTCAGAGATCAGTTTCCTCGTGGCAACACACAACCCTGCCTTACCCCGTGCCAGAGTTCTGATGCAACTAGTCCAGTACAGGTAGTCCTTGATTTGTGACTGTTCAAAGTTATGACAGATATCCCTGGGGATACTTATGACCTGGTTCTGAAGTTCCAATGGCCAGCCCCCCCACACACACACACTGGACACTCAGCAACAGGCCTGAATTTGCAGCTGTTTGCAGCATCCCAGTCACATGACCACATCTTACTAATGTTTTGCCGAGAACCAGTACTTACCATATTTTTCGGACTATAAGACACACCAAAGTATAAGATGCACCAAGATTTCAAAGAGGTAAAGAAGAAACAAAAAGGTTTTTGTCCTCCCCGGCCTCCAGAAGCACTCTGCAGGCCCCCCAAAGCCTCTGCGCACCCTGTTTTTGCAAAAAACGGCCCCATTTCCCCATTTTTCGCCTCCCAAATCCCCCATATGTCGCGTTTTTGCCCTCCCCAGCCCCCAGGAGCATTCTAAAGGCCTCCGAAAGCCTCTGTGCGCCCAGTTTTTGCGAAAAACGGCCGTATTTCCCCCGTTTTTGCCTCCCAAATCCCCCACACGTCGCGTTTTTGCCCTCCCCAGCCCCCAGGAGCACTCTGCAGGCCTCCCAAACCCTCTGCACGCCCCGTTTTTGGCATAAATGGGATGCGTGGGGCAGGGTTTCGGGAGGCCAAAAATAGCTGTATTCGGTGTATAAGACGCACCAACATTTCCACCCTCTTTTGGAAGGGGGAAGTACATCCTATACTCCGAAAAATACGGTACTTCCAGTTTTCAGGAAAATTGCCCATAGTAAACCATTGGTTCGCTTAATGATTGTGTTAAGTCGCTTTACCAGCACCTCAAAAAAGGTATAGTCACCATCATGACTGACCCTATCACAAATTATGACTGTGATGTCTCCATTATGGTTGTAACTCAAGGACTATCTGTAGTTAATCTTTAAGGGTTTAAGGCAGGATTATTTCACAGATTTTACTAGAGAGGCTGAACTTCAACCTCTTGCATGCTAAAACATGAGCTCTCTGGTCCCCATCTCACCCTACATATTTTCTATTAAGAAGCCAGAGACAATGTTTGAACCTCCTATTTGTCTCTGGGATCACCTGTCAGGTCGAAGCTATTTTATTTGGGATCTTTGGCCTGCCACACTTTATACTATTCTACTACGCATTTTGTATTGTGGGAGAATGGGAGGGGGCATTGTTTGAAGTTGCTGGCATGCAGCCATAACAAATTCTTTCTAGGAAGCCAAGGTCATCCTTTGTCTCTGCACCTCTGCACCTGCACTGAAGGAGATGGGTGGACTCTGCCAGCATGGCAGCTGAAGACTGGACGACGTGATGGAATTGTGGGTGTGGGGGCAAGGGCTTGAACTTTCAACTGGGTGGTGAAACCCGGAGGACTTCAGATTCGGGTTTCACCCAGATGTGCCAACATGGCTCTATTAATAAATTGGAACTTTGAGGAATACTTTGCCTCGGATTCTGATTTAGTTTTGGATGCTATTTGGAACCCTGACACTCACCTTTATACACTGCATCGTAATGGGGTTAATTATTCGAATAATGCCTCGGGAGCCAGCCACTGCCAGAAGAGGATGGCTTGTATTGCTGTCATAAGTCCACGCACAAGTATAAAAGTTTTCATCTGCCTGAAGAATGTAGTTAAGTGAAATACACACAACTAAGGACTTTCCATTGACAGGGATAAAAAAAAAAAGCCTGCACAACTTAAGACACTCATTTGGAAAAGTGGCAGCTTAAAAAGTATGTTAGTGATAGTTTATTCCTTCAGTCGTTTGCACAAATGATTTGCCATTTGACATAAAAATCAGTTACGAGCGAAAGGATGATTATGTTCAATATATGCAGCAGCCATTAAAATATTAACAGCCCACAGCTCTGCAGCAGCTTTCTCTGGCTTAGTTCCCTCCAGATGTTTTTGGAGAACAATTCCCATAAATTCCCTGCATAGTTACCGATTCCATGCAAGGACACCAGATGGAGAAGGCTATTCCAGGGAGCTAAAAGAGGCGGAAGAGGAGTTCATTTGAGGTCAAGGGAATGGATAAAAACTGGAGGCAGCAGAGGCTGGAAAATGAGTGAAAGGATTGCTAGAAATTGCAAAACAGCTATTAAACTGTTCCCTGGGTGTCATTTCAATCCTTCTGAAACCCGTTTCTCTAAATCGCAATCCTGATCCTGTTCTTAACTATAGCTCCTACTAGCCGTGCTTCCAATTCTCAGGACTCTGAAATACAGAGAGGTTCATCACATACTCCAATCTACTATATTAGCTTTTATGCCAGCCTTTCCCAATTTGGGATATTGACGTGCGGGACTTAAGGTCCCACAATTACGCCTGGCGCAGTTAACTCCGCACGGAATAACAGAGTTGGAAGGGACCTTGGAGGTCTTCTAAGCCAACCCCCTGCTCAAGCAGGAGACCTTGTACTATTTCAGACAGGTTCCTGACTCAAGTATTTTCTTTTTTAAAAAGAGAGAGAGCACTAAAATAAGTAAAAAACAAAAAAAGCCAGAGGAGATAAAACAAAAAGAACTTTAAGGAAGAAATGACAACATAGGAAGTACTGCACAAAATAGGACCATTTGTAAATCACAAATATATATATATATCAACATTTACTTTTTTTCCAGCAATACTCTTAATTAGGTAGGTGCTTTCCTCCGAGAAGAAGAAATGTTTTGGCAAAGCATTCAAAATACTTAAACAGCGTCTTGAATATAGAACAAGTGACAGCGTATTTCTCATTGTTTATAAGCCGTTACTACTACTACAGAACCTAATGAAGTGAACCGTTCTTCCAGGTGGGTTCAAAGAGTGTGATGTGCTCAAAAACCACCCTAAGAAACCATAGCAGAAAACTACAGTGATGCTGTCAATCCCTTTGGAACCACAACATATGCAAAGGAAACCATGTGTCATGGAGAAATGAGAAAAGGGGACAAAAGGGGGAAAGAAAACAGCCATCACTATGCAGTTGGGACTAATAAGCAGTAAGATCCAATATCCCACAGGACAGAGCATCGTTTTTTTTCACCCCCTCTGGAGAATTTTTTTTTTAAATCAACAGATTTTGTGATATGGCCTAGTTAAAAAAAGAGAAATACGATGCTTCCATGAAAACAATTCTAGAAACATATGTAATGAAGGATACATCAGCATCCACATAGGATTGCAATAACCGTATTTCTCCTTGGGAATGGCATTCATATAAAGTTACCTGCAGATGGACAAAACACAAGAGGTTAAAGCTGAGCCCTTCCATACCCAAGTTGAAAAC
This sequence comes from Diadophis punctatus similis, assembly GCA_023053685.1. Classification (NCBI taxonomy): domain Eukaryota; kingdom Metazoa; phylum Chordata; class Lepidosauria; order Squamata; family Dipsadidae; genus Diadophis; species Diadophis punctatus. The sequence goes on from JALIGW010000016.1 coordinate 18,354,429, forward strand.
TTCAAAGTTAGAACTTTTGTCAGCAGCAGGAAGGAAAGAAAAGGTACACAAACAGCTTAATTTAAATAGGCCCACAATGTATTTAGCCAGCCATAATCTATTTCACCTGTTGCAGATCTGCTCGGCTCTATCAATGTAACCACGAATAATCTATCTATGTGTGTATAGATGCACGTGTTTAACAACAGATACAACGTAAGTCTTGGGGGAGCCAAGCAAGCCTATGGTCCTCCCACTGCAAAATTATATCATACAGTATAATAAAAAACCACAGAAAACGAACTAAAACAAGACAGCCAGTTTGGTCTAGCGGTTAAGATACCAGATACATTTGCCACCTTGAGTTACTTGTAAAAATAATTTTAAAAGATGGGATACAAATAAATAACAAGTCACAATTCAATCAACTTAGGCTGTATTTTTAGACTCTGGTGAAATTCTCGGCTCCCCATATCCCCAGTGGAACAAGTCCACTGCTTTTCATTCAAAAGCCTAGGCTTCTGAGACACACTGCGTAGGCTGCAAGGCAGGCAACCACAATAGCTTTGTTCCCTGCTGCTTCAACTCATCACAAGTGCCAAGAGTCAACTCATGAATTCAAAAGCACTTTTCCGAAAACTCTATAACCTTTAAAAGTGGGACAGCAGACCCTCAGGAAGCAAGAAGAAAAGAAGTTGTGGAGTTTGTTGTGCTCTCTGAGCTTGGTTGCTTGCTTGCAGAAGTTTCATTACCCAACCAGGTAACAATATTACTGCGAGTAAGTGTGGGGTTTGCTGCTGATGTTACCTAGTTGAGTAATGAAACATCTGCAAGCAAACAATTAAGCTCAGAGAATACCAAGTTCCTCCCTAAGCTACAGATAATCTATTCTAGTGGAAAGAAAGACGCCCAAGGTGAGTTTTAAGAAGCTACTCACTCGGTTGCTGCCAACAGTGGCAAATACCAGGGGATCACCTTCCTTGCTGTGCCAATTAAACTGCACCCCAAATAATGGTTGACTGTGATCCTCCTGAAAGGGAAACCACAAGACAGGTTCAAACCATAGCATTTCATCCAGCATTAAAACAAGTTCAGTAGGGACATAAATAGGCTTAACAAAATTATTATATAGGTAGTAGAGTTATGACCATTTGTTAGGAACCTTTCAAAATTATGATAGTGCTGAACAAGGGGGACTTAAAACCAGTCCTCAAGAGTTCTGGCCACCCAATTTCCCCACAGTCATGATCCAGGCACTTGGGTGCCTGGCTTGCAATTATGTCATTGCATCACTTAGTGACTGAAATTCATTTTCTAACCTTTTTTAAAGAACATTCAATAATATAAAGGATACCGCATGCCCACAAATAATACTGAACACATAGTTACAAAATGACTAATCTACCAAGTAAAAACTTGTGACCTCTTCCCCAAAGTGTTAAGATGGAAAGGTGGTATTATCAGAGGGAGAACACTAGATGCCTTCCTCCTAGACACCCATCAAATCATCTTTAGATCTAGATCTGGAGGCAGGAAGGTTTTTGCCGTCTATGGGGCATTTGGCAATATTAAAAAAATGTCCAGAACATAAATGTTCAAAAAGTCATGGCTAATCATCCACTGGCTCCGATGTGCAGTTATTCCTAAAAAGCTGGAAGGGTTTCCACTACTTCTAAATGTTAGGGCTTGATGAGCACTATGTGCAGCATCTTGCCTGTATTTACCAATGTAGATGTCTGCATGTTTAATGTTCACAAAAGATACTTCCCCCCCCCCCCATGTATAATCCATACATCCCTCAAGAAAACTTGTCTCGGTTCTGTAGCTAACAAGGTTAAGTTCAGGCTTGTACAAATAGTCCATGGCTTACAAGCATTCATTTAGTGACCATTTAAAGCAGAAGTCTTCAAACTTGGCAACTTTAAGACTTGTGGACTTCAACTCCCAGAATTCTCCAGCCAGCATAGCACCGATTCTGGGAGTTGAAGTCCACAAGTCTTAAAGTTGCCAAGTTCGGGGACCCCTGATTTAAAGTTACAGTAGCACTGAAAAAAACGACTTACATTTTTATATGTTAAGTTTCCTTGTGCTTAACAATCATGACAGCATCCCCGTCATGTGGCCAAAATCCAGAAGTTTGGCAACCAGCATGTATTTACGGTTTCAGCACCCTGGAGTCGAGACACTCAGGGAAGCTAGATTTGCTGAACAAGCACCTGATTCACTTAATTGCAGTGATTTGCTTAACAGCCCTAACAAGAAAGGTCATAAAAGTGGGTGTAACTCATTTAACAACCACCTTGTTTAGCAACAAAAATTCTGGTTTCAAATTCAAAAGAAGGGCTAGGGGTGATATGATAGCAGTGTTCCAGTATCTGAGGGGCTGCCACAAAGAAGAGGGAGGGAAGCTATTCCCCAAAGCACCTGAGGGCGGAAACTAATCAAGGAGAGAAGCAACTTAGAACGAAGGAGAAATTTCCTGACAGAACAATTAACCAGTGGAACAACTTGCCTCCAGAAGTTGTGAATGTTCCAACACTGGAAGTTTTTAAGAGATTGGGCAACCATTTGTCTGAAAGGGTATAGGGCCGTGATGGTGAACCTATGGCACGCGTGGCACAAGGAGCCATATCAGTGGGCACATGAGCTCAGGTCCGGCGCACATGTGCGTGCCGGCCAGCTGATTTTCGGGCCTTCTGGGCCCACTGGGAGTCGGGAAACAGCCTGTTTTCAGCCTCCGGAGGGGGTGGGGAAGGCCCATTTTTTGCTCTCCCCAAGCTCCAGAGCCTTTCTAGGAGCCTGGGGAGGGCGAAAACGGCCTTCCCCACCCCTCTGGATGTCCTCCAGAGGTTGGAAACGTTCCGTTTGCCGACTTCAGGTTGAACCGGAAGTTCCGTTTTTTTGCTCTCCCCAGGCTCTCCGGAGCCGAGAACTTCAGAAGAAGTTGGTAAATGGGCCATTTCTGGCCTCTGGAGGGCCTCCGGGGGGGGAACGCCATTTTTGCCCTCCCCAGGCTCTCCTAAAAAGGCTTTTGAAGCCTCGGGAGAGCGAAAATGAGTGTGCCATTGCGTGCCGGGGGGGGGGTCACGAGCGCATGAGCGGGGGACGCATGGAATTCTGGGTGTGGGCACGCACGCACCCCCTTTTGGCATGTGAACCAAAAACGGTTTGCCATCACTGGTATAGGGTTTCCTGCCTAAGCAGGGGGTTGGACTAGAAGGCCTCCAAGGTCCCTTCCAACTCTGTTATTCCATTCTATTCTATGTGGTCATAAGCCAAGGACTACCAGTATTTGGATGAAAGACAACTAGGGGATACCAAGGCAGCAGCCTTTCTTGGGACAAAGAAAAGCATCCCGAAGAACATCAGTGGTGAGCCAATTGCAAACTCTATAGATTATGTTCCTGAAATGCCCGAGAGACAAGGACATCTTTAGGGCATTTTAATATTATATAAAACTCTTAGGCAGCATTTGAGGAACAGGAAGGAAAGGTTTAGGAAAAAGAGGCTAAAATGAAGAGAGTAGAGGCTAAATTCAACAACTGAATCTAGAAACAACTCCAGAATCTGTTCCGATTAAATAACTTTTATCCAAAATAAAAACAATTGCTATAGCTTCTGTATTGTGAGTGAGAGCTGTGCTTCTACAGTCATCTCTAAGAATGTCATGAAGGAAACCCATGTTATAATATTCAGCTGCTGTTCTTAGCCATCCCCCAAAAAGAAAGTGCACCCTTCAATTTCCTGTCAACAGCTAAAATACAATTTCCTGTTGTTCCAGTTATATCTAGGTATACCTCTCATAACAATAAAGTGCATCTGAACTTATAACAAAGGTATTTTTAAAAAAACTATGAAGAGATGAATTTTCTGAAAATGTAACCAATGTGGTTTAGTACTTGGAGGATGTATCTTGAACACACTTATCTCACAAGGAGTACACATTGTGAGGGCACTAATTTTTAAAAAATATTTTCCTAATTTTAGGAGCATGAGAAGCTGCTTTCTACCAAGTTGGACCAGTATCCATTTTAAGGAGGTATGGGGAATCAAAGCCCTGTTTTGTGGTGGTAAGGCTGACCCTCTGGGGTAACCTTCTGTTGAAGATTCATTTGTTTCCAAGATCGCCTGTCATCCAGAAAAAAGCTGAATATGGAGCTTTTCAAGAAAGCTTTGACAAGATCTGATGCCGTACGCTGTTTGAGCTTTTACCTGTCTTAGGATTTTTGTATTTATTGTGTTTTTGTACCTTGATAACCATTGAAATATGTTGTGACATACAAATTTGATTAAAAAATAAACAATATTTAATAGGCAGCAGCAAACTCCATGAAATACTTAAGCCTGCAAATACCTTGAGGCTGTTCACACATTTAAATGAATATTTGCATTTCTTTGACTTCCATTTTCCTTTCCCCCAACTTTTCCTTCCTGGAGCATTCGGAGTGTTCGTAGGGGTGTCAGGGCGTTCAGTATTAGTACCACTCTCTATACTAACAGCATCGTCCTGGAAACAAAAAACAAGATGGATTTCATAACAAACCAAAACCAGCAACAGCAATGTCTGAAATTCAGAAATTTTCCAGAATGATTGGAAAAACACAAGTTTCTGAATAGATTAGCTAAGAGTGTTCTACAAACACTAGATACTCGGCCTTTTATAATCCTGCTTCTTAATACTGGCACTTATAAACAAACAACTGAAAATAATAATGCACCCAGTAGCAGTGGTGGGTTGCTACCGGTTCACCCCAGTTCGGGCGAACCGGTAGCGGTGGTGGGAGGCTCCGCCCACCCGCCCGAACGTCATCACGGACGATCTGTGCATGCGCAGAAGCACCACACACAAGCGAAGCACGTGCGCGCGTTCACAGTTCCGAACCGGTAGCGACGGTAAGTGAAACCCTCTACTGCCCAGTAGGGACCAGCATGTTTGCAAACAGCCACTTTTTGTTTCATGTTATAAAACATTCAGTATGGCATGCTACAAATTTAAGCAATAGGTTTCAGCATCTTTTTCAGACTCTGGGCACCAAGCTTTTGTAGAAAATAAAAACAATGGATAGTTTTGCTAGGAAATATGCAGCAAGGAAGAAAAACTGGGCAAAAGTTTTTTTAAAATGTATTTTAGGAGAAAATATTTGTGGGAGATTAGTTAAAGCGCTCTTTTTAATTAGCGATGCCCTCGTGGTGGGCAGTGGTTTTCAAACTAGGCAAATTTGAGACTCCAATTCGGACTCCAATTCCCAGAATTCCCCAGCCAACATGAAGGCTAGGGAATACTGGCAGTTAAACTCTACACATCTTCAAGTTGCCAAGTTTAAAAAACATGGATGGTGAGTCATGTTTGTTCATGAGCAAACTAGCACCACTTTGGAGGTACATCTCACATTGAATTCTTAAAATTCTCAATTGTGTCAACTAACTCAAAAACTTTGGAATCCTTCTGAAAAGAAGAAGAAAAAGAACACTTTACAGAGGGAAATCTACAATCTTAGGTAACCTCGCACAAGAAAAACCCTTCTTCCTGAATCCTTCTCAATATTGGCCAATAAATTGATTTGACTGGGTGGCTAATCACTCACTAGGACAGAAACTCTCTGTCTGGTCAGTGCTACCTCTGAATTCAAGAATGACCATTTATGCTTGAATATTCCACCAAATATTCTGAAAATAGAATATAGACAAATTAAGAAGCTTATCTCTGACGTGTTTATTTTCTATTTCAATAAATTTATTTTGACATAGGCTTATTACCCATGAAAATAAAATCTATTACCAGGGAATGCCCACTGTCTCCAGGTGATAACTTAAGGGAGGATTATATTTCAACATATCTGAGGGAGCACAGCTTTTCCCTTTTCAAACTGGTGCTTCCAGACGCATCATCCCCAATCAACACACGCAAACGATGATAGGAACTGCAACTCTGCTTTTAACATCCACAGTCAAGATACAGGTAATCCTCGACATACGACCTCAATTGGGCCCAAAATTTATGTTGTTAAGTGAGACATTTGTTAAGTGAGTTTTGTCCCGTTTTAGGGCTTTTCCTGCCACAGTTGTTAAGTGAATCACTGCAGTTGTTGAATGAGTAATCCGGTTGTTCAGTGAATCTGGCTTCCTCACTGGATTTGCTTGTCAGAAGGCTGCAAAAAGTGATCACATGACCCCGGAACACTGCAAACCGTCATAAATATGAACCAGATGCCGAGCATCTGAATTTTGATCACGTGACCATCGGGATGCTCCAATGGCTGTAACTGTGAAAAATGGTCATAAGTCACTTTTTTCAGGGCCCTTGTAAGTCTGAACAGTCACTAAATGAACTGTTGTAAATCGAGGAATACTTGCATTTGAGCTGGGAGTAATGGGATTACAGTTGCACCTTCACTCTCCAGCCCTATCATTCCCAGCCAACATAACAAGGCTGGGAATGATGGGATTAGAGTTCCACCTTCTCTTTCCAGCCCTATCATCCCCAGCCAACATATGACAAGACTGTGAATGATGGGATTAGAGTTCCACCTTCTCTTTCCAGCCCCATCATCTCCAGCCAACATATGACAAGGCTGGGAATGATGGGATTAGAGTTCCACCTTCTCTTTCCAGCCCTATCATCCCCAGCCAACATATGACAAGGCTGGGAATGATGGGATTAGAGTTCCACCTTCTCTTTCCAGCCCTATCATCCCCAGCCAACATAGGACAAGACTGTGAATGATGGGATTAGAGTTCCACCTTCTCTTTCCAGCCCTATCATCCCCAGCCAACATAACAAGGCTGGGAAAGATGGGATTAGAGTTCCACCTTCTCTTTCCAGCCCCATCATCTCCAGCCAACATATGACAAGGCTGGGAATGATGGGATTAGAGTTCCACCTTCTCTTTTCAGCCCCATCATCTCCAGCCAACATAACAAGGCTGGGAATGATGGGATTAGAGTTCCACCTTCTCTTTCCAGCCCCATCATCTCCAGCCAACATATGGCAAGGCTGGGAATGATGGGATTAGAGTTCCACGTTCTCTTTTCAGCCCTATCACCCCCAGCCAACATAACAAGACTGGGAATGATGGGATTAGAGTTCCACCTTCTCTTTCCAGCCCTATCATCCCCAGCCAACATAACAAGGCTGGGAATGATGGGATTAGAGTTCCACCTTCTCTTTCCAGCCCTATCATCCCCAGCCAACATAACAAGGCTGGGAAGGATGGGATTAGAGTTCCACCTTCTCTTTTCAGCCCTATCATCTCCAGCAAACATAACAAGGCTGGGAAGGATGGGATTAGAGTTCCACCTTCTCTTTTCAGCCCCATCATCTCCAGCCAACATATGACAAGGCTGGGAAGGATGGGATTAGAGTTCCACCTTCTCTTTTCAGCCCTATCATCTCCAGCAAACATAACAAGGCTGGGAATGATGGGATTAGAGTTCCACCTCCTCTTTTCATCCCTATCATCCCCAGCCAACATGACAAGGCTGAAATGATGGGATTTACATTCCCACCTTCTCTTTCCAGCCCTATCAACCCCACAATCCCATCACAAGGCTGGAAATAATAAAGTTGGAAGTCCCTTTTTCGCTCTCCTGGCCTATCATCCCAATATCTGGGGCGGGGGGGGGGAGTGAGGGACTTGGCAGCCCCATCTCTCTGAAGGGCTATCCTCAGCCTCCCCCCTCATAGTTGCTAGGAGACGGGCTAGGCCCGGGCCCCGACCACCTTGGACCTTCCCAAGGAGGCCGGGAAGGCGAAAAGCCCCTCAATTGCCTTCTCGCCGGGGGCTGCTCACATTTTCGTCTCCCGAGAGGTCACCGGGGTTGCTGTTCTCGTCGCTGCTGTGCTTCTGCTTCTTTGTCGGCATCTCCGTTCCCGCCGCCGACCCCGCCGCCGCCGCCGCCGACCCCGCCGCTTCAGGCGCCTCGTTTCTCCCGCCGGCTCCACGCCTCCTCTCAGACATCTTTCCCCGCTCCTCGCGCCCTGCCGTAAAGCGCGGACGAGGACCCGCGCCGAGGCAGAAGACCTGCCGGCCGCACTGTACAGCAGTTCTTCCGCCGTAAAGCGCAAACGGCTTTCCCCTCTTCTGCCGTCGCAAAGCCTGCCCCCCCCCGCCGAAAAAAAAAATAGAAGCCACACCGTCGGAAAATGTCCACGGCGGCCCCGTGCGCATGCGCAGCTGGCGCCTCGTGCCCGCGTTCCCGTTTGTTTCTTCTCTCACCCCCCCCCCCCGCGCCAATTTAGGTTTTGGAGGAGGAGAAATTGTTTGTTTTGGGTTTCAGAAAGAACAAACCTTTGCCCTGTATTTGTAAGCTTTAGGAACTGATTTTAGAAGGACTTAAAAAAAACATGCAACCCCTAAAATGGGGAGCAGCTCATTATACTTACTGGTACATTATGCCAGAAAGTTTTCTTAAATGTAGTCACACTAACTCCTCCTGATTATTTAAATAGATCTACTCCAAGGTAACTAAACTCTAATACTAAACAGGACAGTTACATTTCAGACTATAGTTATATAGAGCTGTTAAAATTAATAAAAATTTCTGAAAGTATACATTATTCTCTATTATTTAAAAGAAGGTACAATAGCACTGGGCCTCTTCAGAGCAAGCATTTATTTTAAAAAGCTTCTTTATTTTGTTAAGTTGTCTAGCTTTACAGGGATCTCCGACCTTGGCAACTTTTAAGACTTGTGGATTTCAACTCCCAGAATCCCACAGCCAGCAAAGCTAACAAAGCTGGCTGTGGAATTCTGGGAGTTGAAGTCCACAAGTCTTTAAATTGCCAAAGTTGGAGACCCCTGGCTCTAAAACAATAAAGCAGTCTTTAAAAAATAAGTCAAATAATTTGAACATTCTACAGACATTTATAGTTATTCACTTACCCCCTTCCATCCAGTTCAGCAAAAAATAAAAATCTGCATGTCTCTCCCAGCTATTTGCCTCTTTGCAATTAGTTTCACTTTCATTTTCCCAGTGTCAAATCAGCTGTATGTCGGAAAGCTGCTAGTGACTTGCTTGGCTTTACAGGCTCTTCCCTCTTTGCTGCAAACAGGTAAATTGCTGGAAGACAGAGGTCAAAGGGTGGGGGTGGCTGGGTCTATATTCGGTGTATAAGACGCAGCCAAGTTTTCACCCTCTTTTGGGGGGTAAAAAGGTGCGTCTTATACTCCAAAAAATAGGGTATATTCATTTAGTAGTGGTAGCTGGGCTTCCAGGCATAGGCCTATATCAGTAGAGCAAGTAATGAGTGATGCTAGATGTCCCTTAGAAAAACCTCTGAGACGTTTCTTGCCTGTGGCAAAAGACAAGATGTACGAGAAGTTACGTACTGAAAGCAACCTGTTTGGCCTGCATTGAGAATGTGGCAGTGGTGTCTTCCATTACACCTGAGGGCAGCGAGGTTTAGCCAACGGGCTTAAATAGATGCCACACATTATGTCCCTGATCCCCTCATCACTATCCTAAAGTCCTTAGCATTCGCTATTTTAAAAAACATCTCAACAAGGATGGGTTCCTCCTTGCTCCGGGCTATAGCTTGCAGCAGAACCTGACAAGGCATTGTTTATACTCACAACAATGGTAAGGAAGTTTGGGCATGTCTTGTTTAGACCTTGGCACAGAACCGGCAGCGCTGGTCTTCCTGCATCGACATTGTTTGAAAGAATTTGGTTATAATAAAACCTCAGGGGCGAGCCACAGAATTCAATTTGACATTCCACAATTTGCTCAGCAATTAACAGGGCCAATGCATATATCTCCAAGCACAATCAGCCAAAAATTGGGCAGATGTTCTGTCTTTTCTTCCTCAAATAGAAAAAGATAGCTTACCCACTTCATGGATCACTGACTTGTCATGGCAAAGGTGCTTGCCCAGCTAAACAAAGCTATGAGTTATGCCATGCAGGGCCAACCAAGATGGACAGGTCATAGTGGAGAGTTCTGACAAAACATAGTCCATTGGAGAAGGAAAGGGCAACCCACTCCAGGATCCTTGCCAAGAAAATCCCATGGACAGTACCAAAAGGCTGAAATGAACACGAATTTGGGCAAACTCTGGGAGAGACGTGGAGGACAGAGGGACCTGGCATGCTATGGCGATGGTGTCTTCAAAAGTCGGGCACAACTTAGCGACTGAACAACAAGAAGGCGAGGTACAAATGCCAGCTATAGACTATCGTCCTTGCATTTTCTATATATAATAAAATCCCCATATAGCTGCACATTTTTGCATTGTCACATAATTATACCTTCTCTTGGGCTTTGCACTTGAACTTCCTGTGCAAAGACATGTATTCTATTGGCTGTTGTAGGGGGCATAGCTGGCTCTGTAGGTTGTCTGAGCTAAGTTTGGTTGAAGTTTGGAGGGTGATGCAATGTCCTTAGGAGATTGTGCAATGTAGTGAGCTCTGCTGCTAGTGGGTTAATCCTATCATGTCCTGGAGGGCCATGTCTTAATCCCATCACCTTGTTTTGTAGATAGGATGGCCCAGTCTTTCTTAATGGGCACCAAATATCTGCTGGGGGCTATTAAGAAAGGTGGGGGCTGTCTCTTTCTGTCTCCAGCAGCATGTTTCTCCATTTCAAATCCAGGGAAGTATAATATTCTGCCTTTTAAACATTTCTCAAAACATTTCATTCTTCTAGGAGAGGGGGCCTTCCCTCAGTCACGTCAGGGTTTCTTCTGTAATGTAATGTCTAAATGGCCTTGTGGGACAAGGGGAAGAGAAGTTGCCTAGGAAATGATCAGATAAGAGAGGAGGAGCCCCAAATGGATTAACAGTCAGAGGAAAAAACTTAGGAAACACCCTCCCTACCCTAACCTGATTAGGTTAAAAGTAGCGGCAGGAAATTTGCACCTTCAGACTTAAAAGATTCTGATAATGTAGCCTTACAATAAAATAGAATTAGCTTATCTAAGTTATGTTTCCTGTGTGGTTTACCCGATAGGGCGGAGGTCAATCTTACAATTCTCAAGTTTGGATGCTTCTTACGATGCTTCTCCTGCCAAGAGGAGAAACAATAAACTCTGAGGCCTACATTGAGACCCTGAAGAGGCTCAGAGCAAGAATCCGATGACTGAGACCCAACTTGCCAATCGACAAAGTCCTCCTTCCGCACGGCAATGCTCGACCACACACAAGCATCAGGACAAGGGAGACAATCGCCTCATTCGGGTTGGACAACTTTACCGCATCCTCCATACTCACCAGATTTAGCGCCTTCAGACTATCATCTCTTCGGCCACATGAAAGAGGGTTTGAGAGGCAAACATTATTCCAGTGACGAGGAAGTGAAAACTGCAGTGAAGAAGAGGCTCAAAGAACAGTCAACAAAATTTTACGAGGCAGGGATACATGCTCTCATTCGAAGGTGGAACATTGCTATTGAGAGAAACGTTGACTATGTTGAGAAGTAGGGATGTGATCCACAGAGGACCAGCTTCATTTTGATGTATGCTACATATTCCTGTGTTGGTAATTATACCTGTCCTAAAGAAAATGGCATTACGTTTTGACTCACCCTCGTATTTTCATTGGGTTTTTTTTTTTTTGGCTTATAACAACAGGTCAACAAAAAAAATCACCAGCGCAATTATCGACGGGTTGACATTTGAGAGGTAGATTACCATCAGCTGGCATTTTACCAAACGCACGAGATGATCAAAGAAATGTTTACAAAATACTGACAGAAACACGCTGGAATGTGGAAACCCACCCAAGTTGCAGACAACCATCACGTTCCTAGATCTACACTCTACACATCCGCGGAAAGAATAGTTTATAGAAGAATTCAAAGGGATCTAAAGAAATAGGGGAGGGGGGAATTATCTCTGCTCAAGTGCAGTGAAGAAACTATAAGTGGTGCAAAAATAAGAACAAATATATGGAATTAGATACGACATCGAGAGGTAGAGTTGTTTGGAAAGCAGCACGTGAATTTTCTGATTCTTGTGTTAAAAAACGAACTTGTACTCCTGGGGAACCAGAGGTGGTATTGTGCCGGTTCGGACTGATTCGAGCGAACCGGTAGCGCCAACTGTGGGTGGGCCCGCCCCCGACCACCAGCCCGGATGTAATGCCATCCTATTTAGCCACGTTTTCATCGCTGGGCGCATGCGTGACAAGCACATGCGCGAGTAAAGAGCATGCGCAGGAGGCTATGCGGAGGCGCGCACGCTCACATTTGCGAACCGGTGGGGAAGGTAAATGAATACCACCCCTGTTGGGAACCTACAGAAATTGAAACTGTTCTATAAATAGAAAGAGCTAGCTTTGTTAAGACTTTCAAGTGATCCTTTATACTTGTAAATTTGAGAATGGAGCAGTAAAACTTAGATATCCAGTTTGTGCTGCTGTTTGTTGCGAGGCAACAAAATATAAGAGAATGACATTTCCAGTTGCTGAAAAGCAGGCAAAGGTAAATCTTTGGGCCCAAGATAGGGGTGAAATCCAGCAGGTTCTGACAGGCTCTGGAGAACCGGTAGCGGAAATTTTGAGTAGTTCGGAGAACCGGAAAATACCACCTCTGGCTGGCCCCAGTGTGGGGTGCGAATGGGGATTTTGCAATATTCTCTCCCCAGAAGTGGGGAGGGAATGGGGATTTTGCAGTATCCTTCCCCCAGGAGTGGGGAGGGAATGGGGATTTTGCAGTATCCTTTCCCTGGAGTGGGGTGCGAATGGGGATTTTGCAGTATCCTTCCCCTGGAGTGAGGAGGGAATGGGGATTTTGCAGTATCCTTCCCCTGCCACGCCCACCAAGCCACGCCTACCAAGCCACACTATGACCACCAAGCCATGCCCACAGAACCGTTAGTAAAAAAAAATTGGATTTCCCCACTGGCCCAAGAGGAAGAATAAAGATATACAAGTAGTTCTCAATTTGTCACAAATATGCTTTTTCAAGAGGCAAAAAGGATGCAAGTGACCAGCTGTCTGCAAGGACTATAAATCCTTCCACTCCCCACCATCCAATCAGAGCTGAAGAAGCTTCTTGGTTGAGAAGCGAAATGTCTTCAAAGAAAAACCAGAAAGTCCGGTTGTCTCCTTAAAATAAAGTGACCAGATATTTTTTTTTAAGCGGGACACTGACGGGGGGCGGGGCCGCCCATTTGAGTTTTGCCCTCTGCGCATGCGCAGAACGCTGCGCATGCACAAAGGGCAAAAGACCGCTGAGGGCAAAAGACCGGCGTCCAGGTGGGTGGGGAGGCGGGAGGCCTTTCCTCGCCTCCCGCCTCCCCTTTGGGAGCCGGCAGTGGCTTGGGTGCAGCCGCGTTTCTTTCTTTGCATCCTATTTGCTCTAGTTTTTAACTCTTCGGGGATCTCTCCCCCCCTCCTATTTTACTACTCTCCCCTCACCTGCTTGCGCAGCGCGGCCAGGGGCTGCTTGCAGGCTTCCCAGTCTTTACGGCCAACCATCCCGGCTCTGCTCGACCGGGTGGCGGCGATCTCCTCCTCCAGGGCTCAATTGGCCGCCTCGAGCCCCCGCACCCGCTGCAGATAGCCGGCCAGGCGCTCGTTCAACCCTTGCAGCGCCTCCTGCTGCCGGCCCTGGCCCAGCAAAGAAGAAGCCGCCGCTACGCTCGCACGGAACCGCTGGAGTTGGCATGCATGGAGGCATTATTAGAGGAACTGAGGAAGAGTCGTCCGGAGCTGTTCCAAGGATGAGGAAGAGAGAAAGCCATTGTGCTGCTACCTGAGCGCCTTTGGTGGCCTATTGCCTTCTTATATCGCCGGGCTTTCTAATTTGCATGCCCCAGGTAGCGGTCAGCCAATGACCGCTACCTGGGGCATGCAAATTAGAAAGCCCGGCGATATAAGAAGGCGATAGGCCACCAAAGGCGCTCAGGTAGCAGCACAATGGCTTTCTCTCTTCCTCATCCTTGGAACAGCTCCGGACGACTCTTCCTCAGTTCCTCTAATAATGCCTCCGTGCGTGGAACAATGCTTGATTTGCATGCAGAGAGAGAAACTAGCCAATAAAGGAGCGTTCTATTTGCATAAGCCTTTTATTAATGACAAGAGTAGAAAAAAGAGTTTTTTAGGTCATTTCAAGCAACTTATTTAGATCTCATAAACGATCCCATTGGAAAACCAAGTTAGGGAGACTGTCGGGAGAAGCTCAAAACTCAGACGCTACGGGGTGGGATATACGGGAAAAGCCGCTTCCTCGTCTCTGGGATAAGTCCGGCTGCTAAAGGTATCGCGCCGCGGGCGTGACTGGTTGGGAATGCAAATGAGGTATGCAAATGAGGGAGCGGGGATTACAATCATAGGCGAAGGTAAATAGCCAGGTCGGGGTTAAGATTGCGTGGGCGTTCATCTCAGCCAATAAGACGCCACAATAAGCGGGGGGGGGCGGGAAGGGAAGCGCGCCCCGGCTTCCGCCTTTCGGCTCCGCTCCAGACTCCTGGGCAGAAAGCAACAGTAAGCATAGCAGGCGGAGTGTCGGAGCCAAGAGTAAGGTGACCAGACGTCCCGCTGTTTTCAAAATTTGTTTGTTGTTGGGCATTCTTTCCAAAAAAGCGTGACTTTTTGGAAAGAATGCGGGACGCGGGACACACGCTTGAAAAGCATGTCTGTCCCGCCAAAAGCGGGACGTCTGGTCACCTTACCTTAAAAAGCACCTTTGGGACAACCATGACCTGGATGACTGAGAATCTCCATAAACATTTAGTTCTCAATTTACGACCCTTCATTTAGTGACCATTCAAAGTTACAATGGCTTTGTAAGTAACTTGTGATTGATTTTCACACAACCATTGCAATATCCCAACAGTCACATGATCAGAAGTCAGATGCTTGGCAACTGGCATGTATTTATGTGGTTGCCGCGTGCCGGGTTCAGGTGATCCCCATTTGCGACTTTCTGACAAGCAACGTCAATGGGGAAGCCAGATTCCCTTAACAACTCGGTTATTAACTTAAAATTGCAGTGATTCACTTAACCACTGTGGGCAAGAAAGGTCTAAAAACGGGGCAAAACCCAGTTAACAACTGTCTTGCTTAGCAACAGAAATTCTGGGGTCCATTGTGGTCATACATTAATTTCACTATCTATACCTGTGATGGCGAACCTATGGCACACGTCAGGGGCGGGTTGCTCTCTTACCTTGTTACCGGGTGCGCTGTGCGTGCATCACCACGTTTTGTGCTCACGCTCGCTACACGCGCGTGCGCCCTCACACAATTTTGCGTCAAAATTTCACGAGGGGACGTGTGCAAGCGATTTCGGCGATTTTTTGCTTGCGCAGGAAGAAAAAAAAGCCCAGAAATTCTGAAAAAAAGATGGCGGCTCCTAGGGACCGGCAACCAACCTCTTGGTGACATCACCAGCCCACCGCTACCGGTGCGATAGAGTGGACCGCACCGGTAGGAACCCACCACTGGCACACGTGCCAGAGGTGGCATGCAGAGCCCTCTCTGTGGGCCAGCTGGTCTTCGTGTGCGCCGGAGTGCTGGAAACCCGAAGACCAGCTGGCCGGTGCGCATGCACGCACCGGCCAGCTGGTCTTTAGGTTTCCGGCGCTCACGAAGACCTTCTGGCCAGCGCGCTTGTGCGCCCGGAAACCCAGAGACCAGTTGGCCGGCACACGCATGCCACCTGGTTTTCGTGTTTCTGGCACTCTGATGTGCGCGCGTTCCAGTTTGGGCACTCTGTGCCGAAAAGGTTCGTCATCACTGATCTATACTATATGCCTTAATTAGAATTTGTCATCTCAGGAGTAATTTTGGAACCGTCTGTTTTTTTGTTTTGTTTTGTAAAGTCGTACTTAATACTATACTTCCTTTTTTCCTGCAAGCCCCACTCTAAGGCACAATTAAAACAGGATATAAATACTAAAGCTCCTGGTTTCACCAGAAAATATTTATTGAGAGGCCTCTTTGTAAAGAATGCAAGCCATAACATAGTAATTTAAGGTCTTGAATCTCCTTCGGATGTGATTCAGAAAAAGACACATTAATTGCCCAGCTGTTCCGCAGCAATTTGTAAACTGCTACCTTTCTTCTGAAATCTTCTTCGTTGGGGGTCTGCAATGCCTTTTCAGAATCTTATCTTCTCAGGGTCTGAGTGCAAAAACTGGTTTCTCCTTGAAATTCATCAAAATCAAAAGAGGATATCAGCTACGGGTAGTCCTCAACTTACGACCACAATTGAGCCCAAGATTTTTGTTCCGAAGCTAGACATTTCTTAAGTGAGTTTTGCCCCATTGTACGGCTTTTCTTGCCACTGTTGTTAAGTGAATCACTGAGTTCTTAAGTTAGTTAGACGATTGTTAAGGGCATCTGGCTTCCCCATTGACTTTGCTTGTCAGAAGGTCGCAAAAGGGGATCACATGACCCTGGGACACTGCAACCGTCATAAATGTGAACCAGTTGCCAGGCATCTGAGTTTTGATCATGTGACCATGGGGATGCTGCAACGGTCGTAAGCAGGGGTGAGATTCAGCAGGTTCTGACAGGTTCTGGAGAACCGGTAGCGGAAATTTTGAGTAGTTCGGAGAACCGACAAATACCACCTCTGGCTGGCCCCAGAGTGGGGTGGGAATGGAGATTTTGCAATATCCTTCCCCCAGGAGTGGGGATTTTGCAGTATCCTTACGCTGCCACGCCCACCAAGCCACGCCCACTGAACCGGTAGGGAAAAATTTTGAATTTCACCCCTGGTCGTAAGTATGAAAAACGGTCATAAATCACTTTTTTCAGTGCCGTTCAGTGCTTTAGTTCACTAAATGAACTGTTGTAAGTCGAGGAGTACCTGTACATTCTAAAATAGACCCTAAAAGAGGTCGAAGATGTTACTCTTCTTCCCACAACGGCTGATGGCACCCAGATCCTTATTTCAGGGCTTGGCTGTCTCTGACTATGGAGACACTGCAAATAGTTTGGCCCTCCTGATCAAATTCAGAGGTGGGTTTCAGCAGGTTCTGGCCAGTTCTGGAGAACCGGTAGCGGAAATTTTGAGTAGTTCGGAGAACCGGTAGCGGAAATTTTGAGTAGTTCGGAGAACCGGTAGCGGAAATTTTGAGTAGTTCGGACAGTGGTGGGTTCCTACCGGTGTGGTCTTGCCTGTTCGTCGCCGCAGAGCCGAAGAAGCTGTTGGCGTTCGCAGCGCGGGGCTTCCCCCGCCCACTTTCCCCGGCCGCCGGGATGCCGCTGTTTGCATTCTTTTACCCTCTGCGCATGTGCAAAGCGTTCTGCTTGCGCAGAGGGCAAAAGAACACAAATGGCGGTGTCCCGGCGGCCGGGGAAAGTGGGCTGGGGAAGCCCCGCGCCGCGAACACCAACAGCTTCTTCGGCTCTGCGGCGACGAACAGGCAAGACCGCACCGGTAGGAACCCACCACTGAGTTCGGAGAACCAGTAATTACCACATCTGACTGGCCCCACCCCCATCTATTCTCTGCCTTCCAAGTCCCAGCTGATCGGGAGGAAATAGGGATTTTGCAGTAACCTTCCCCTGGAGTGGGGAGGGAATGGAGATTTTGCAGTAACCTTCCCCTGGAGTAGGGAGGGAATGGAGATTTTGCAGTATCCTTCTCCTGCCACGCCCACCAAGCCACGCCCACCAAGCCACACCACGCCCACCAAGCCACGCCCACAGAACCGGTGGTAAAAAAAAATTGAAACCCACCACTGAAATTGTATGTTTTAGTCTATCCCCAAAAGCTGAGACAATCTCCACATGGTGCAAAGCGAAATATAGTACATTTCTGCAAATCTGAGTACCCGCTTATACAGATAGTCCTTGAATAATGGCTAATCGCTTAGTGACCAAACTTATGACCGACCCCAAAAACAGGTGTCTTATGACCTGGATATGAAGTTCCAATGATCGGCCCTTTTCTGCAGTTACAAGGCTAACTTTGGATGTTCGGCAGCATGGCAGGATTGACCACTGTTTGCAGCGTCCCACAGTCATGTGACCACGTTTTAGGATGCTTTCGGCAAAAACTGACGGTTACTTCTGGTTTTTGGCGAAACCACGCCCACCGCAAACCATTGGTTTGCTCTAACAACAGTGCCATTTGCTTAGTCACTGTCACAGAAAACGTAAAACCAGGTCAGTCATGGGATCATGGGATCAACAACTGTCATAGGGGTAGGCTCCATTATGGCCATATGTGGAAGGTTTATTTATTTATTTATTTGTGAGATTTATATACCGCCTCACAGTGCAAGCACTCTCTAAGCGGTTTACACCAGTAAGCAATGTGTATTTATATTGCCCCCAACAATCTGGGTCCTCATTTTACCTACCTCGGAAAGATGGAAGGCTGAGTCAACCTTGAGCCTGGTGAGATTTGAACCGCTGACCTGCGGATCACAGTCAGCTAAAGTGGCCTGCAGTACTGCCTCTAAGGTTACCTGTATGCAGTTGTTTAAAGATGCAAAATAAGAAAACTGAACGTATTTATTTATGTATCACATTTTGAGACCATCAATCTCACTCACACGGTAAACATAGCAGGAGAAAAAATTGACCCACCCCCAATTTAATCAGTCCTGTGTAGTATGTCCTTGGACAGAAATATAGTCTTCGTACATTTTTTGTAGCTAATAAAGAATCTTTTGGGTCTTGCTTTTAGAATTATTCCTCATCGCAGAATATATATATTTTCATTCAAATGTTTCTGATTCTTGGAGACTGTTTTTTCTCAAGTCTTTGCAGTTTTCTTGGCAAGGTTTTTCCGAAGTGGTTTGCCATTGCTTCCTTCCTAGAGCTGATAGACAGTGACTGGCCCAAGTCATCCAGCTGGCTTTTGCCTAAGGTGGAACTAGATCTCACAGTCTCGCTTTTTCTAGTCTGATGCCTGAACCACTAAACCAAACTGGCTGAATTCTTGATATTATCTCAATTTGGTTTTCTTCCTCTGAACATTTCATGACTTCATTTTATCCTAGTTTTTTTTCCTAGAGCTATAATTGCACTTAATAATGAATTGAAGGGTCACCATCAGTGAGCTGTTGGATTAGTATTACTTGGTCTGTTGTATGGATGTTTGAGTGGTTCAGGGTGGGGACTCCAGAGGGAACTTGGGGAGATACCTGAAACCCTGGTACACAACTCGGCTGACTCCCTGGTGGCTGCTTGGAACACCGCAGCATCAGGGGCTCTAGACCGAATTGCGCCTAAGCGACCTCTCCGTGGCAGTGGATCCCGGAAAGCTCCCTGGTTCACCGAGGAGCTCCGGGAGATGAAACGCCAAAAGAGACGTCTGGAGCACCGCTGGAGGACCAAGAGGGCCGAATCTGACCGAACACTATTAAGAATTTACATCAGATCTTATTTAGTGGCGATAAGGGCGGCAAGACGATCCTATCTTTCCGCTCTTATTGCGTCCGCAGATTCTCGTCCAGCCGCCTTGTTTAGGGTGACTCGCTCCCTCCTTGGAAAAGGGGGGAGCGAGGAACACTTACAAGGCAGAGCTGAGGAATTTGCTGAGTTTCTGTCGGATAAAGTCGCTCAGATTCGGTCAAACTTGGACTCTGGCAGGGCAGAGTCCATAGAGGTGACAGGGGCAAGTCCTAGTCCATCATTGTGGGATGAGTTTGGGCCTGTTTCTCCCGATGATGTGGACAGGGCTATGGGAGCGATGGGTACCTCCACCTGTTTATTGGACCCATGCCCCTCCTGGCTGGTCTCGGCCAGCAGGTCGGTGGCACGCGGCTGGATCCAGGCGGTGATCATCTTTGAGGGAGGGATCCGTACCGCAGTCGTTAAAAGCTGCGGTGGTGCGACCCCTCCTGAAGAAGCCTTCCCTGGATCCAGCTGATTTGAAGAACTATCGTCCAGTCTCCAACTTACCTTTTTTAGGGAAAGTTGTGGAGAAGGTGGTGGTGACTCAGCTTCTGCAGCTCCTGGATGAAACAGACCATCTAGATCCTTACCAGTCGGGCTTCAGGCGCGGCTACAGTACAGAAACTGCCTTGGTTGCCCTGATGGATGATCTCTGGCGAGCCCGGGATGGAGGAAATTCCTCCATCCTGGTGCTACTTGACCTCTCAGCGGCTTTCGATACCATCGACCATGGTATCCTTCTGCATCGGCTCGGCGAGTTGGGAGTGGGAGGCACCGTTTTGCGGTGGTTCTCCTCTTATCTCGCCGATCGGATGCAGTCGGTGTTGGCAGGTGGGCAGAGATCGTCCCCTAGGCCCCTATCATGTGGGGTGCCTCAGTGGTCGGTTCTCTCGCCCATCCTGTTTAATATCTACATGAAACCGTTGGGTGAGATCATTCGCAGACATGGGGTGTGTTTCCATCAGTACGCTGACGACACCCAGCTGTACATCACCACCCCGTCTGACTTCAGGGAGGCAGTTGATGTAATGTGCCGCTGCCTGAACGACGTTAAGATCTGGATGGGGAGGAACAGACTCAGACTCAATCCCGACAAGACTGAGTGGCTGTGGATATTGCCTCCTAAGGACCATGACAACTATCCCTCCTTGGTCTTTGAGGGTGCGAAACTGACTCCCTCAGACCAGGTCCGCAACTTGGGGGTCCTCCTAGATCCACAGCTAAAATTGGATCACCATCTTTCTGCTGTGGCTAGGGGGGCCTTTGCACAGGTTCGCCTGGTGCACCAGTTGCGGCCATACTTGGAGAAGGAGGCTCTACTCACGGTCACTCATGCCCTTGTCACCTCGCGTTTGGACTACTGCAATGCGCTCTACATGGGGCTACCCTTGAAGAGTATCCGGAGACTTCAGCTGGTACAAAATGCGGCTGCGCGTGCTGTGGTGGGTGTGCCAAGGTACACCCACGTGACACCAATACTCCGCCAGCTGCATTGGTTGCCCATCGGTCTCCGGGTCCAATTCAAGGTGTTGATCACCATCTTTAAAGCCCTTCATGGCTTAGGACCAGGATATCTTCGGGACTGCATTCTGCCTCATACTTCCCTCCGACCGGTTAGGGCCCACAGAGTTGGCCTCCTCCAGGTCCCGTCGGCCAAACAATGCCGGCTGGCGGGCCCTAGGGGGAGAGCCTTCTCTGTGGCTGGCCCCGTGCTCTGGAACCAACTTCCCCCAGAGACCCGAACCATCCCCACTCTGCTGGCCTTCCGAAAAGCCGTTAAAACATGGCTTTTCCTGCAGGTGGGGGGGATAGCTTAATCCACCTGAGATCACCCCCCAAGTATGTATGATATCGAATGAATGTTGCTGTTTTAATATTGTTTTTAATAATTTGTATTTGTTTTTTTAATCACTTGCATTTTGATTATTCTTGTATTTTTTTTCCTGTTGTACGCCGCCCTGAGTCCTTCGGGAGTTGGGCGGCATATAAGAATAACAAAATAAATAAATAAATAAATACTCAGCATGGCCCTTTGATAGCTTAGCTTGAAAAAGCTAATTATTTCACAGGACAAGAAAGCTCAGCATAATATTTTGAGTCATGGCGTTGAGAGGTGATAAGGCCACTATGATGTGATTAAAGAGCAATATGGGAGTTTTCACAGCCTTATGGTGCATGTAAACACCCACTGAGGAAAGGCTAAAAAATGGATGTTCTTAGGTGAATGTCTTTTTCATAATTCTAATTCTAATGCAATATGTCGCATGGAGGTGGTGGCAGTCCCTATGGGGTCTTCATTGCTGTCCCTGTGGGATCCTCATCATTGGGTCTACTAGCTCAAATAAGAATGAATAAGCTATAACAGAACAGAATAACAGAATTGGACCTTGGAGGTCTTCTAGGAGCCGAGGTGGCGCAGTGGTTAAAAGCAGCACTGCAACCTACTTCAGCTGACTGCTAGTTCAGCAGTTCAGCTGTTCAAATCTCACAGGCTCAAGGTTGACTCAGCCTTCCATCCTTCTGAGGTCGGTAAAATGAGGACCCAGATTGTTGGGGGCAATATGCTGAACTCTGTAAACCGCTTAGAGAGGGCTATAAAGCACTATGAAGCGGTATATAAGTCTAAGTGCTATTGGTATTCTAGCCCAACCCCCTGCTCAAGCAAGAGACCTTATACCAGAGGTGGGTTCCTCCTGGTTCGGACCGGTTCGCCCGAACAGATAGCAACCCGCTGGCAATGTCACGATGATGTCATGGAACCGGTTCGGTCGGTGCTGGTCTGTGGGCGCTGCCATCTTATTTTGGAATTTTTTTGGAATTTTTTGTGGGGGGGGATTTTTAAATTTATTTATTTTCTTCTGAGCATGTGCAGAAGCCGAGTTTCCGGCACTGCGCATGCGTCGCCATCTTGTTTTTTTGTTTTTTTATATTTTTTATATTTTTTTAATTTTTTTAATTTTTTAATTTTTTATATATTTTTAATTTTTTTAATTTTTAATTTTTTTTATTTTTCGGCACTGCGCATGCATGCGCACACAGGAGGAAGTGGACCGGCAGCGAGGAAAGTTAGAACCCACCCCTGCCTTATACCATTTCAGACAAGTGGTTGTCCAATCTCTTCTTAAAAACCTCCAATGATGGCGTATGCACAACCTCTGGAGGCAAGCCGTTCCGCTGATTAATTGTTCTCATTGTCGGGAAATCTCTATTTCTAGTTTAGATCTCTCTCTGATAAGCTTCCACCCATTGCTTCTTGTCCTGCCCTCAGGCGCTTTGGAGAATGTCAAC
Organism: Diadophis punctatus similis; assembly: GCA_023053685.1. Lineage (NCBI taxonomy): Eukaryota > Metazoa > Chordata > Lepidosauria > Squamata > Dipsadidae > Diadophis > Diadophis punctatus. The sequence goes on from JALIGW010000016.1 coordinate 18,376,994, forward strand.
TCTTTCTCTGTAGTAGTCCATCCAATATTGGAAGACAGTATTGGAAATAGACAGAATGTATCCTTAGAATAACCAATAGAGTCCACCTTCCCTTAAATTTCAGAGCAGTGGAAATCACAAAAATCTGGAACATAATGACATGATATTGTTAGAAGAAAATTCTGATTTGTTTTAGGTAAGGTTCAAAGAACACAGGACAACTGCATTTTGAATAGGGATCAAGCCATTAAAGCTAGAGGCATTCCTTTACAATAATTTGTTTAGTGACCGTTCGAAGTTAAAACGGCACTGAAAAAAGTGACCGTTTTTCACACTTATGACTGTTGCAGCATCCCTACGGTCACGTGAATAAAATTCATACACTTGGCAACTGATTCATAGTTATGATGGTTGAAGTGTCCCGGAGTCATGTGATCCCCTTTTGTGACCTTCTGACAAGCAAAGTCAACGGGGAAACCAGATTCACTTAACAATCGTGTTACTAACTTAACAACTGCAGTGATTCACTTAACAAATGTGGCAAGAAAAGCCGTAAAATGGGGCAAAACTCACTTAACAAATGGGTTGCGTAGCAACAAAAGTGTTGTGCTCAATTGGTCATAAGTTGAGGACTAACTGTATGAGACAGTTTGTATGTGTATTGTGATCTGGTGGATATGCTATGGAAGTAGAAAACTTCTGCTTTGGACCACCCATACCAGAGAAACCTGTACAGGTAGTCCTTGACTTACGACCATAATTGGGCCCAAAATTTCTATTGCTAAGCAAGACATTTGTTAAGTGAGTTTTGTCCCATTTTACGACCTTTCTTGCCATAGTTGTTAAGTGAATCAATGCAGTTGTTCAGTTAGTAACACAGTTGTTAAGTGAATCTGGCTCCCCCATTGATTTTGCTTGTCAGAAGGTCCCAAGAGCTCGTCATCTGATCCCAAGACACTGCAACCGTCATAAATATGAACCAGTTGCCAAGCATCCAAATTTTGATCAGGTGACCGTGAGGATGCTGCAATGGTTTGCAAGTGTGAAAACCGGTCACAGGTCACTTTGAACGGTCACTAAATGAACTGTTGTATGTCAAGGGCTACCTGTAAACTATGTCTGCAATCTGTTCTACTTATATAGAAGGTGTTGTTGTTGAGTAGATGCATTGCATTTCACCAGCAAAGAGTCCCAGCCAGGGTTTTGATAGTTGACAATTAAAGAAGCATTTTCCAGAACAGAAACAGTAGCCCTGAATCATTTCTGCATTTTTAATTTTGCAGACTAAACGTTGAGCCCCACCTGATGGGACAAGAACAGGCCCAGTTCAACATCCTTAAAATGACAGGGTTGTTTTAGCTGAAAACAGAAACGAAGGCAACAAGATATAATCCAGGAGAGAACAGATGCTCTCATTTTTTTATCCTGTCCTAATACCACTTGGTTTTAGGGATTTCGTCGTACATATATTTAGAACTCCTGCCTTAATTTCTTTGCCTAATTCTTAGGATAAGACTGCACACGTTCTATAAAATAGCAAGGATCCAGCAGCCATCTTTAATCCTGTCCTTGGCAGAGTGATGCTGCTGTCACTCTTGCAATTCTCATTAAGTTAAAAAAAAACACCAACCACTAGGAAGCCAAGGTTATTATGAATATTTGCCAGCGCTGGAATGCAGTCCATTCTGTGGGAGGAAATATAGCAGACTTGCTTCATATGCCAGCAATTTTGCATAGAGTGTAAAGGATGAGGAAATGGAACATCACACTTCTATAATGGCTAGGGAAACCTGGAAAATTGCATCCCACTAGAAATAATGAGAAATAAGGGGAATATTTTCACGTTATGTAAGTGTTAGAAAATAATATTAACGCTCCAAAGTGTTTCTGCAATGTTTTGGTGCGTCAGTAGTGTACAGCATGACTTTGAAATACTGTAAAACAAAAATTTCCAATAGCTGAGAATATATGCGGCTCACAGTTGAACTGTGGAGCCCTTGTGCTCTCTGAACTTGGTTGTTTGCTTGCAGACATTTCATTACCTCACTAGGTAACCTTATCAGTGTGAGTGAATGTGCGGTTTGCTCTTTGTTTATATACAGTAGCTCGTCGTGCCAATGTTGGTGGGGTGTGTTTTTCTCCTTGGTGGTTCCTTGATAAGGGTGTGCTTTTCTGCCTGATTGTTTGTCTGGTGTTAACCTACCGCAATCCAATCAACAGGAGCTATGAAAAGGATAACACTACCATACATCAAAACATCTCAGAACTACCACCTACCAAACTACCATCAGACTATTACAGCCACACAGCATTATCGTAGCATACAAACCAAGTACAGATAATCCAAGACTTACAACCATTCATTTAGTAATGGTACAAAGCAGCGGTGGGTTGCTCCCTTACCGGTGCCGGTGTGCTGCGCGAGCATTTCCACGTTTGGGGGGGGCGCTCACTACGCGCGTGTGCCCCCTCATGCGATTTTGCTTCTGCGCATGCACGGAAGCAAAATCGCGCCAAAATCTCACAAGGGGGCGCGCGCAAGAGAGAGATTTTGGCGCGATTTTGCTTCCGCGCATGCACAGAAGCAAATTCTCACCAAAATCTCTCATGCGCGTGCGTCCTCTCATGAGATTTTGGTGAGATTTTGCTTCCGCGCATGCGCAGAAGCAAAATTGGCAAAAAATTCACGAAAAAAATGGTGACACGTGTGGTGGACCGGCAGAGAGGGCTCCGAAGCGGTCGCAAACAAATTGCGCAATCGGCCGCTCCCTACCGGAGCTGCGCACCGGGCAGCTCCGGCAGGAACCCACCTCTGGTACAAAGTTACAACGGCACTGAGAAAAAATGACTTATGTCCATTTTTCACACTCACAACTGTTGCAGCATCTCCGCGGTCACATGATCAAAATTCAGAGGCTTGACAATTGACTTGTATTTATGACAGTTGCAGTGTCTCAGGGTCATGTGATCCCCTTTCGCGACTAAAATGTCCTCACGGGGTGAGGGCATAAGAACTGAGGTGAGACGAATCAAAAGCCAACAAGCCTTTATTAAGGCTAACAGACAACAGCTAGGAACAAACAGCAACAAACATAGTAGGAAAGCAACTTGCGCCTCAGCCACGTCTGAAAGCTCTTTTATAGCCAGCTGTCAGACGTGCCAGCCAATAGGAAGCCTCCAAAATCCCGCTTTCAACAGCGGCCGCTCTGGCCAATCATGAAAAGTCCTGAGGTAAAATGGCATCCTGAGGGGACGCAACACCGACCTTCTGGCAAGTAAAATCAATGGGGAAACCAGATTCACTTCACAACCGTGTTACTAACTTTAACTTAGACTTAGAATAACTTTATTGTCACTCTGAATGTACACTAATCGGCATACATTAAAATGAAATTTCGTTGCATACAGCTCTCAAAGGGTCTCCACCTCCAAAATATACTACATAAACACGACGTGACATAAATATTGTAAGGTCCCAAAATGTACTTGAGTCACCAGAATGCAAAGAGAGAGATCCAAGAAGAGGCTTGGAAAAAAATATCAGCTTTTATTTGTACAAAGAAGAACTGGGTAGACCATTCTACAATATAGAGAAAGAGCATGCAGAGAAAGGCCACACCTTGGGGAAGGTATGGCGTCCTTTTATACCTTCAGAGACATCAGCTTAGTACCCAATTCTGGCCCCCTGGCCCATGCCTGCCTTGTAGCCCTGCATTGGCCGTGCAGCAAGGAACAGGGGGTGCTGAGTGCTTAGCAACAGAGAGGCTGGGTGCTTAGCAACACAGGTATTTGCACGATGTAACCCTGCCAAACCATGACATACCCTGCTTCTTGAGATATCCACCAGGCACGGAGTTGTACAAAAAAACAAGATAACAGAAGTTAGATCACTGGTAGAAGCAAATGGCAGAGGCAATTCCAATTCTTAAGGACTGTGGCAAGAAGGATTGTAAAATGGAGCAAAACTCACTGAATAACTGTCTTGCTTAGGAACGGACATTTTGGGATCTATTGTGATCATAATTTGAGGACTACCTGTAAAGTCCTACATAACATCTTAAGTAAGTCAAAAGACCCAGTAGCCCAGGAAGGAAAAAAACAATAGGTGTCATCTACAACATATTGTAAATGTAGGACTGTAACAGCCAAAAGACTTAGAGCAAAAGAAGTTTTTTCAAACACAGGTGATTTTGTAACACTAAAACTTGGCCTCTGGAACAGGAACTCTGGATCTTTTAAGTACAGTAACTGGTTCTGTGACCTGAAAAATTTTGAAAACTGAAACTATAGCTTAAAACACTGAGGGATTGTATCATCTCTTCCACATGCCAACCCTCTGAAGCAGGAGGAAGTCAAACTGGCATTTTTCTCTTAGTCTCATGTTTGCAGAACAGATAATCAGGTTCTGCAGTTTATTTATGTATTTATTTATTTATTTGGTCGCTTTTATATGCTGCCCAACTCCCGTGGTTCCATAGGAAGGTGCAAAAGAATAGAATAGAATAGAATTCTTTATTGGCCAAGTGTGATTGGACACACAAGGAATTTGTCTTTGGTGCGTATGCTCTCAGTGTACATAAAAGAAAAGATACATTTGTCAAGAATGGTTGTCATAGGGTTCAAGTAAGCAATCAGGAAACAATCAATATGAATATAAATTAAGGATATAAGCAACAAGTTACAGTCATACAGTCATAAGTGGGAGGAGATGGGTGATAGGAACGATGAGAAAAACTAATAGTAGTAGTGATGCAGCCTAGTGAATAGTTTGACAGTGGTGAGGGAATTATTTGTTTAGCAGAGTGATGGCGTTCGGGAAAAAACTGTTCTTGTGTCTAGTTGTCTTGGTGTGCAGTGCTCTATAGCGACGTTTTGAGGGTAGGAGTTGAAGCAATTTATGTCCAGGATGCGAGGGGTCAGTAAATATTTTAACGGCCCTCTTTTTGACTCGTGCAGTATCCAGGTCCTCAATGGAAGGCAGGTTGGCAGTAATTGTTTTTTCTGCAGTTCTGATTATCCTCTGAAGTCTGTGTCTGTCTTGTTGGGTTGCAGAACCAAACCAGACAGTTATAGAGGTGCAGATGACAGACTCAATAATTCCTCTGTAGAACTGTATCAGCAGTTACAGTTCTGATGTAGGATGGCCATAAGATGGTGACACAATATCCTAACTATGTCACTTTGGGGGTGGGGGGAACCTAGAGAAAATGGCTTCCAATAGTTGAAAATGAAAGAAAGCAGTGTGGCTTGCATGCTACAGGGGAAAAAACATTTTTCCCCAGTTGCAAGTAAATCCATTCAAAATCAGAAGGAAAATGACTCAATGACCACCAACGGTGGTCATAAGAAAGGCAGAATCAGGGCAGAGCTGCTTCCAGAATGGAGCTTAAACTTACGCAGAAATGCCCTTCAGAGCCTACAACCTCTTGCACGCAAAAAGATATTCGAAGAAATTTTAGTCACATCTTATTCCCCGTGACCTAGTTTTCGGTGTCTAGAATTTCCCACTGGGGCCATTGAGTAAGAGTGAAGTTGTTCTGCCAGAAAAAAAGATACAGTGCACTGTGCGAGTCAACTTGCAAGCATAGATCAGTTTTATGTCCAGAGATGAACTTTTTATTACTATAGAATGAGTTTATAGCACATGGGGTCATGTTTAAAACATGGGAAGCTGCTAATATTTTTTCCCATATTAGTATGATGTTATTTGGCACGATTCTTCGGTTTTTTTTCATGGAGGGACCATGAGCAAATTCGTCCTCTTTTCCCAAATGTAAACTTTGGGAGAGCCAGTTTGGTCTAGTGGTTAGGTTAAGGCATAAGGCTACAAGCCAGGAGACTGTGAGCTAGTCCCGCCTTAGCCACAAAAGCCCGCTGGGTGACTTGAGGTCAATCACCAGGAGACTGTGAGTTCTAGTCCCGCTGCCAGCACTCCAAGTAATGCACCCATTGAAAACAGAACTCCGAGGCAGGTAGATTCCTCAAAGAACAATTTATTGGATACATCATATTGGCACAACTGGTGAAAACCGACTCTGAAAGTTCCCGCAGTTTTCACCCAATTAAAAAGTGAAAGTTCCTCCTTCCTCCCAGGTCATTGGTCACATTGTCCAATAGTGTTGCTGGCCGGTTGCTTGGTTACTTTACTCCTCCTCTCCCGGCCACCTGTTGGAATGACCTTGGTTCCCACAAGAAAAACTTTTTGTTTGGACTGCCAAACCCCATCTAACTATTCCCCCCTCCCTGACCCCTCTTCTGCCTTGTGGCAACCCTGAAGCCACAAAGATGGCCCCACCCAGTTACGCTTCAGGGTTGACACTTGCCTTAGGCAGCTGGGTGACTTGAGGTCAATCACCAAGGGAATGGTGTTTTAGTCCTGCCTTAGGCATGAAAGCTGTCTAGGTGACTTTCTTTGTTTGTTTGTTTGTTTGTTTGTTTGTTTGTTTGTTTGTTTGTTTGTTTGTTTGGGAATTCTTCTATGCCGCCCTACTCCCTAAGGACTCAGGGCGGCATACAGCATTTTAAAGAACAGCAAACAATAAAATCATTAATATTTACTTTGGGCCAATGACCCCAGGACATTGCAACCGTCATAAATATGAACCAGTTGCCAAGCGTTCGGATTTTGATCACGTGACCATGGGGGTGCTGCAACAGTAGTGAGTGTGAAAAACAGTCAGTGCCGTTGTAACTTCAAACGGTCACTAAATGAATGGTTGTAAGTCGAGTACACCCTGTACCAGTAGTGGGTTCCTACCAGTGTGGTCCAGTGCGCTGTTCCGGTAGGGAGCCGCCATTGCGCAATTTGAGCGTGACGGCTCCGGTGCCATCTTTGCCGGTCTGTTGCACGGCGCCAACTGTTTTCTGAAATTTTGGGGCTTTTTTTGCTTCCTACGCATGCGTGGAAGCAAAATCATGTGAGGAGACATGCGTGTGTGTGAGATTTCGGTGATTTTTTGCTTCCATGCATGCAAAAAAATCGCTGAAATTGTACGCGCATCCCCTTGCAAGATTTCACCGATTTTTTGCTTCCTGCGCATGCACGTAAGCAAAATTGTGTGACGGGGCGCACACGTGTAGCAAGGTAAGAGCAACCCACCCCTGCCCTGTATCATAAAACATGACTCTTTTTGTCCACGTAGCCAGCCAGAAGTCTTTGGTCCCATATGACCGACAGCTTCACATTTAAATTCTGAATCAGTACAGTTGAATTATGGATATGTCACTTGGGGCTGCTGACATCATGTTTTGTTTCTGACTCAAAGCCTCTCCCAACAGCCCTTTTCAAAGCAACCTTTGAAGAGTTGTTTTCCATCCCTTGTTCTGCACGATCCAGATGTTTTCCCATAAGTTACCGCTTCAGTTGTGGAGAAGTGACATTTTCTATAACACATAGACAGCAGTTTCATTTTGCTCTGAAATACAGGTTGTGCTGGACATACAAGAGTCTGTTTAGTGACTGTTCGAAGTTCCAGTGGCACTGAAAAAAGTGACTTATGACTGTTTTTCACACTTACGACCGTTGTAGCATCCCCATGGTGGCGTGATCAAAATTGAGCCATCTGTTGACTGGTTCTTATTTATGATGGTTGCAGGGTCCCGGGGTCACGTGATCACCTTTTGGGACCTTCTGACAAGGAAAATCAATGGGGAAGCCAGATTCACTTAACAACAATGGTATTACTAACTTAACAACTGCAGTGATTCACTTAACAAGTGCGGCAAGAAAGATTGTAAAATGGGGTAAAGTTCACTGAACAACAGTCTCTCTTAGCAACAAAAATTTTGTGGTCATAAGTAGAGGACTGTCTCATGTATGGCTACCCCATACAGCTCTATCTATGCATTAGAATCCTTTTAAATTTCAGATGTCCAACGTATTAGGCATTCTTGAAACATCTATCCAGCTAAGATGGAAATATAATTCTGGACTAGAGCTGTTTGGTTTGAGCAAGATGTTTTATCATATTTTCTTGTTCTTTAAAATCTGTACTGGGTTTTTGAAAGAAATTCAGACACAGGGTCAAAACCCATTCCCCCGTTTCATGTAATACTACTGTATTTATTTATTTATTTATTTATTTATTTGTTTGTTTGTTTGTTTTATTTATTTTGTCAACACGTGTACAAGATAACAGGTATGATATAAACATAAACAAAAGTAAAATATGTATGGGTAAATTTAGACAATAGGACAGTAGGACAGGGACGGTAGGCACAATGGTGCACTTATGCACGCCCCTTACAGACCTCTTAGGAATGGGGTGAGGTCGACTGGAGACAGTCTAAGGTTAAAGTTTTTGGGGTTTGGGGAAGAAACCACAGAGTCAGGTAGTGCATTCCAGGCATTGATCACTCTGTTGCTGAAGTCGTATTTTCTGCAGTCGAGTCTGGAGCGGTTTACATTGAATTTGAATCTATTGTGTGCTCGTGTATTGTTGCGGTTGAAGCTGAAGTAATCATTGACAGGTAGGACATTGTGGTAGATGATTTTATGAACTACATTTAGGTCAGATCGAAGGCGACGAAGTTCTAAGCTATCTAAGCCCAAAATTTCAAGTCTGGTGGAATAAGGTATTCTGTTGCAAGCAGAGGAGTGGAGCACTCTTCTTGTGAAATATTTTTGGACTCTCTCGATTGTATTGATGTCCAATATGCAGTGCGGGTTCCAGACAGGTGAGCTGTATTCAAGAATTGGTCTAGCAAATGTTTTGTATGCTCTGGTTAGCAGTGTAATATTGCTAGAGAAGAAGCTACGCAAGATTAGATTAATAACTCTTAGTCAATGTTCCCTCTAAGCTGCGCGGCCGCTGCGCACATGATAAGAAAGCACCGCGCAGACGTTTCCAACTGCCGTACCAGCTGATCGGGGTGGGTGGGAGGTGAGTGGGGGAAAGGAGCCTTCAACAAAGAGAGGCGGCCGCGCAGCAGTTTCCAACTGCAGCACAGTAATTTTCAATGTTAGAGGGAACATTGCTCTTAGTGCCTTTTTGGCAATGTTGTTACAGTGGGCTCTGGCACTTAGGTCATTAGATATGAGTACTCCAAGGTCCTTGACAGAGTGAGGGTCCTCTACAAGGTCGTGTCCTCTAAGCTTGTATTTTATGTTCTGATTCTTTTTGCCAATGTGTAGGACAGAGCATTTATTGTATTTATAGGACAGAGTTTTAAGCCAAGCATCTTTGTCAAGATGCTTGGCTTAAGCTCTGATAAAGCCAATATATTTGGCTCTGCACATCCTATTTGAGAGCCGAGGTGGCGCAGTGGTTAAAGTGCAGAACCGCAGTTCAGCAGTTCAGCTGTTCAAATCTCACCGGCTCAAGGTTGACTCAGCCTTCCATCCTTCTGAGGTTGGTAAAATGAGGACCCAGATTGTTGGGGGCAATATGCTGAACTCTGTAAACCGCTTAGAGAGGGCTGTAAAGCACTATGAAGCGGTATATAAGTCTAAGTGCTATTGCTATTGCTATTGCTATTTAAAACATAGGTCTGGTTAAAATGACTTTTTTATCTACCAAATATTACATTTTTCTCCTTTTCTTTGCTTTTTTCATAAAATTGAGACACGTTGCATGCCTGTTGATGGCTAAGCTACACTTCATGGCTACACATTATCTGATCTCTTCCTAATGTTAAATTCTGCTAACATTGTCAAGTACTGTTTTGTCAGAATAACACTGGGAGGGAAGGGACATAAGACTGCTGGACCAAAACCACTGTGGATTAGGTTGAAGCCAAAGCAAATAGGAAAAAAATGTTCTTTAGCTTTCCATGCTCATATTTTTCTCCCTCCCTCTCCCTCCTTCCCTCTTTCTTTTGACCAGCACATTATTGGGAAAAACATCTCGCCAGAAACGTGCTTGTAGTAACTATAGAGTAGTCCAGTGTTTCTTACTCTCAGCAATTTTAAATTGTGTGGACTTTGACTCCCAGAATTGAGCAAAATGATACAGTGCCCACACAAAGTCAGAAGCACTCCTCCTCAATTATTTCTGAAGTGAGCACAACCCTAAAAATAATTCTTTCTTAGCCTGAAACTTAGCCAAGTCTTATTTACCCCGATTGACAGATCCCCAGTGTCGCAGATGGAAGTTTTTCATATCATCTGCTACCTTATTTATTTTTAAACTAGAGATTCTGGGAGTTTCGTTCTGGAATTGTGCCTATACCAAGCAGGTGCTTTAAGCTGTTGCCAAGCTGCAAAAAAATTTGAAGACTGAAACCTGACAGATAATATCTTGATGTGCGCAAATTGGCAGGATAAACCTAGGAATGGTTATACCCATTATTTGCATGGGATTGCTAAAACGACATACACAAAACACCCACGCTGCCAAATAAAACAGCAGGATGTAAAATTGAAATTTGTTTCCTGTAGAAGGGGACTTGTCTTCCATAATATAAATGTAAAACTATGTAAATGTTATGTTGGGAATTTGGGAATGGAATTAAAGATATATCCAGGACACATAACTCCCAACACACACATATACCTATAAAAATCTTTCTATCAGGAAAAGTTTAAAAATGACTACTCAATACAAGTAGTCCTCAATTTACAATTCATTTAGGGACCGTTCGAAGTTACAACAGCACTGGAAAAAATGACTTATCACCGTTTTTCACACTTATGACTTTTGCTGCATCCCATGGTCACGTGATTTACATTTATATGCTTGACAACTGATTCATATTTATGACGCTTGGAGTGTCCCGGGATCACGTGTCATGTTTTGCGATGTTCTGACAAGCAAAGTCAATGGGAAAGCCATTAGCAACTGTGTGACTAGCTGAATACCTGAGTGATTCACTTAACAAATGTGGCAAGAAAGGTCGTAAAACTCGCTCAACAAATTTCTCACTTAGCAACATAAATTCTGGGCTTGTAACTTGGGGACTACCTGTATATGAAGTCCAAATATATTATTTGATGCAGCAAGTCTAGGAAATATAATATTTACCTTCCAAATCAATTTAGAGGACTTCTGACTCTTGTTATAAAACAAACCTGGTTCTCCCACTGTGTTGGCTACAAAAGCAGCTAAACAAGCAAGTAAATAAACTTTCACGAATGACGGCGAATATACGTGTCCCAAGATAATGTCGAAGGATCCAATCTGTGTCAGTCACCGGGACCAGAAGTTTTCTTTTCCAAGCTTTCGAACTGGTGTTGGAGCCCATCTTCAAGGGAACTTCGCTCTAGCAGAGTGTGTGTGCTGTTTTGTGTGGTATTTATATGGCGCAGGATGTAAGTGGCTTTTTTAGATGTTGATTGAGGTGTGTTTATGGCTGGCTTTTAAGTCATTAGCTGTCATTTGTTAGTTCTGCCCAGCCCTCGCCTTCTAAGTACTTGATGATGTTCGTCCATCATGTTCGAAGAGGACCTTGACATCTATCAGGTTGTGGGCTGTTTACGATGTGTCCGCAGGTGGCTGGTGAGGCCTATACGGGCACGAAATGTTCTGCCACATGTTGGGCAGACATGTGTGGGCACCATTGTCGCAGCATTTGCAGCGCTGGCTTTGCGGAGTGCTCGCTTTTCTTCTGCTATGGCTGTTCTTCTGTCCTCAGATATTTGGCAGCCTTGGTGGATCAGCATGCGCCATGTTGATCGATCTTGTGCCAGGGTTTCCCAGGAGGGGGTGTCGATATCGAGGGACTTGAAGGAGGCTTTCAACAAGTCTTTGTATCACTTCCTTTGTCCTTGCCTTCTAAGTACTTGATAGGCTGGCGCAGGGGCAGGTTGCTCTCTTACCTATGCCAGTGCGCTGTGCGCGCATCTCCACATTTCGGGCACGCGGGCGCTCGCTACGTGCGCGGCCGCTTGTGCGATTTTGCTTCGGCGCATGTGTGGAAGCAAAATCGTGCCAAAATCTTGCGAGAGGACACACGTGCACATGAGATTTTGGTGAGATTTTGTTTCTGCGCATGCGCGGAAGCAAAATCTCACCGAAATCTCGTGAGGGGATGCACGCGCAATATTTCAGCGAGATTTTGCTTCCGCGCATGCGTGCGCGCGGGTATCCCTCACGAGATTTTGGTGAGATTTTGCTTCCGCGCATGCGCAGAAGCAAAATCACCCAAAAATTCTCAGAAAAAGATGGCGACGCATGTGACGGACCGGCGGAGAGGGCTTCAGAGCGGTCGCGCACAAATTGGGTAATCGGCCGCTTTCTACCGGAGCTAAGTACTGGACAGCTCCGGCAGGAACCCATCTCTGGGCTGGCGGCAAATCAGCACTCCTGTTGACAGATGAGGGGCCCGTTTCCCAAGCTTCAATCACTTCCCTGGCTGTTTTTGTGCCTGCTCGTCCAACAGTCTTAGTAGCTGTTTAATTGAACGTGTGTCCTTGTTCATTGCAGTGTAAGGCTACCAATGAGTTCAGATTTCCTCGTCTGACCGCTCGCTTGGGTCCTTGCAATCTGGTGGTTAGCTTCCTCCCGGTCTGTCCCACATAGTCACAGGGGCAATCCATGCAGGGGATCCGGTAGATTACATTGGAAGTATCTCCCACCTCACAACATTGGTAGCTTCACACCGCAATGAAGCAGGACACACATGGATGCGGTAAATAGACTTTTTTTTAATCCTTCAGGCATCCAGCTATCTCAGCTGGTGATCTTTGCAAGCAAAGTAACATGTCAGCTTAGCATGCAGAGATGTAAAAAAATGAGGCAGAAGGCAGAAAAAGAAAACAGAATTAAAATAGCAAGAGTGGTTTGATTTAAAAGAACTGCCCAGGGGTATCCGCAGGGTGGCGTGAAAAAATCAAGATGATGGCTGTTATGGTAGAGTCAAAGCTCTCCCAATTTTTTATGTGGGTCACACCGCATCACAGCCATTCTGACTTTTTTGACCTCACCCTGCAGAAAACTCCGAAACTCTCTCAGCAGGCACTCATTCCAAAAAGATCATACTAAAACTTTGTATTTTAAGCAGTTCAAAGCACCTCCCTGAATTTTATCTCTTTACGTTTGCTTCCATTGATGAATGAACAGCTCGGTAAATAACATTATAAATTCTCCCTTCTGTCGAATCTCAATTTCTGGGGATTTCATGGCCATCCTTATAATTTTCTTGGCAATAATAAGGAAGTGATTTACTATTTCCTTATTTATTTATTTAATTTATTTATTGGAATTTGTCAAACAAAAATGAGAAGAATAAGAGAATAAAAATACAATGACAGGGACGATAGGCACGTTAATGTACTTATGCACGCCCTCTACTGACCATTTAAGTATGAAGTAAGGTCCACGGAAGTCAATTTGTGACTGATTATTCCAGGATGTTTTTTTTCCCAATTTCCTAATCTAGCCTTCAATGGCACTGAAAAAAGTGACTTATGACCGTTTTTCACACATACGACCTTTGTAGCATCCCCACAATGCTAAAAATTCAGACATTTGGGAACTGACTCATATTTATGACGGTTGCAGTGTCCTTGTGGTCATGTGATCCCCTTTTGCAACATTCTGACAAGCAAAGTCTATGGGGAAGCCAGATTCACTTAACAACCATGTTACTAGCTTAACAACTGCAGTGATTCACTTAACAAATGTGGCAAGAAAAGTCGTAAAATGGGGCAAAATCCACTTAACAACTGTCTCAATTAGCAACAGAAATGTTGGGCTCAATTGTGGTCGTAAGTCAAGGACTCCTTGTACTACATTTAGTAGTGACTGAAAATCCTCCTGAACTTTTTGCTGAAAAACATGGAATTTATGATTTATGATTTCCTGATTAAAAAGGGTAGATTACAGAAAGAAACTTGTATGGAACCTTAAAGAGATAGAGTAAAATATAAGTATTTATTATTTATTGCTGTAAAGATTAGAAACTACTTATTTTTTTCCTTTTTTCTAACTCTTTCTTTTTTTACTATAGACTAGTGATGGCTAATCTTTTTGTCGTCGCATGCCAAAAGCGTGTGTGCGTGTGCACAACAGCGCATGCGTCTGCACCCATAATGCAATGTGCGTGCGACACACACACACACACACACACACACACACACACACACACACACACACACACCGCCTGGTTTTGGGGCTGAAAGGCCTCCTGCACCAACCTGGAAGCCAAAACGGGGCACCATGCCAGGTCTCAAAATGCAATGCGAGCACCCCCACGCATGCGCCCCACCCCCCCCATGCATGTATGCACACATCCCCCGCATGCGTCCGGCTCCCCGCGCATTCGTGTCAGACCCGAAGACCAGCTTGCTGGCGGGAGGCACGCACGCATGCGCGGTAGAGCTGGGCTGGGGCGACGACTGGCGTGCCTGCAGATAGGACTTTACGTGCCACCTGTGGCACGCGTGCCATAGGTTCGCCATCACGGCTATAGATGATAGAAATCCAGCTCTTGTTCCCTTCCTGAAGTTTTCCTAGTAAAGCTAAAGAAGTGATTTCCTATGTGTATTCTGAAAATTTTCCTTACAATCTTTCCCTGCCTCCCTGGGATTTCCTCGTGGTCTCCCGTTCAAGTACAAAGCAGATCAGATTCTTCTAGAGATCAACCAACTTAGTGCCAGATGCCGCAAGGCATGATTAAAAATGAATGGGAATTCTCTGAAGGAGCGTCACAGCCTGAACATCAAGTGTATTTTTATCTCAGGAAATTCCCTTTAGGACTGCAGCAACTTGTGCAAAAACCACGTAATTGGTTTATGCAATGTGGACAACGCGCTCCTGTTCACACGTTCCACATTCTGGCCATTTTTAAAATACAGGTAGTCCTCGACTTACAACAGTTCATTTAGTGACCGTTCAAAGTGGCATGGAAAAGTGACTTATAACTGTTTTTCACACTTATGACCATTGCAACATCCTCATGGTCAGGTGATCAAAATTCAGACTGTTGGCAACTGAGTCATATTTATGACGGTTGCAGTGTCCCGGGATCACGTGATCCCCTTTTGCGACCTCCTGACAAGTCACAGTCAGCGGGGAAGCCAGATTCACTGAACAACCATGTTACTAACTTTGCAACCACAATGATTCACTTAACAACGGTGGCAGGAAAAGTTGTAAAACGAGGCAAAATCCACTTATCTGTCTCACTGAACAACATAAATGTGGGGTTTAATTGTGGTCGTTAAGTCGAGGACTACCTGTAGTGGAAAAGACAGCAAAGCACCCACGGAAGGGAAGGGCCCACGAGAGATTTCCCTCACGCTCCCACCCCTGAGGAATGCCGGTGACGTCATCGTCCACGAAAGAAGAGGCGGGCGGGGTGAGGGGAAAGACCCGGCAGAGGAAAAGAAAAAAAAAAAAACCGCAGCGCCCCTCGACTGACTGCGTCACCGCATTCTTCCTTGTGACGCAGCCCCGGCGGGGCGCGGCGAGGAAAGGGGGCGGGGCGAACGGGAAAAGGATGGCGTCACGTTACGTGCAGGGGCATCGGGGGTGTGTGGGCCCCGCCACCCCCACCGCCCTCAAGGTGGAGCGCGTCACGTGGCCTAGAAATATATTTTTTTTAAAAGGTGGGGGGGACCGAGGGAGGCCCCGTTTAAAGAGAATGGTGTCTGTCACGTGATCCGGGCGTCCCGGAAAGACCTCGGGGGCGGCTTCTTCGCCGGCCATTTCCCCGTGTGTGGGGGGGGGAGTGAGGGGGAGGAAAGGCGACGCCCACTCGGGCGGGAGCGGAGGCGGCCTTCTCCCGGGTGACAAGCCCGGCCCTTCCGGAAGGCGGAGCTCGCAGCCGGGCGTCTAAGGGTAGGGTGGCGGCGTTAGGGCCGGTTGGCCGGGGCTGCCCGCCCTCCTTTTCCTCCTCCTCCTCCTCCTCCTTCTTTCCCATCCCCGCTTCCCCGCCAGGATCAGCCGCGGCCGCGCCAAGGGAGCTGGGCACCATGTCGGGGCAGAGCTTGACCGACCGCATCACGGCGGCGCAGCACAGCGTGACGGGCTCGGCCGTGTCCAAGATCGTCTGCAAGGCCACCACGCACGAGGTGATGGGCCCCAAGAAGAAGCACCTCGACTGTGAGTCCGCCGCCGCCGCCGCCTCCTCTTCCTCCTCCTCTCGGCGCTTGCCCTTCCCAGCCTTTCTTTCCCCTCAGGCCGAGCCTCCTTCACGGCTTTCCTCCCCCCCCCCTGCTTGGGATGGGGAGGAAGGGGCGCCTTTCGGGGCTGTGGAGCCTCGGGGGTCCCCTCTTTCCCTCAGGGCTCCTCCCGCGCCCTCGTCGTGGAGGGGGACGGAGGGTGGCAAAACTTTCTTAGGGCAGCTTCTTGTCAAGCCCTCTGGACTATTATTTTTCCCCCCTCCCTTCCTATCCGCCTCTTTTATTTCCCCCCTCAAACTCTGGAAGGAATTTGCCTTGGAAAAAGCGCAGCGTTCCTGTTAATTTGGCCGCCAAGGAATGAGGCCCCTTCGTCCTTCGTTAGGCATTGTTTCAAATAAATAAAAATTTTAAGAAGGTACCTAGGACGCTGGCAGCAACCCGTCTCAACCATTAGCACCAGTCAATGGCATTTGTGACACATTTTTAAATGTTCAGTTGACTTGAGTTTCATGTTTAATGAATAAATAAATAAATAAATAATAATAATAATAGTAATAATATACTGAACATATTATTATTATTATTTACATTTTTAAATGTTCAGTTGACTGTTTCATGTTTAATGAATAAATAAATAATAATAATGTAATATACTGAACATATTATTATTATTATTATTATTATTATTATTATTATTATTATTATTATTATTATTATTATTATTATTATTATTATTATTATTATATACATTTTTAAATGTTCAGTTGACTGAGTTTCATGTTTAATGAATAAAAGTATAATCCTAAAATAAAATATTTGTGATACATTTTTAAACATTCAGCTGACTGAGTTTCATGTTTAATGGATAAAAGAGACAATGATTAATAATAATAATAATAATAATAATAATAATAATAATAATAATAATAATAATAATAATAATAATAATAATAATAATAATAGTCCTTTAAAATAATTCAGCACCATTAGGCTGATTAAGTCGCCCCCTCCCTCTGATGTTACGCTGTTCCTTGGGCTTTCTGTGGTTTTTCCTTCTCTGCTTGACGGGGCTGACTTTTAATTTTGACTTTTAAATGAATTTTTCCTGTGCTTTTTTTCTTCTTCTTCTCCCTAATGTCTTAAATCTACATTTTTGTGGCAGCTTCTGCTGGGAGTATTTGTAATTTAATCCTGCCCCACCATCTCTCAGTTTTATCCGATTCAGAAGTTTCACTTCCTTTCAACCTTTCAGTTCTTTTGACTCTTCGTAGGTATACAGGTGTGGTCCTATGCTAGGGAACCAAAAGCAGGAATACTAATACAAGTAGTCCTTGACTTACAACAGTTTGCTTAGTGACTGTTTGAAGTTTACAACAAGTCACTGAAAGAAGTGACTTACGACCGATTTTCACACTTAACAACCACTGTGGTCATGGGTTCAAAATTCAGAAGCTTGGCAACCGACTCCTATTTATGACCATTGCTGTGTCCTGGAGTCATGTGACGCTTGGCAACCGACTGCTATTTATGACCATTGCTGTGTCCTGGAGTCATGTGATCCCCTTTTGCGGCCTTCACTTAACAAGCATGTGATTAACTTAACAACTGCACTGATTCACTTAACTGTGGCAAGAAAGGTCATAAAATGGGGCAAAATCCACCTAACCATAGAAAGTTTGGGCTTGATTGAGATCATAAGTCGAAGATTATCTTTACAGAGTTGCCTGACGGCAAGATGGGTGGCCTATAAATTTAATAAATAAATATTGTGGGAAATTTAACCATTCTTCCCCTCCCTTCCACAATTTTAGTTTAGCCTTGGTTGTTTGTGAAAGTTGAGAAGCTGAAACCACTTTTCTGGTTTTGCCCTGGTCCCGCCTTCAGCACAATAGGGATAAATTTGAATTACCGTAGGTGTCTCTAACCCTAATTGCAAAGGCAGTATAAATGATAATTTAAAATTTAAGAGATTAAGCAGCTGTTTAGGAAGCCAACAGTAGTAATTTTTCACCTATTAGCGAGGCTTTTGCTTTCCTCTGAATTGAATATTTTACTGAAATATTAAGTAGTTTTTAATGAAGTCATGTGGAGGGATATGATCTATATATTGGGTATCCATTAACATGAGAGGGAGGATTTTTGACATGATGATCCCTGTATTGCCCCTAAAGAGTTTTAATGCAAACATGTCTTTGTTTCCCTTTTCATGCCATTTCATAACATAAGCTGCATTGCAACATTACGATAATTTCATTTACTGCACTCTCAAATTAGCAAGTGATACTAGTTAGCTTTAAGGGCTTTTTCCGGTTAATATGTGGGATCAGTCTTCAACTAAATGGCTAACATATGACAGGGAAAGCTAGCATTCAGTAAAACCACATTTTATTGACTGACTTTTCTGGTTTAAAATTGGGACTATGGCTATCACAAACTTGTATGAAATTGCCTCTTGGTGTTGTATAAAGTAGATCTTTGCATTCTGAGAACTTAATTGTAATTGTTCAGCATTTTTTGCTCAACTTATAGTCTAGATCTAACTTGAAGAATGATTTCATGTGATTAATTTTCCAGATTCCATGTTTGTAAAGCCTCTGTTCTGCATTTATAGTTCATTGACCCCAAACATGTTATTTCCTTCACTTTCTTTTGGTTCCTTGCTCCTTATTAAAATGTCTGAAAAAGGAGGAGAAATAGCATTTCTGGCAAATAAAATATTTTGGCCTATGTTTCAGGTTTTTTAAAAATGTCTGTTGGATATAATTGTCAGTAAACGTTCTTAGATATTGGCTTAAAGTAGTGTTTCTGAACCTCGGCAACTTCAAAATTTGTGGGCTTCAACTCCCAGAATTCCCTGGCCAGCAAGGCTGACTGAGGAATTCTGGGAGTGGAAGTCTGCACATCTTTTTTGCTGAGGTTGAAAAACACTGGTTTGGAGAATTCTTGGAAAAATCTCTTACTATTGTGTAGTTTTGTGTGGGACTTGAGAATCTCAGTTTTATGTACACTTGAAAACTAGGCACATTTTCTGAAAAGAAAGCACTCTTCTTAGTACCTGTACAGTTCTTTACTCAAAAAGAGAGCTGAGGTTTTTTTCCCCTGCACTACCTTCATTATTTTGAACCATAATTTAGAGCTTTTTGCATTGAGAAGAATACATTGATTGCTCTCCTCAGGATTCAGTGATAGGGAACTGAGCCTAATGTTTTGTGTTTGACTAATTCATTAAGGTAGCAAAGAATCAAATTTGTGCTCTAGCTAGGAATAATGAAAGCAATAACTTTAGATCTCTTACATGCCACAATATTTATGAGGAAGGCTAGATTTTGTTAATGCATGTGGTCTTACAACCCTATCTAATGCCAGAAAGGAACTTTCAGCTAACTCAGATTGGCAAGCAAGTTAATAGAAAGGAGTGGGGCCTTTACCATATAATTTGGCCTATTGAAGCATTGAAAGCTATTTGTACCATTTGTTCAAGATGCAGTTGCATTTATCTTCTAAATGCTGATTTGGAATTCTTGTTTTTAATCTGCCAAGTGGTTCTGTTCTTAAGAAAGAGTTCAGAATACTTAGCCTCTTAATCCCCATTCAAACTGCTCCTTTTCCCCGCCTAGCATCCATAACTAATTGATTAACAGAATAATAGAGTTGGAAGGGATCTTCCAGCCCAACCCCTTACTCAAGCAGGAAACCCTACACATTTCAGATAAATGGTTGTGTCTAATCTCTTCTTAAAAACCTGCAGTGATGGAGCACCCACAACTTCTGGAGGGAAGCCATTCCACTGGTTTATTGTTCTCACTGTCAGAAAATAACTCTTTAGTTCTAGGTTGGTTCTCTCCTTGATTAGTTTCCACCCATTATTTCTTGTCCTGCCTTCAGGTGCTTTGGATAATAGATTGACCCTTTGCTCTTTGTGGTAGCCCCTTAGATATTGGAAGATTGCTATCATGTCACTCCTAGTCCTTCTTTTCATTAAACTAGACATACCCAATTCCTGCATCCATTCCTGCAATTGGGCTAATAAGGTCTTGGTTACTTTATTATATAAACAAAAGCCTGGATTCAACATTTTCTCTACTAAAACTTTAGATTTAATTTTCAGCTTTATGCCTTATCACTTCCCAAGCTAATATGGTACAGTGGTTGAAGGATCATAGAGAAAATTTGACTTGTTCACTATAAAAATTTGTGCTGTAAATTAATTACAATGGGGAAAACCTAGGTTTTTTAAAATATAGGTTAAATTTATGCTGTGTCTATAAGATTCAGGGAGAAACACCTGGAATTTTGAATGCTGCAGCCTTTCAAATGCTTGATTGCATCTGTCCTTCCTGTGATTTGTCTACTTGTTTTCTGTGAGCCGCATCTGTATACTAAATCCTTTAACTGACATTTATTTGACACCAGGAACACTGCAGCTTTCCAGTAATGCTTTTACCATATGCTCTGCTGTCTTTGGAATCCCAGGATTGAAAAATCCCCTGCTATGCTATTTTATAATTCCCAACACTCATTCTTTTTTTATAACTCAACTCATTAATACAATAAAAAATAACTATACCTGCTCAGTATGTGCTCACATTGCTGTAATGTCAGTTATAATTGCCTTGTGGTTTGGACTAGAACAATACCTCAGTTTGGACAAGATAATCTCATGGAGACAGGGCTGTAGGAGATGACCAGGCTGAGCCTGAGGGAGGGTCAAGCACATCATCAGTCTCAAGTGCCCACATGAGATCTAAGTCCAGATAACCTTGAATTCTTTTGACTCTTATCTACCGCCAATTTGTTTCTACTATTAGTTCAGATTCTTGTAAAGGGTGTTACCAATAAAGCTTTATTCATTTGAATCTGCCTTGATTCCTGACTTCCTATGCTTGACAAAGGCTTTGGCTAAAGACAATTGCATTGGCAAGATCCAACCCTTTGTTTCACAGGGCTTTTGTACAATGACAGCGAGATTTGAAAGGTGTAATTTGGTTGCACCTGGTGAAGTCTAGATGGATTGTATAAAGTAGGACCTCACACTAAACTATGCAGAGTGATTCTGAAGTTCTTATCATTTTCCATTTAGTGGTTCTGAAGCTTTATAGAAGGCTTATAAAAACTGATGTGCACTTTTAAGTAGCTTTCAGAGTTTTGTGATGGTATTTATTTATTTATTTATTTATTTATTTATTTATTTATTTATTTATTTATTTATTTATTTATTTATTTATTTGTGAGATTTATATACCGCCTCACAGTGCAAGCACTCTCTAAGCGGTTTGCACCAGTAAGCAATGTATATTTATAATTACCCCCAACAATCTGGGTCCTCATTTTACCTACCTTGGAAGGATGGAAAGCTGAGTCAACCCTGAGCCGGTGAGATTTGAACCGCTGACCTGTGGATCACAGTCAGCTAAAGTGGCCTGCAGTACTGCCTCTAACTGTTGCGCCACCTCGGCTCTTTTTTGTCCTTGAAGATGCCAGCATGTACTTTAGCCAAAATGCAGTCTCATTGGTGAGAGATGTCTTCTTGTATTTATTACAGGTAGTCCTTGATTTACAACCACAATTGACCCCAAAATTTCTGTAGCCGAGCGAGATCATTGTTAAGTGAGTTTTGTCCAATTTTGTGAGCTTTCTTACTACAGTTGTTAAGTGAATCACTCCAGTTACTGTAAGTTAGTAACATGGTCGTTAGATGAATCTGACTTCCCCATTGACTTTGCTGGTCAGAAGGTCACAAAGGGGAAATCACATGACCATGTCATAAATACATGCCAGTTGCCAAGCATCTGAATTTTAATCACATGACCATGGGGATGCTGCAACGGTGGTAAGTGTGAATATGCTCATAAGTCTCTTTTTTTCAACAGGATTGTAACTTTGAACGTCACTAAACAAATGGTTGTAAGTTGAGGACTATTTGTAGCTATGCTGTGTGAAATGATTAATTGTTCTATGGAGCCAATGTCATTTTTCAGGTCAAGAATGATCTAGGGATATCCTAGTTGGTATATCTTTTGCATAAAACTTGGTGCTTTGGATATCCCCAAAATTCCATCTTCATCGGTTGCTTAAGGCAATGTTTCTCAACCTTGCCAGTTTTAAGATGTGTGGACTTCAACTCCCAGAATTTCCCAGCTATGCTTTGGATTTTCCAGATATTTTTTTTCTGTATTGCTTTTATATTTGCATTATTTTATAGCTTTGTGGTAATTTTGTACACCACCCTGTTTATTCATGGCGGGTGGCATGTACATCCAATTAATAACTGAATTATTTTCTTTCTCCACACCAGGATTATAGTTAATCAGTTTCTAACCGGTATTGCACACCTGAGTGCTTGGGTGTTGTATTAAACATTTCCCTAAATGAGGTCATGTAAAAAATTTTTTTGCAAGCTTGATTTTTTTCTTTTTAAATTGACAATAGAAATGCCTTTCAAATGAGCTCGCTTGGGGGTTGAAATCATTTGGAACAAAGTTTCTGCAGTTGAATCACCTTGTTTTGAAGATTTATTTACCCATCTTGACTGGAATTTGTTTTAGAAATTCTGAAACAATTCTCCACTGCTTAGCAAATTGTGCTTCATCACTTTAACCTGTGTTGTCACAGCAACCAGTTTATTTTATGGGGGCCTGATTTCAAGGAATAACTGGCCTGTTTATTGAAGCTGGACAAACAGCTGAACAGTCAACACCAGTTTCTCATCCGAAGTAGGAATAAAAATAGCCACCTGGTGTTTTTATCTGTGCCTATACAGCATTGTGGAAATCTGTTTGCAGATTAAATGTTCTGACTGAATGTTAAGTTTTAGTAACCACACTGTTACATGAACAGCTGTCTGTAGTATAATCATTCCACCTCGCCCTTATACATTATGTGGGGTGCTTCTTATTTCTAACCTTAACATTAAAATTTTTGTCTTCCTTAAAACCTTTCTTTCATTCTAAAATAGCTAGTTTTAGAATGGTCTGTGTTTTTCGTAAAATAGCAACTGTCTAATTTCAAAATTGGTTTTGTGGCACTAATAGCAAGCGGCTAAAATACCTTTCTCGTGTGTTTTAGATTACAACTCCTTTCATGTATTATCAATGCTGCCTGACATTTATGGAGACTTTACTGTGGTCCTGATATCTTAATTGGATGAGATTGGTATGTTTGTGTTAAAAAGGAAACTCCGGTTAAAGGGACTTGCATACTGTGGTTTTCCTATTATGCCAGAAATAGATGTGCTTGAGCCTAAGGATTGACCAGCATTGACATACAAATCTTGAGCAGAGACATTAGAATTGGTATTGTTTTTATCACAGTGTACCTGCTGAATAAAGAAATATATTAAAAAAACTAATCCTCCTTTGAACTTTAGGATGACAAATTGGCTTTCACATGGATGGAAAGTCCAGCTCTGCAATCTTGAGAGAATTTGTATGAGTTATTTATTTATATTTATTTTATTTGTATCCTGCCTGTATTATTTTTCACAAAAAAATCAAGATTGCGAACATATCCAACCCACCTTCCACCTATTTTCCCCACAACAACAATTATGTGAGGTGACCTGGGCTGAGAGAATGACTGGCCCAAAGTCATCCAGCTGGCTTTTGTGGCTAAGACAGGACTAACTCCTGGTCTGCCACTTTCTAGGCTGGTGCCTTAGCCACTAGACCAAACTGGCTCTCTGATGATGATGACGCAAGTAAAAAAGCATGAATGAACAATTTATGCAAAATGAAGTTGCTTGGCATCTTGCCTTGAATTGCTAACTCTTGTTCAATTTTAGATTTTGTTAGAATTTTAAATTAATTTTTATTTAGTTTATGAGACAAATTCCATCACAGTAATTGGCAGATATTTTTTATTCTTTGTTTTTTATAAAAGAAACCTGAAGGAGGTAAGCATATATATATATAATACTGTACAGTACTCCTTCCTATTCTGTTAATATAGCAGAACCATGAAGGCTAAATATCTCTTTATTTTGGTAATGTGTTCAGGAAGAAGCACTATGATAGATTTCACTGGTACAATCAATGATGTTTTAGATGCCATTGAAGTAACTCTATGAATCAATCATAAATATGTGGAGGTTCTGGCATTTTGTAATAGCAATGAAATTAGTACTTTCTAGATAGCTTCCTGTTGCTTTTACATTAACACGTGGATTTATATAAATTGTAATCATTACAAATTTGTTCTGTTGTGTTCCACAGGTTAGTGTTCTTTTATTTTAAGTCAATTTTTTCTGAATTGTAACATGAATATATTATGTATATGTAAAATGAAATTAGAACTAGGCTGAAGCTTTTAGTATGATTAAATAACACAGCTGAGGTCGGTTCAAAGCTTTAGTTATATCAAAAAAATAGTATTGTCGGCATCAGCTATTTTAATGTTGCTAGACAATGCCATATTGTCTTATGATACTGTTGGCCATTGCCCTACGATACTTCCTGAAACTTACCCATTAGCATGCAAAATATCATTATTTCAGAAGTTCATTCTGAATAATAATGCTTGGGTTGTTCTGCACTACAATAGTTTAAGTAATCATTCAATTCAAAATGGTCCATTAGCAGTTTTGATTGTTGTGAATAGCAATTACCTGATATCAATAAATAAGATTTTCAGATTGCCCCCCCAAAAATATTTTTGTTTTATAATATTTTGCTTGGTGTGTATATAATTGTTGTAAATATAACATACTAAGTCTTCAATTTTACCACTTCCCCCCCCCCCAGCACTTGTTGCAAGAAGAAATTGAGTTATCTTTCAATTACTTCTGCAACACCACTTCTATGTCATCTGATCAGTCTTGTTTCAATGAGAGCTCTAGGTTTTTAAAGATGATTGACCACTGGTGCTCTCTTTGGAATTTGGAATAAAGTATTGATCAGCAGCCAGATACTATATGCTATGATTCCTACAGTACTCCCAAATGATGCTCAAAAAAAAAAAAACCAACCAATGTCACAAATCTCAAGGAATTGCCAACACTGTTATAACATTGGATTCCCAAAAATATTAAGAATGAGATGTACAAATCTGTTGAGTTTTGCTGATGTTTTAAAAGGTTGGGAATAGATATGCTATCATACAGTAAGCAGCAAATGCTACTGTATGAAAGCATATCTATTCCCCCCACCCTTTCTACTGGGAAAGATTGCTGAGTCTCCTAAATTATTTATTGGAAATATATCAGACATTTATCTCCAACCAGTCACATTCACAAAGCATGCTATCCCTTCCTCCCTTCCTCCTCCCTCCCTCCCTCCCCTGATTGTCCCTCATGCAAGCCTTTATTAATCCTGCTCCAGGGATGGGTTCTGGTTTCTCCCGCTGCCAGTTCGCTCAGGGGCACGCCTTGTGGGTGCGCGTGCATGCGCAGTACTTAAAAAAGCTGCACATGCGCAGAAGCAAAAAACAAGATGGTGGCGCCTGTGGCGCTATGTCGCCGCCGAGAGAACCAGCATGGGGCGTGGCAGGCCTGGGTCACTGCTGGTTCCAGCGACCCAGGCCGCCAAGTTACTACCGGTTCCATAGAACCGGAAGGAACCCACCTCTGTCCTGCTCCTCTATATGACACACACTGATCTGTCTCACTTTTTGACCTTGGCTCTGTTTTATGGAGTTAGATGGTCCCTATAGTGTTATCTACGGTATCTCTAATCTAAACCAGTTAATGTTAGTTACTAATAGCTGTGACCTTGGAGAGGCGATATAGAATAATTTTAACTCTGCCTATTTTAAAACAAAAAAAAAGTTTTGTATCTTAAAAATCAACAAATTCTTTATTTACCCTGTTTAACAAGCCTAAGAGAAATGTGTCAAGTTGGTGTAACTTTGTGTGATACTCATGATAATGAAGCAATATCATGCATAATATGCTGTGAGTCCATACACGTCTTTTAGATTATGAAGAACTGTTGTTTCAGGCTAGGCACATTTATGATTGCCCCTTTCATATAATTCCAATTCCTGTTATAGAACAAAGCAGGATAGGTTTGTTTCAAAATGTATAGTCAAATTTAATCTTGTTGATTCTTTGACTCTTTCTAATGATAGTTTGATTCCAGCTATACTTATGGCTTGCAGCTTTATTTGCCAAATATTTTTCCAGCTAGCTAATATTTCAGTAATCCTCGGGAAAATAACATTCTAGGATTCTGCTTCAAAACTAATAACAGGGAGGGAAATATGTGGGTTTAAGTTGACATGCTACATAGCAGCCATTTAAAGAAAACCTGCTTGTCTCATAAAAAAAACATATCGACTGTAAAAATATATTCTGTGGTACTATTCCGGTTACTTATAATTAACTTTGAAATATGTCCACACTAGCTACAACACAGAAGGGACTTAATTTGCAGTAAGCTTAATTGATACCCATGAATACTCTCTCTAAAGAGGTAGTTAGCTATTATTTCTCAGAATCTATCAACCTGTTTTTGGACAGTAGATTGAGATAAACAACTTGATGCTTTGCTAAGTTTTTTTACATGTATATTCAGTCTATGATAAAAGTTTCAGAAAGCTCAAACACACATTTGAGTCTATCTGGAAATTCATTTCTCAGGCACATGGGTGAATTGCTGATTACAGTGGGTTTTCCGATAATAATGGCTCTTCCTGCAGGCGGGGTGATTTTGAGACAACTTTACATCTGACGTCCCCCCCATGTATGTATGGTGTTATATGTTTTTTTAAAATTGTTTTTAAATTGTTTTTAATGATTTATTTGGTGTTCCCTAAAATGTTGTATGCCGCCCTGAGGGAGTTGGGCGGCATAGAAGAACCTCCAAATTAAATAAATAAATAATTATGTCTACAGCTTTTTTGTGTTTAATGCAAATAGGGATTACTGATGAGATGCTGGTTATCTCTTGAGAAAAGGCTCAGAACATGTTATTCTGTTGATTATTTGTGATGTACACTGATGTAGAGAGTATAATAGAGTATAATAATATTATAGAGCCGAGGTGGCGCAGCGGTTAGAGGCGGGTACTGCAGGCCACTTTAGCTGACACTGATCCGCAGGTCAGCGGTTCAAATCTCACCGGCTCAAGGTTGACTCAGCCTTCCATCCTTCCGAGGTAGGTAAAATGAGGACCCAGATTGTTGGGGGCAATATAAAAATACATTGCTTACTGGTGTAAACCGCTTAGAGAGTGCTTGCACTGTGAGGCGGTATATAAATCTCACAAATAAATAAATAAATAAATAAATAAATAAATAAATAAATAAATAAATAAATAAATAAATAAATAATAAAGCTAACAGTACAATTGATGTTTTGCATGCTTCTTGTCAAACAGATCTGAAATGCAAATGAATTTGCCCCTAGCATAAAGAACAGTTGAGAGAGATGAGGGACTGAAATTGTCTCTCTCCAATTGGAAAAGCAGAGAAGTACTTTTTGATATTTGCATATAAAATGAAGAAGTGTAAAAACTAGTTAAAGCCAGTTCTTTAGCATTCTTACTTCAATAGTTTATTATAATAAACTATTCACTGTGTGCTTTCTAGTAAGCAGTTCACAGTGGGAAAGGTTACATGACAACGAACTGCAGGCAACTGAACCAATGCCTCCTCATTCCCTTTCAAAGTTGTATTTAGATTCCCTGCTAGAGAAGATGGAAGCATGAGTATATGATAATCAGAAGGAACGGTCACTGCAAATGTGTTTTCACAACTTTTGCTTGTAAGACTGTTGAGTGCAAAAAAAGTGTTCATTCACTAGGACTTGTACGTAATTGTACATAACACTGTAGAAAACATGAAATGGTGAGTTGGTTATGCTGATCTTTTTCAGTGGTGATTTATTAAGCTATTCCTGTAAAAATAACATATGAACTTAATACAGGATATTGCATCAGTGAGAGGTTATTTGTCACATTCTTTTGAGTTGTATTAAAGTTCTTGAATGAGAGCTTGGCTAATAATCTTCTATCGTTGACCCTTGGCTCTACAGGGACATTTAAAGAACAAATGGAATTTTTTTAAAAAAACAAAATTAGGTTTTTCCAGAAAAGGACATGAATCTGAAGAACAGCAGTGCAAATGTCAGGAGATCTGAAACAGTAGCCTACAAGATACATTGCTGTTGCAGCTTAACTTCCTCTCAGTTTCAGAGCTTTATAGTTTTAAGTTGGTCTCTATAGTTAATCCTAGGAAGCATTATAGTCCCATTACAAAAATTGAGCCGAGGTGGCGCAGTGGTTAGAGTGCAGCACTGCAACCTACTTCAGCTGACTGCTAGTTCAGCAGTTCAGCGGTTCAAATCTCACCAGGCTCAAGGTTGACTCAGCCTTCCATCCTTCCGAGGTCGGTAAAATGAGGACCCAGATTGTTGGGGGCAATATGCTGAACTCTGTAAATCGCTTAGAGAGGGCTGTAAAGCACTATGAAGCGGTATATAAGTCTAAGTGCTATTGCTATTGTGCAATTAATGTGTTTTATGATATTGGATACTATCTGAAGACTGAAAACAGTGCGTATAGACTTGTATGCCTTCACTTCAGTTTATATGACATTTGAGTTATTTCAATAATGAGGTAGTATTTAAAACTTGACAATTTCTTGGATGACTGGACCTTATGCCATGAGGGCTTATTTATTTATTTATTTATTTTATTTAGGATTCTTATATGCCGCCCTACTCCCTGGATGGCAACCAGTAAACCAGTTTCTTGAATTACCGTACGTCAGGGAACTTATTGCTAACCATGCAACTTGCACACCAGAGGTGTGTTACAAGGGCACAATGAGTTTGCCCATATTAGTGCTTATATTGGCATATGAAATCGTGCAGAGTATTGCCTGCTTTATCAGAAATCTTGGAAAACGTGGTGCAGTATATTATCATTGAAAAGAGACGGGGCAGTTTTTAATAGAGGCATTTGGGTTGCCTCGGATTTATGGATCATGACTCTTTATCAGTGAATTAATTACAATAGCTGAATGGAGTCTCTTACCTTCAGAGATGGTGTGTGTACCTGGGAAAAAAGTAAGTGCAGTAAACAAATCAAGGTTAGCAACTGGCTACTTAGCGAAAGAGAAGAGGGATGTGGTTCTTGCTTTAATGCATTCAGGGCATCTGCAGTGGAGATGGGCAACCTTAAGTTAGTTGGGACATGCTTCTAAATAAGATTTTTGGTCAGCTGAAGACCACAAGATTTCCACCGGCAGCAGTAAACTAGAGACAATTGCTTTCTGAATGGCTGAAGTCAACAGAGTCAGAATCCTCTGTCCATATTTTATTTCCATGTTTAGTTTAGTTTAGTTTTAGTTTAATTAAATTTATATACCGCCCTTCTCCAGGGGACTCAGGGCGGTGAACAGCCAAGTAAAAAATACAATATAAACATTAAAATACATTTAAAAGAAAATATTCTATGTTGCCCTAATTTAATACAATTAAAATTTAGTAAAATCTTAAAATTTTAAAAAACCCCAAAAACTTTTTCATGCCAGCCCGGCTTGATAAAAATAATACATCTTGAGGGCACGGCGGAAGGTGGACAGGTCGTGAATGGTTCTTAAGTCTGGAGGGAGCTGATTCCAGAGGGTGGGTGCTCCCACAGAGAAGGCCCTCCCCCTGGGCGCCACCAGCCTACACTGCTTGGCTGATGGCACCCTGAGGAGGCCCTCTCTGTGGAAGCGCACTGGTCGATGGGAGGCAGTTTGTGGCAGCAGGCAGTCTCGGAGATACCTAGGTCCAATGCCATGGAGCGCTTTAAAGGTAGTAACAAGCACCTTGAAGCGCACCCGGTAGACCACCGGAAGCCAGTGCAGTTCGCGCAGGAGGGGTGTTATATGGGAGCGCCAATTAGCCCCCGAAACCACCCGCGCGGCTGCATTCTGGATCAGTTGGAGCCTCCGGGTGCTCTTCATGGGGAGCCCCATGTAGAGAGCATTACAGTAGTCCAGACGCGACGTGACCAGGGCATGGGTGACTGTGCACAGGGAATCCCGATCCAGAAAATTCATAATTGAGCATTCCCCTTCCCACCACTCTCCATCAGCTGAAATGCTTGCATTTAAGAAAGTTCATGCTTGTAATAAATGCATTCTTTAAGCTGCTTTGCAGTTTTGCTGCAGTACATCAAAATGGCTGGCAAGTAAAAATACACATTTAGGTCATTTAAAGCCCATTGGTCCTCCGTGAGGCTCTTATAATCTCCTCCTGTTGCCTCAGTTACAGCTGGGTTTCATTGCAGTGATGGGAATTTGAATCCAGGCTTGGCGGACCTTGGTATGGTACAGTGCCCATTGTGCACTTAGAGGGCCATTGCATGCCCCTCCTCCATGAGGCTCTGCCCCTTGGGCACATACATATTTAAAGCAAGAAATCAAACCAAATTATAAATTTAAGGAGATCAGAGGCAGCATTGTTTGTGGGAGCGGCCCTCTTAGGAATAGCGCTGCCTCCATCAAGGCTTTGCAGTAATTAGCAAAAGCCGCTCTGTTTTAGAAGGCCTTTGGGTCTTGATGGATGGAGATGATCGATGCCAGATACTGTATGTAGATCTGTTACAGTATTCATGTAAACAACACGATTGTACTTTACAAGAGTCCTTGACAATTTGAGCCCACAATTTTTGTTACTGGGCAAGACAGTTGTTAATGAAGTTTTGCCCCATTTTACAACTTTTCTTGCTATAGTTGTTAAACGAACAATTAAATGAACTTAATGATAATAAGGTTGTTAAGTGAATTGGCTTCCCCATTGCCCAGGTGCAATGGAGCCGAGGTGGCGCAATGGTTAAAAGCAGCACTGCGACCTTCAGCTGATTGCTAGTTCAGCAGGTCAGCAGTTCAAATCTCACCAGGCTCAAGGTTGACTCAGCCTTCCATTCTTCAGAGGTGGGTAAAATGAGGACCCAGATTGTTGGGGGCAATATGCTGAACTCTGTAAACCGCTTAGAGAGGGCTGTAAAGCACTATGAAGCGGTATATAAGTCTAAGTGCTATTGCTATTGCCTTGATTTGTCAGAAGGTTGCAAAAAGTAATCATGTGACCCCAGGACACCGCAGCCATCATTAATATGTATGCCAGTTGCTAAGCATCTGGATTTTGTATTGCATGACCACAGGGATGCTTGCAATGGTTGTTAAGTGTGAAAAACTCACTTTTTTCATTGTCATCGTAAATTTGAACAGCCGTTGGATGAATTGTTGGGGACTACCTGTATTTCTGTATTGACCTTATTGTCTGGGCCCCACCTACAGTCTGTTTAAGACTTGGACAGTTTAGAAATTTGAACCACAAGTAATAAAGCAAACATCGGATCTTGTGCTTGATACAGTGAAGACTGCTTAACACGCCTGCTGAGACTGTGCAGGATGATAATTAACAGAAAAGTTATAATTACAACTAAGGCCTTCATCTCCTTTTTAATAACAGGAAGAAAATGTAACTTTGATCAGCTGCATGCTTTGCCATCTTAAGCTTCTGGTGCTTTTAACACTTTTGATTTCCAAACTTGTATTGTCTCTTAATGCTTCACTTCTCAGAATGTTTTTCTCATCTATAAGATTTAACCTGAACTTATATCTGGTGACATATCATTCAGGGGTGGGTTCCTCCCGGTTCGGACCTGTTCGCCCGAACTGGTAGCGACCCGCTGGTGATGTCACGATGACGTCACCAAGCCGGATCGGTCGGTGCCGGTCCGTGGGCGCTGCCATCTTTTTTTATATATATATTTTTCCCCTTCTGAGCATGCGCAGAAGCCGAGTTCCGGCACTGTGCATGCGGTCGCCATCTTTTTTTCAGCTTTCCCACCGCAGATTTTTCATTACTGCACATGCGAGCGCCCACGAGGCACGCCTTCTGCTTTCCCCGGTTGCTTCCCTGATTCCTGCACTACAAAAAAACCCATTGAAAAATCGGAACGATTGGCCCTTTTTGCAGGAGGCTCTCCTAACAGAAAAGGAAGGGAAGGGACTGGCGAGAGAAATACACCGAATCAGTATGAGAAAACCTCCCAGTTTTGTAGCAGCTGCTGAATTTCAAAAGAGAACCCAACAGTTCTTCCCCACGTGAGTTATTTGTGCCTGTGCAAAGCAAAACTTTTACTGAAGGGAAAAAAAAAGCAACAGGAGGAATCAGGGAAGCAACTGGGGAAAGCAGGAGGACAACTCCAATGGACAAAGGGATGGGGTGAGTGGGGTTTTTTTTCCAGCCCAAATGATTCGGGGCAACGTTTATTCTCAGCAGAGCCAGGGTGGGCAGGCAGCGGCACAAAGTTAGTTTGTTTATTTAGCTATGCTGGCTGGGGAATTCTGGGAGTTGAAGTCCACAAGTCTTAAAGTTGCCATGGTTGGAGACCCCTGTTCTAGAGGTTTCTCTGTGGTAGTTTGTGCTAAGAGTAGCTCCCTACATATGTGTGTGTGTCTGTGCTGGTACTAGGTTGTATTCCTCTTCGCTCTCAGGATGGCCCGCTTCCTCCCCGTGAAGGCGAGGGGACAAGGGGCGGGGGGGACTTGCGAGCCAATCTGTTCATCGACGGGCTGAGCCCCAGGGTAACCAACAGCTACCAAGGCCGTAGCAGGGCAAAAAGGACTCAGAATATGAACGCCTTTAGGCCAGGACAAGCGTTGCTGCTGGGCCGGGCCGCCTACCCAGTCCCAGAGCACTTTCTTCCTTCTCCCGCCGCCAAGAAGAGAGAAAGAGAAAGAAAAAGAAAGAAAGAAAGAAAGAAAGAAAGAAAAAGAAAGAAAGAAAGAAAAACTTATGACCACAATTGAGCCCAAAATTTTGGTTGCTAAGCAAGAGTGTTGTTAAGTGAGTTTCACCACATTTTACAAGTTGGCCATGCTGCCGAAATACTAAACTCTCAGGTTTCCTTTCTTTTTTCCTTTATATTTCTGTTTGGAGATTATTTTTCTTACTACTGGTCATACTGAAAGTACTGTTGAAGGGATTGGAGCACACAGTGACACAGTTGATAAATCACAACTTTGTAGTATATATTAATAACAGGAAAGTGCCTTCCCGAGGGCCATTATTTCTTTTATGTGTCCCAAAGAGGGAATTAGCTGCACTTGGTAATTTTATTTTAGGATGCTTTGAACTTCTAAGATCCCTGGTTCGTGGAAAATTGACATTGTGGTTTAAATTCTAGTTTACTAAACAAATCCATATTTAAGGCTGGTTTCTTCTGTATTTTTCCTTTAAATGATAATTGTATACTTTTCCTTTAAGTGATAATTCCTGCTTCCTATCTAATGACTAATAAGAATCTCAAGAAAATGTACATTATAATTTGAGGATAGAAAGATCATCACATGGCCTGTTGCCATTTTATTGTAAAAGAAAAAAGAATTCTTACATGCAGCACAGCAAATCTAGTGATTTTGAATTGATGCATATTAACTTTTGTTCAGTTACCTTTGTTGGAATAAAAATCCGGGCCGGTTCCAAGTTGGGAGAAAGACTCTGGTAATAAAATGGAGGCTGGCTGTAGGAAAGAAGGCCTCTGTTTATATTTGGTTTTACAGAAACTTCCGTGACAGCAGCATGTTTCTGGGGTGGCTAACCAAATGGGGTTGGGATAGATGAGCTTTTATACATTCTTTGGGGCTTTGTGATTGAGATGCCTGTTCCTGTATAAGAATGTGTCCCTTAATATTTTAATGGCTGTTGCCAGATTCCTATGGGGTCATGTACAGGTCATGGCTGGCTCTTCAGACAAAAGGGGAAATGCAAATCCTAGGTGTTTGTCTGAGTTAATCTTGTCAACTTGCCT
Organism: Diadophis punctatus similis; assembly: GCA_023053685.1. Taxonomy (NCBI): domain Eukaryota; kingdom Metazoa; phylum Chordata; class Lepidosauria; order Squamata; family Dipsadidae; genus Diadophis; species Diadophis punctatus. The sequence goes on from JALIGW010000016.1 coordinate 18,410,726, forward strand.
AATTGTGTTGCTTATTTGGAGTCTCTTTGCTTATGAATAGATTGGCCCAGTCTTTCTGAATGGATGCAAAATCTCCATTCCATAAAGACCAGCCTCTAACATTCTGCCTCTTTTAATATTCCCCCAAATATTTCATTGGGGGTGGGCTTCCCACACCCTTGAGTGAAAAAAACTAGAAGTTTCCTTTAAGTTGAGCAGGCTCTGATGACTTAATGGACGTGTGAATGTAATTATCTTGGCAACAGTAGAGAAGTAGTTACTGCCTTTTTTTAAGGGGCATTATTTGATTTCCCAATTTGTTTTCTGGACATGATATTTCTAGTGGCATCAATATAAAGTCCAATTGTACATGTATTTTTCTATTTTGAAAGTGGTTGCTGTATATTATGAAGTTGTTACTCTTGGGCAGCATGCAAGTACCGGTATTTATACTACTTCATGTAACTCAAATATTAACTATATTTCTTTATGAGTAGTTGCATTCATTTGATGCACAATATGCTCTCTTTGTGTTTGTCAACGCATCTCCATTTAGTATTGTATGACATCCTTTTAAAAAACATTAGAAAAGCGTATAAAAGGATATCACACTCCATTACTACTTCCCATCTTGTATTAGTTGTCTGGTGAATAGTGGGAATTGAAGACTGAATATTTGAGACTTTTCTGCAGAATTACAGTTAAAACACAACAGTAATTTATTGCTTGATTAAAAAAGCAAGACTTAAAAGTTGCAACAGAGATATTCCGGTTCACATGACAATGCTGTTACCCATGTTGTGTGACCTTTGTACATTTCATCTTGCTCCCAACTCATTCTGCTGGATATCTGGCCTATTTACAAGTCTAGTGAATCCTGTTCAAATTGGATTTTTATTGCTATATTCACCCCAGGTAGACCCAGACTACTAGAAAACCAGTATCTGTTTCCTGTAGACCGAAAATTTACTTAGTTTTGTCTTGATGCTTATCAGCAAGAGCGCATGAAAAAACCCGCTGCTGAATCAGACTGACATTCCTCCAAATCACAATTCTGATTTCTGGTGCCCAATCAAAGATGGTTTTATGAAATGGGGAGGCATTTTGTGAAAACGGCAGTCCCTGCCTCCCACTTTCTCTAACAACTATTATTCAGAGGCACATGGCCTCAAAATAAGGATTATTTAATCCAGCCATGATAATATTGCTGATGGCAACAATATTATGAAGATGGAAGGATCTACTCAAATTCTAGCCAAAAGAATGTCTTAGAAAATGTGCAGTAAGATAACTACTGTATATGACAAAAAAAAACTTACAATAGACCCCCCCCAAAAAAGATACTTATACCCCAGTTCCGGTGTTCCAATTGCATTTCAGGTGCTTGGTAACTGGCTCACTTTGAAGACCAGTTACACGCAGGGGTGGGCAAACTACAGCTCTTTGAGGACCTGTGGACTTCAACTCCCAGAATTCCTGAGCCAGCCATGCATGCATGGGTGGCTCAGGAATTCTGGGAGTTGAAGTCCACAGGTCCTCAAAGAGCTGTAGTTTGCCCACCCCTGAGTTACAGCATTCTGTGGTCACATGATTTTATTTTTACTGGAAACTGGCCCTTTTAGCTGGTTTTGGCAAAAAAAAAAACCCAACCATTGGAATCCATTATCTTGCTTAATAACCATGGAATTCACTTAACAACCACTGCCAAAGAGGTTGTAAACCAGTTTGGTTTAGTAGTTAAAGAATGGGGCTAAAAACCAGGAGTTCTAGTGGCACCTTAAACAGAAAAGCCAGATGGGTGACTTTGGGCCAGTCACTTTCTCTTTCTTCCCATTTTTCCTCACAGAGCTGCTGTTGTGGGAAAATTAAGAGGAAGGAGAAGTATATTTGCTGCCTTGAGTTACTTCTAAAAATAATAACGGCAAGGTATAAATAATAAATACAGTTGGTCAGGTGGGTGCTGAACTTAATGTTTCTCATGACATGATGAAATTTCCGGACTCCTTTAAGGTCAGAAATCAAGGATTACCTGTAATAATAAAGATTCTATTCTATTCTATTCTATTCATATGGAAAAGTTGGAAATCTCTGTGGTTTTAACCACTTTTTCGCATCTACCCTTTGAACAAGGGTTCAACTAAGAATGTAAACTTGTACTGTGTTGCCCTGTGGCTTAATGATTTGCCCTCAGAGATTATTAAATGCTCAGATAAACTTTTAAGGTGTAAGCAAATTATTAGGAGTCATAAAGTTCAAAGAGCCAAAGAGAAAGGCACTGAGAAGTGAAATGGGTCATCTCAGTTTCCTTCCCTTCTTCTAGATCAGTGGTTCCCAACCTGGGGGTTGGGACCCCTTTGGGGGTCGAATGACCATTTCCCAGGGGTCGCCCCGGCATCCTCAGCTCCCCCCCACTGCCACAAGCCTTGCCATATCAACTCAACTTGCCCGAGCCCTCCGATTGGTCGGGAGAGGTGCCATTCGGTGAGAGGCGTTTGTGACACCTGGCAGCCGAGCTTTGGCAGCATCAACTAAGGGGCCAGCTTTGCTCTCAATTCTGGGAGTTGAAGTCCAGGCACCTTAAAAGTTGCTGAGATTGAGAAATATTGCTGTACACTTGTTGGTTATCAAGTCTAAATACAGAAGTAGACTTGTTGTGGAAGATGATATTCCTTGTGCTCTTGCAAAGACTGGCCCGAGAATTTCTGATCTGGCATAATTACATATTGTTTTTGTGATTAATCGCTATGCTTTAATTATGTTCAATTTGTAATAATGAAAATACATCCTGCATATTAGATATTTACATTATGATTCATAACAGTAGCAAAATTACAGTTATGAAGTAGCAACGAAAATAATTTTATGGTTGGGGGGTCACCACAACATGAGGAACTATATTAAGGGGTCGCGGCATTAGAAAGGTTGGGAACCACTGTTCTAGATTATTCTGTTGTCCCTCTGTTGGGTTAAGAAAAACGAACAGACTATTCCTTTCATATTGAATGTTTCTGTGTTCAGAAACATTTTGAATTTGAACTATTTCAAATTTGCAGAGCTTCGTTTTGAGTTTGAAGCAGCTGTTTTGCATCTGGAAGGGTGTTGTTTGGTCAGCTTGGAAATATCTTGAATTATTTTATCATTCCACTCATTTTTGTTCATTAGTACAAATCCACACTCTTTGATGGCCCAGTGTAACCTCCTTTCCACTGTATTCAAAGCAGCATTCTTACCCTCTACGTCCACTTTCCATTCATTCCAATGGAAGGTTAATTTTATCTTCTAATTTCTTACAGAAGTCGTGCTTTCTCTACAAGCATTCTTTCATTCCTAGTTTTCATTTCCTCTTCCATGGTTATTTTTCCCACAGATCCAATTCTGTTGCTATCAGGAAATGGTCTGTCTCACACTGTTTCTCATTATCGTTGCATCCATCACTGATCCAGGCGTGTATAACAAACATTAATGCTTTTGATAATAAAGATTTTACCTTTATATTTTTTCTATTGCTTCGTATAAACACGAATAGACCTAATAGAATAGAGCCAGTCTGGTCTAGTGATTAAGGCATCAGGTTTAAAAGCAGGAGACCATGAGTTCAAGTCCCTCCTTAGCCATGAAAGCACCTGGATGACTTTGGGCCAGTGTCAACTCTGAAGCGAACCTGGCTGAAGTCATCTTTTGCTGCCTCGTAGTTGCCACGAACTCTGAAGGGGGGAAGGGAGGTCGATAGACTGGCTAACAGTCAAAACAAAAAGTTTTCTTGTGGGAACCAAGGTCATCTTAAGAGGTGGCAGTTGAAGAAAGAGAGGAGTGACCAAGCAGCCTACCAGCCTACATTGGACAATGTGACCGGTGACATTTGGGGAGGTAGTTATTATTTTAATTAGGCTAAAAACTGCAGGAACTTTTAGAGTTGGTTTTCACTGGCTGTGCCGATATGTATTCAATAAACAGGTTCTTTGGGGAATCTACCTGCTTTGGAATTCTGCTTTTGGCGGATGCGTTACTCAGAACGCTTACAGCCAGTCAGTCACTCTCTCTCAGCCCAACCCACCTCACAAAGTGGTTGTGGGGAAAATAGGAGGAGAAAGGTGTGTTAGAGATGTTTCCCCACCTTGAGTTATTTGTATAAATAGTAAAGGTGGGATACAGATAAAAAGTAATTAAACCCGATCATTTCAACATGGTTTCTATGCAAATACTAGCCACCATTCCTTGGGACCCAAACACTTTTTCTATATACTTTACTCTTTACCCCTGTTCCCCATATTTCATTTTTTCTCACAATGTCACACAGCTTCTGCCAAATGTTCATTTCTGATTCTTCCATTATCACCTTTCACTGGCATGTAGCATAAAACTACCAGCAGCCAATAAGAGTCTCACTTTTTATATATACTCAGCAAGGAATTACATCATTGCAATTAGATCTACACTTTCATTTCCATGCATATAATCATCAACATTGCTCCATATTGCTAGACTATCCTCATTGAGGTTTATTATCTTTTCTCTTTCTCTTACTTTCATAGAGGCATAATATTTCATGTCATGTCATTTTTTTAATTCAAGTTAAGCAGCCCATGGCGAGATAGATGGCCAATAAATTTAACAAATAATTGCATAAAATTAATGTACTCCTATTGCATTCAAATTGCAATCTTACTTATATAGTACTACAGTCTTTATGTACACATATTGACCTTTGCCACCTCATATGATTGCTCTTTATAGTTTTAGTCCCATAAGACTCTCACATAAATGCCTTTAGTAATACAGGTAGTCCTCAACTTGCAACAGTTCATTTAGTGACCGTTCGAAGTTTCAACGGCACTGAAACAAGTGACTTACGATTATTTTTCACACTTATGACCATTGCAGCATCTCCAAGCAAAATCAATGGGGATGCCAGACTCACTTAACAAAGGTGTTACTAATTTAACAACTGCACTGATTTGCTTAACAAATGGGGGAAGAAAAATTGTAAAATGGGGCAAAACTCACTTAACAGATTTCTCATTTAGCAACATACATTTTGGGCTCAATTGTGTTGTAAGTTGAGGACTACGTGTACAGAAAAGGGGTAGACTGGAATCCAGTGTTAACCATACCTGTGTCACACGTAGCGATCCCAGCAGATAGGAAGGATAATACCCACAAACCTTGGTACATTTTGGGCATATGTGAGCCTCGGTGGCGTACTGCAGGCTTTTTCTGCTGACTGCCGGCTGACTGCAGTTTGGAGTTCAAATCTCACCAGGCTCAAGGTTGACTCAGCCTCCCATCCTTCCCAGGTGGGCAAAACGAGGACCCAAATTGTTGGAGGCAATATGCTGATTCAGTAAAGCGCTTAGAGAGGGCTGTAAAGCACAGTGAAGTGGTATATAAGTCTTAAGTGCTATTGCTATATGCAGCAAGCATAACCACAGCTTGGTTTTATCCCAAGCATGCTTATGCTTTTTTTTTTTTAGCAAGCTGAGTTCTAAACTAGAGACTATCTTAAAAACCAACATATACTATTGCTTAAGAACAATCCCATGAATTACTTTGTCCAGGCGGTGCACTAAGGGAGGCTCAGCCAATCTCATTGTACGCATGTTGTGCATTGACAATAAAGGTTTGAATTGAATTGACAGAGAATCAAATGCAGGTTGAGTTTGAGATGTTCATTTTAGTTTTGAATTATTGTAAGCTCTTCCATTGCAAGCTAATGAACTTCAATTTGGTTTAATTGAAATTAGAAATCTAGTTTGTAATCACTTTTCTTATAACCTAGCTAGCCTAAATGAGAGAAGATGGGAAACTGAAAAGCCAAATCTAAATTACTCTTCGGAAACTAATTCCATATTAAAGCGTTTTTATTTAAGCAAGTCTTTGTGGAAGCAGACATAAATGCTAAAGTTCTGAGACATACTGGACATTGCTTCATTGTGTTTTAATATGTTTATGTATCTAATTGTGTTTAATAATAGAGCTCCATTGTTTGGTTAGTCTTTGAACATATTTGGAAAAAAGGCAGGATATAAATTCCATAAATGAACAAAGCCAGCCTTTTCAATGAACTGTGTGGTTGACCAAGATCGAAAGCTAGCATTTAGTCATGAGAATCGGAGGCAGGAAGCAATTTGGTCTCATTCAGGAAGTGGTGACAATGTATATTTCCAATACTTCATTTGTGGAAACAAAAATCCTCCACATAAAGAAATTTCATCCAAATAAGATATTAAGAATAAGATTTTCCTGTAAATAGTTGCACATTTCCTCCTTTTCCTATTGAGCCCTCCTCCTCCCTTTCTCTCTGACATTAAAACCATTAAACTAAACTTGGCAGTGAAACTGTCTTAAATGGTTGTAATGCTTCTTTAACATTTTTAACCAGCTCAATCACTTAAGTAAATCGGTGGCTGTCTCTAACCTTGTTATAGAGCAACTTAATTCTTGCTAATGGTCTTGGTATAAACCAGCTTAATTATTCCTAATTGTCAAGACTGCTTTTTCTCTACTCATCTACTTTGTGAAGGCAGGTTCTAGTAGAGCCCCAATACCCATGGATAATGCCGAGCAATTTCATAAACTAGAAGTTACTAATACTTAGAACATTAGTATTAGGGTCTGAAGCAAAGAAGCACTTCCGAGCGGGTGTGAATGTGTGATTTGCTGCATTTGTCTGCACTTCCTTAAGGTAGCCATGGCTTTTTCCGGCCTTGCGTGGGAGCTGTATGGAACCAGAATGGCAGATATTTAAATTAAAAATTAAGTGCTGACAGAGGGCCAGAAACCTGTTTTTCTAACTATCAAGTTGCTTACAAGACTCTAAAAGGTGATTGCCTCCTCAGACCTACAGTTAGCCACATGAAGATAGTTCTACAACCGATCAAAAACTCTAATTCTTCTATCTTCTTGTAAATGTAATTCTCCGCTTTCAACCACAAACTTTTCTAAGCAGATGTCTGAGTGAATAATTCACTTTTACTAGCAGTAGCATGATAGATGTTATCATAATAGATGTTAGATGTCTAAAAAAAGCTGTCTTTTGTTGATATAAATTTAAAATAGTCTTTTAGGAAGGTGTTGAGAAATTATGTGAAGATAATGATCCACTGGTTGAGCTTCCTGTTTTAAACCTATTTTCGCCCTGTGAATTTCATCAGCAGTTTAATTTAGCAGTAAAAATTAGAGTAGTACAGTTCATGATTTTACTTAATTTTTGTTTTCTTACTATTACAGGCAGTGCTGGATTTACAGCAGTTCATTTAATGACCGTTTGAGGTTACAGCAGCACTGAAAAAAGTGGCTTATGACCATTTTTCACACTTATGACCTCTGCAGCATCCCCATGGTCACATGATTTACATTGGGATGCTTGACAACTAACTCACATTTGGGACGGTTGCAGTGTCCTGCAGTCACGTGAACCCCTTTTTGTGACCTTCTGACAAGCAGAGTCAATGGGGAAACCAGATTCACTTAACAACCGTGTTACTAATTTAATAACTGTGGTGATTCACTTTAACAACTGTGGCTGGAAAAGTCGTAAAACGGAGTAAAATTCACTGAACACATGTTTCACTTTGCAACAGAAATGTTGGGCTCTATTGTGGTCGTAAGTCGAGGTCTACCTATACAGGAATTCTTTTCCATGGGATCTAGAATGTATTCTATGGAAGAGGCATGGTTTAAATCCAGTTGTGCTCTTCTTAGTGGCTCATGGGACCCTGGAGGAATAAGAAGCTTTTCTTAATTGAATGGTAGAATATAGAATAACAGAGTTGAAAGGGACCTTGGAGGTCTTCTAGTCCAACCCCCTGCTTAGGCAGGAAACCTTACACCACTTATTTATTTATTTATTTATTTATTTATTTATTTATTTATTTATTTATTTATTTATTTATTTATTTATTTATTTATTTATTTATTTATTTATTTATTATTTAATTGCATTTGTATGCCGCCCACTCCCAAAGGACTTCAGACAAATGGTTATCCAACATCTTCTTAAAAACTTCTGGAGGCAAGCTGTTCCACTGATTAATTGTTCTAACTGTCAGGAAATTTCTCCTTAGTTCTAGGTTGCTTCTCTCCTTGATTAGTTTCCACCCATTGCTTCTTGTCCTGCCTTCAGGTGCTTTGGAGAATAGCTTGACTCCCTCTTCTTTGTGGCAGCCCCTGAGATATTGGAACACTGCTATCATGTCTCCCTTGGTCCTTCTTTTCATTAAACTAGACATACCCACTTCCTGCAACCTTAGCCTCCAATCCCCTAATCATCTTTGTTGCTCTTCTCTGCACTCTTTAGATAGGGTTTGCTTGAAATATCAATATGCATTTTCCTTCTTTTTCAGATTTAATACTGTGTACAAATGACATGAACGTAAGCATCCCACAGTTGGCAGACAGTTTATTCGAGAGGACAACCAACAGTAGCTGGGTAGTAGTCTTCAAATCTCTCATCACAACTCACCATCTCATGGTTCATGGAAATGAGGTAACACCTGCTTCTCTACTTCAATTACTGCCTGTGAAACATGCTAGATCCCCCTTTCCTACAGTTACCAGCAATTATGGCTAGTTGCTAGGCTGGGGAATATTTCTTGGGAGATACATGTGGGTCCTTTTTTTCCCCTCCCTGGTGGCTTTCTTTTCCATCAGGGAGAAAAAATAGTTCAAAAACAATAAAAAGATAAAGAAAGGGCCAACAAATACTTATTGGATAGCAAAATACCAGAATATAGCACAATCCGATTTACCTACAAAGGAAGACTGGTTTATTTTGGTGTCGTAAGTGTATTTGCACCTCAGTTTTAAAGTGCTAAGTCTGCTAGTTTCAAAACAAAAAGCAGTCTGAAGGAAATTGTATTTTAAATGATATTTGTTAGTTATTATATGATTGAACTATGGTAAACAAAAGGAGACAGGGTTCAGGAAAAAAAAGTAACTCTTAAAAATTGCTCTTCTCCATCTTGGGGTCATCATATATAATGGGAAGGTAACCATACATGTTAATCATGTATATAATTCTATACAAATTTATCTGATAAAAAGATGTATGTTACACTCCTTGACTTGAAGTATTTCTGCAGGCTGTACATTTGTGTCCATGTACAACATGCATCTATGGTTCTTGGTAAGGGGTCCCTGGTCTCTATCTCTAAAGGAGATATTTAAATATACCCTCATCTTGAAAGCCAAACTGGTAAAACTTTATCATGGGTGCTTTAGGTTAATTCCTACTTCCACTCAGTTTTTATGTTTAGTTCATATGCTGTAAAAAAAAATAGATGTCTTCTGAAATCTCTTAATGCAGGGGTCTCCAACCTTGGCAACTTTAAGACTTGTGGACTTCAACTCCCAGAGTTCCTCAGCCAGCTTTGCTGGCTGAGGAACTCTGGGAGTTGAAGTCCACAAGTCTTAAAGTTGCCAAGGTTGGAGACCCCTGTCTTAATGCTCCTACAGATAGTCCTCGACTTACAAATGTTCGCTTAGTGACCAGTTATCGTTATGACCTACCTGAAAAAAGAGAATTATAACCTGGTTCTGAAGTTGCAATGGTCATGTCACACACACACACACACACACACACACACACACACACACACACACACACACACACACATACACACACCGTACAGTCGTGTTACTACATGTTTGGCAACATCCTATAATCTCATGACTGTGTTTTATGATGGTTTTGCTGAAAATTGACAGCTGTTTCTGGTTTTTAGCAAAACCATGCCATAGAAAACACTGGGTTCGCATAATGACTGCTATGTTCATTTAACGATGCCACAAAAAAAGGTCATAAAATTGAGTTGGTCATGTTACCGATCTGTTTTATGACCATCATCTTAATGGGCAGGCTCCGTTATGATTGTATGTTGAGTACTATCTGTATTTATTTATTTCTTCAATTTCTGTGCCGCCCAACTCCCTAGGGACTCCCTAGGTATTCAGAATCTCTTCTGAAGTGTAATGTTAATTGTGCCTTTCCATGAATTTTGGCTTCCATTCTCCTAAAGAATAATGTTTCCTTAAACCCTTTTCACTAAAAACAATTTCCAATTGTCCCAATTAAAAGTAGAGCAATACTCCAATTATAATCCTCTTATGTGAGCAGAAACAATTCTTTTCGGTTTGCCTATTTAATGTTGCCTGTACTAACTTGTGTCTCAGGTATATAATTTTCCTAGCAAAAGGGGTGGGGCAGACCGGTATATTTACAGAACAATGATGCTATATCATTCTGAGAAACATATCCGGAGTATTAAACTAGCTCCTTACCTCATACTTCTATACTACAATACTTTTATTTATACCGTGCAATTCATGTCTTTGGCATTAGTGAGAACTTTATCAGTAAAGAAACAGGAAGCTGTGGGCTAGACAAGACCGAGAAATTAATGGCCTAGATATGAGTCATCCAAAATCAGCATCATTAACCACATGGTTAAATCGTGACTGATTAAATGACTAAAGTAGCTTGCCATACAGTTGTCTGCATTGTTCTAAGTAGGCCAGTGGTGAAACAATCAAGTTTTTAAAGCAAATTAGCCGTGTCTCTTAACTTTCAGATAAAGTTATAGTTACTCTGACAAGATTTGCAATCAGCGTCACTTTTTATGGGATTACAGGCTAGCAATTCTTCTCCTAATATTCATTTCCAGAGAAATCTGTTGGCTCACAATGGTTTTCTTTAACCTGGTGAACAGACTGCATTTATATACTGGATTATCAGAATATTAAACTCCATTCGCTATGAGAAATATATTGAGCCATGTACAATTCAAGCTGAATAACTGAGTCGTTTTATTCCTTCCAGCGTTTTACCCAGTACCTGGCTTCCAGAAACACATTGTTTAACTTGAGCAATTTCTTGGACAAAAGTGGATTGCAAGGTAAATTATTCGATCTGTGTCAACTAATCCGTAACTTTTCTGAATAGTGTTTTACAGTTTTAGTTCTCAGTCTTTTGCGTCTTATATCCAATGAAACACTCTAGCAAGAAAAGCTGAGTTGCACTATGATAGAAACTAAAAGCCCCCTTTCTCCCCCCCCATGAAGAACACATTTACATGTTTACAAATATTTTTACTTTATTAGTTGCCTTGAGTGCTTCCTTGAATAGAAAAATAGAATATAAATTAAAATAATCCATAAAGCAAAAAGAGCCTCAGGTTATTTTCTCATATATGTCTGCTCAGTTTTAAGTCACCTCTCGCTTGGACTACTGCAACGCGCTCTACATGGGGCTACCCTTGAAGAGTATCCGGAGACTTCAGTTGGTGCAAAATGCGGCTGCACATGCTGTGGTGGGTGTGCCTAGGTACACCCACGTGACACCTATACTCCGCCAGCTGCATTGGTTGCCCATCGGTCTCCGGGTCCAATTCAAGGTGTTGATCACCATCTTTAAAGCCCTTCATGGCTTAGGACCAGGCTACCTCCGGGACCGCATTCTGCCTCACACTTCTCTTCGACCGGTTAGGGCCCACAGAGTTGGCCTCCTCCAGGTCCCGTCGGCCAAACACTGCCGGCTGGCGGGCCCTAGGGGGAGAGCCTTCTCTGTGGCAGGCCCCGTGCTCTGGAACCAACTTCCCGCAGAGACCCGAACTATCCCCACTCTGCTGGCCTTCCGGAAAGCCGTTAAGACATGGCTCTTCCTGCAGGCTGGGGGTAGAGCTTAATCCATTCGAGCTCACCCCCAAGTATGTATGGTTGTTGAATGGTTGTTGGGTGATTTTAAATATTGTGTCTTTTTAACTTTTATATTGCTTTTAAGTATTATTTATAAATTGGTTATTCTGTATTTTTTCTGTTGTACACCGCCCTGAGTCCTTCGGGAGTTGGGCGGCATATAAGAATACCAAATAAATAAATAAATAAGATTAATTTTCTACCCTCAGTTCAGTATACATTTAATGACAGCCAGTAAAAAGCACCAGTCTCAAAACCAGTAAATCAACAAGGGACAGCAAGTTTTTGCTGCATCACTCATCAAGGCTTACGTATGGCTTCTTGCTTTCTAGCAATTGCTCACAAACTAGGGGAAAGTTCGATCCTGGGAAAGCTTGAAGGTTAAATAGAAAAAGATTGAAAGGCAAGTACTATAATGTTGGATAAAGGCAGCGATGGTGAAGAAAGCCTGCCGCAGTTCCAAATCACCCATTTATTTATTTTTTTGCTTTACAAAATGCATTGAGAAGGAGAAAGATGGCAGACTTTATAAAGATGGTCCTTGACTTATGACCGATCACTTAGTGACCATTTGAACTTAGAATGCCCCCCCCCCCAAGGGTACCTATGACCTGATTCAGAAGTTCCAACAGCTTCTCCCCCAGGGTCACATGACTACTCAGCACTAGTCCACATTTAAAGCCATTTGCAACATCCCACAGTCATGTGACTGCAGTTTATGATCTTTTTTGGCCAAGTTTTCATGTCCAGTTTTCAGCAAAGTACCCCACAGTGAAAAATGAGCTTCCTTTATGATCAATGTTGTCACTTAATGACTGCCACATAAAAGGATGTAAAAATTGGGTTGTCACATGGGTGACCCACATAACAAGTGTTACATCTTATGACCATAATGTGCAGGTCCAGTACAGTTATAAGTTGAGGACTACATGTATTGCAGTTTTATTTAAGCTAATCAATAAACCACTACTTGTACTCCCAGAGTTGACGTCAGTAAGCAAAATGGGGGTGGAGTGGGGGAACTCAAGGCATAATATCTGACGTGGTTCATAGCAAAAAACATATGCTGCTAATAATTATCTCACTGATTCAAATACATAAATTTACTAGTTGTCAGTCCTTTGAATGTCATCATATACCCCCCTTTAATATTAATCTGGTTTCACATAAGAAATAACTTGCTTTCTGTTTGCTTCCTTTAGGATATGATATGTCCACATTTATTAGGAGATATAGCAGATATTTGAATGAGAAAGCAGTTTCCTACAGACAAGTAGCTTTTGACTTTACAAAAGTAAAAAGAGGGTAAGTATTTCACGCAGGTGAATCCATCACTTGTTTGCAGCGTCTGCTTTAATCATGCAGAATAATTTAGAATCTAAAAATTGAAAGAGTGTGAAATAATTTTGCAAAGCTTCAAGATCTGATCCTTTCTGAAAACTGGTCTAGAAATTGCTTAAACAATTTAAACATTAGTACCATTGTGGATAACTGTTATATCACCCCTGCTAAATCCACCCTAATAATATGCAACAATTCGAAAACAAAATAATAACAGCATACAAGCAGTGAAAACCAACAGCAAAATTAGCCTCCAAAAATTAATATACAATGAAACGTATAATTCTGGCTAAAATTAGAAATGAAGACAAACAAATAAATGGACCAAGAATTTTGGGCATATTGTTGTAATGGGGGGAAAAATAAAAAAATAATTAAGTGGCTTTATGACTTTCTGATAAGCAAAGTCAATGAGGAAGACAAATTCACTTAACAGTCATGTTATTAATTACTGCAGTGATTCACTTAACACCTCTGGCAAGAAAGGTCATAAAGTGGGGCAAAATTCACTTAACAAATGTCTCAATTAGCAACAGAAATTTTGAGCTCAATTGTGGTCGTAAGGGTTGAGGACTCCCTGTACTACATTTAGTAGCGATTGGAAATCCTTCTGAACTTTTTTAGCTGAAAAACATGGAATTTATGATTTATAAATTTCCTGATTAAAAGGGTAGATTATGGAGAGGAAGAAACTTATATGGAACCTTAAAGAGATTGAGTAAAATATAAATGTAAATATTATTGCTGTTAAGATTTAGAAGCCTCTTATTATTATTATTTCTCTATATTTCTTTTTCACTTTTCTATTTTTTTCTCTGTTTCGCTTTAGCTTAAAAATTGTATTGCTTTTGCTCTCTGGAAAAATTTATTTAATGAAAATTTTAAATGCACACACACAACAATCAATACAGAATGAACACAGGTTTTTTTCTTAAAGCTGTGGTGTATTCTATTAAGCAATGACTCAGTTCTTAAGCACTTTTCATTTTTCTTGTGTTTGCTTCAAGGAAAGTAAACACTTGTTTCAGGGAAAGTAAAAAACCGTTGATGATTAGGTTCATGATGTACTGATCCGGGTAGTTGGCCCAATTGATCTGAAAATAAGTGGCATCAGGAAACACACATGTGCAAACTTCAGACTGTTGCAGACTAACAGCCAGAGCTTCTAATTGGATGGAAGTTGAAGAATGTGAGGGATAATTCTTGAAAATCTACTAGCATATCTGGGTCTTAAAACCCCAAACTAGCTCCCAGTTTGTGTATACAGTAATCCCTCGCTATATCACGGTTCACCTTTCATGGTCTCGCTGCTTCACGGATTTGCATCGTGCATTGTGTTCTGCATTCTGATTGGCTGATTGGTAAAACAGCTTGCCAAGAGCAGTGAAAAACACGTGAGGCCAGGGGTGAAATCCTCCCGGTTCGCACAGCTCAACAACCTGCTGGCGTTCGCGGCGCGGGGCTTCCCCCACCCGCTTCCCCCGCCCACCTGGATGTCGGCATCTGCGTTCTTTTGCCCTCTGCGCATGTGCAAAGCTGAAGTTACTACTTCACGGATTTCGCCTATCACGGGTTCTTTTTGGAACGTAATCCCAGCGAAAAACGAGGGATCACTGTATTAGAAATTCCAACCCAAACTGCATAACTAAATAGTTTTATTGGGAAAAGGCAGGGTAGTTCAGGAATTAAGCCCGATCCAAATCTCTACCTTTATCTGCATACATGAGAAAAAGGAAGTGGAAAAAAAAACAGAGCAGTCTTAAACCCTGGAAACATCTGTGGCAGGCATTATACCAAATCCATTGAGTTATCTAACAAGTTTTATTTTCTTTTTTAATAGAGCTGATGGAGTCATGAGGACAATGAATACTGAAAAACTGATAAAAACTGTACCAATTATACAAAACCAGATGGATGCACTGCTTGATTTCAACGTAAGTCATTTTAGCTACTCATAAAGGAATATTAGACAGGAGTTTTAATGATCAGAATTTATCTTGTGGTATCGCTTTCATCTTACTGATATAATCTGATTTAAACTTATGTCTCTTTAATGACATCTAAACACCATGTTAAATTTGCGTAAGGTAGTATGTTTGCCTACAAGTAGTATATTGGCTTTTATGTGTATGGAGAGTTCTTCCACATACATGCATGCATGCATACATACATACATACGTGTGTATATGTATATAATATAGAACATACATATTGTATGACAAAATATGCATATAACTAAATATATTTGTGAAGTATTTAAAATGCACTGTTGTGTTAGAGAAAATAGACTTCGTATTGACAGTAGTTCAGAACTAGTAGCTGGGTTGAAATGTATTCAAACGTGGTTTGTATTACCACTGTTTAGAATCCATACCCTGGTTTGAACTTCAAAATGTAAGGTGGAGCATTCTTACAGTCGTTTCAGCTTCTTTAAACATGGTTAGTTTGATATCTGAATGGAGTAGAAACCCAGAACTGTTAGTAGGTCCAGGTAGCAAGACCAGACTTTGTTCCACTGAGTTCTTCTGATAATCGTACAGATGAAAATGATCAAAGCTGGGGAATGTGATTGCTCTGGGCTAGTGTTTTTCAAGCATGACAACTCTTAAGTTGCGTGAACTTCAACTTCCAGAATTCTAGGAGTTGAAGTCCACTTATCTTAAAATTGACAAGTTGAACACTGCTCTGGAAACATTTGAGGCCCTTTAGCAGTTAGCTGCTATGCCTGCCTTTCGTTCATTAGAACCAGATTTGAAATTGGGGAATGAAACTTGCTTCAATTTTCTCTCAGCAAAATCGCCATTTCTAACCTCTAGCCCAGAAGAAATGCCATCATTAGTTGATGTTAGATAGCAGTTTAGCAGATAGCAGTTGGCTAAACAAGACAGAAAACACAACCAGATGGGTTAAATCTACTTATTATTAGAGTTGGAAGGGACCTTGTAGGTCATCTAGTCCAACCCCCTGCTCAAGCCTTTATTGTAAGGCTTGAGCAGGGGGTTTGTACTTTATTGTAACGCTTTATTAACAGAAACTTGCAAGTCTGAAGGTACGAACTTTCTGCCACCAACTTTTAACTGCCTGATCAATTGGGGTGGGTCCTTCCTCAGTTTTTTCCTCTGAGCATTAAGCCTTTGACAACTCCCCCTTCTCTCGTCTCATTAAGTCCTAGGCAGCATCTCTTTCTCTCAGATTTGCTTATTTGTATCTCGCCTTTATTATTTTTACAAACAATCCAAGGCAGCGAATATATGCAACACATCTTCCTCCTCTTATTTCCCCACAATAACCACCCCATGTGGTAAGTTGGGCTGAGAGAGACTGACTACTCTAAAGTCACTCAGCTGGCTTTCGTGACGAAGGCTGGCCTTGAACTCACAATCTCCATGAAAGCTAGCTTTCGTGACTAAGGCAGGCCTTGGACTCACAATCTCCCATTTTTTTAGCCTGGTGCCTTAACCATTAGACCAAACTGGCTCTCTCCCAAGGTCACCCACACATTCCATTACAACAACAGAATGTTGACAGAACCACACACATTTATGAGAAAGGGGCAGATCATTTCTCTTTCCATAATTACATTGTACGTAGTTGATTATTCTGGGTGAATAACTGCGAATCAGTTTCCCAATGTGGGATACTATTTATGAAAGGATATTTTAATGTGATTGTTGCTGAATTGTGAAGTTTGGGAAGGGCTGCAGGTGGGGATGGAAGCTTGCCTTCTTATTTTCATCAGTAAAAGTGCCTAAAGTTAAGGATAAATCATCCTGTTGCAAATAAGCTGCCAAATTTCTTTTTTTTTTTATTCAAAAAAGTTTTATTAGTACAAACTTACATAAGTAGTAGCAAAATATTAAATATAAAGTACAAACATTTTTGTTTTTTTCTCCCCCCCCCCCAAACCCACCCCCTTCCCTCCCCACCTCCCCCCCGGACTTCCCAGAGATAATACAGGGCATAATAATAAATTTAAATTGTTAATAAAAAGAGAAAGAAAAAAGGAAAAAAAGAACACTATTTTTAAAAAACTTCAACTCCAAATTATACACTGCTAATATATCGCATTTATATACAATAGTAAAGATACAAAAAAGAGAAAAAAAAAGAAAGAAAAACTCTTTAACAATACAAACAAACAAACCTCCTACCTCCTCCCTTCAGTCCTCTATCTTATACAAGGTAAATGTTACATAAGTAATAACTAAATATAAAATACACAAATCTTAAACTAATATTATTGACATTAAAAATAACCTCTAAGATAAAACTTAACTAAATGTTACATAAGTGATCATCAAATATTAAATTTCATCATGATATTAATAAGATAATATTATTCTAAATTAATTCACTAACTTCAATAAACAAAAAAAGAAAATGAAAGAAGAATAAACAAATCTTCAACAAACTATATATATCTAATATTATCAACATTAAAAATAACCTCAAAATTATATAAAACTTAACTAAATATTGCATAAGTAATCATTAGATAGGGAAAAGATAAAATACAATCATATTAGTCTCTATCCGTCCAATATATTTCAACATCACATCGTTTTGTATCTTGATAGTTCATCTTTTAATAGTTCAATAAATTCGAATTTGTCGAGTCGTCTCCCGTCTAATCCCAAACCTCCATCTCCTTTTCCCCAGCTATCTGATTCAGGCACTCCTTTTGGATTTTTGAATCTATTTCCTTTTGATCCATCAAAGGTGGCTTCCCCTCCTCCTCCTCTTTTATTTTCATACATCCTTCCTCTGGAATCTTGGATATATCAGCCTTTAGAACATTGACATAAAATTCAGTAGCTTTTTTTATCGTGTTCAGCCGGTATCTTTTTCCAGAAAATTTCACTGCTACTCCAACTGGCGCTTCCCATTTATATTGTAAATTTAACCTCTTAAATTCATCAATCAAAAAAGTATAGCTTTTTCTGGCTTTAAGCATTTTAGAGGGGATTTCTTTCCAAATCTTTAGTTCCTGACCATTCACCATAAGATTATTGTTAAACGTTGCTTGTATAATTCTGTTCCGTAGAGCTCTTGTGGTAAAATATATGACAATATCCCTTGGTAAATGCTTTTGTTTAGCGTACCACGAATTGATTCTGTATATTTTGTCGATTTGTGTAGCCAATTCCGCTTTAGAAATTCCAGACACCTGATCCAATATGTCGACCATCCTGCCTTTTAAATTTTCATATAATCCTTCTTTCAAACCTCTAATCCTTATAGCAACTTCCATGGATCTGAACTGAGTCATTAAGACCTCTTTTTCAAAATTTGCAATGTCATTTTGGATTTTATCTATGTAATTCACCGAAGTTGCCAAAGCTTGTTTATTTGTTTCAATACGTTCTGCCAAAACTTCAATATTTGTTGCTAAGCCTTTGCAAACCTCTAACACATCAAATCTTAGTTGTTGATTCATATTCTTCAAAGCAGCCTGCATTTTTTTGTCTATCTCACTTATTTTCTGGTTAAATTCCAAAGTAAGTTCATGTTTCATAATCTTTAAATTATTTAATAAATTTTCAGGTGTCAAAAGCTGTGGAGGTGTTAGCTCAGTGTTAAGTTGCATTTTAGAAATATATCCAGATGAATAGTCATTTCTTTTAGTCAAAACAATCTTTCCAGACTTTGAAGCCATTGGTGTTTCAAAAGAGTACAAAAAAGAAAGAAAGCCAGATGCCTGATTAAAGTTCTTTCCAGTTTAAAAATCAGATAGTCTTTTATTATTGGAAATATTTCTATTATAACTTTAATCCAGAGTTAGGAGACAGAGAGAGAAAAAACCATTTTTCCAAGTTAAAAGTTTCCATAAGAGAGAGAGAGGAAAAAAAAAAAGCCTCTGGGAAAACGAAAGTCACTTTCACTTCTCAATCGCCATATTGTTACTCTGTTTCCTTTGTTCCCTTGCCGAAGTGAAAGCTTGCCCAGGAGTTGAAAAAAAAAGGAAAAAAGAGGTTTCAGTACTTGCCCATCTCACGCCTGTTTCTCTCTGTCTGCTTCTGTAGTTTAAATATAATTATAAATCCCATTCTTGAAGCAGCGGCTGGTCACGACATCTAGCTCTGCAAAAGCAGAGGTTTCCTGATCTTCGGAGCTGGAGACAGGCTGCATGGGGAGCTCTCCCTTCGCGCCCTACCAGATGGCTCCTAGGGCGCTGGGGGGGCTCTACCCCACCTGTCAGGCTCTCATCTCTCCCCTTTGCCCGGGGAAGAGATTTCAAAGCCGCCAGACAGCTGTTCTGGCGGCTTTTAACAAAGACCGGAAAGGCGTCCAACGAGGGACGTCCGCAATGAAGCGCTCCAAACCGGAAGTCCATAAGCTGCCAAATTTCTGTAGCGTGAGTAGAGGGTGTTTCAGGAATTGTGAGGTGCTGGGGGCCACTCTGTCTGAGAACCTCAGTGCACCTGTGGGAGAATGCAAAGAGAGAATGGGTGCGCTTCAACCTCTTCTTCAGGAGAAGGTTCAAGTAGGATTGTGTCTACCACATACAGGTAGTCCTTGACTTTAGACCACAAATGAGCCCAAAATTTATGTTGCTTAGTCAGAAGTTTGTTAAGTGAGTTTTGCCCCATTTTACAACTTTTCTTGCCACATTTGTTAAGGGAATCACTTCAGTTGTTAAGTGAATCTGTGTCAGGTTGAAGCCATTTTAGTTGGGGTCTTTGGCCTGCCACACTTTATGCTATTTTAAAACGTATTCTTAGCTGTGGGAATTTGGGAGGGGTAGTGGCATGAGGGATGTCTGCATGTAGCCATAACAAATTCCTTTTAGATTGTCAAGGTCATCCTTTGTCTTTGCACTTCTGCACCTGCACAGAAGGAGATGGGAGTTGCTGCCAAGTTGGCAGATGAAGATTGGTCAACGTGATGGACTGGTGGGTGTGGGGGCAAGGGCTTGAACTTTCAACTGGGTGGAGAAACCCCTGGGACTTCAGATTCGGGTTTCTCCCAGATGTGCCAACATGGCTCTATTAATAAATTGGAACTTTGAGGAATACTTTGTTTCGGACTCTGATTTAAATTTCGATGCTATTTGGAACCCTGACAATCTGGCTTCCCCATTGACTTTGCTTGTCAATGAGCGGTGGTGGCCCAGTGGTTAGAATGCAGTATTGCAGGCAAACTCTGCCCACAGTCAGGAGTTTGATCCTGACTGGCTCAAGGTTGACTCAGCCTTCCATCTTTTCGAGGTGGGTAAAATGAGGACTCAGATTGTTGGGGGCAATAGGCTAACTCTGTAAACTGCTTAGAGAGGGCTGAAAAGCACTGTGGAGCGGTATATAAGTCTAAGTGCTATTACTATATGACCCCTGGACACTGCCACCATCATAAATACGCACCATTGTCAAGTATCCGAATGTAAAACACATGGCCATGGGGACGCTGCAACAGTCATTAAGTGTGAAAAATGGTCATAAGTCACTTTTTCCCAGTGCTGTTGTAACTTCAAATGGTCACTGAATGAACTGTTGTAAATCAAGGACTACCTGAATGAGGTTATATGTAATGTCAAAGGAAGAAATCTGTATCTGCAATATGAAGGAGAAGATAGCGTGGATGGTTTTTCCCCCCCAGTTTGCTTAACGTCCCTTTCTCTCTCTCTTTTTTCTTTTCTGTTTACAGGTCAACAGCAATGAACTCACAAATGGCATAATTAATGCAGCCTTCATGCTCCTTTTCAAAGATGCCATTAGACTTTTTGCAGCATATAATGAAGGGATTATTAATTTGCTGGGTAAGAACTTTCTCAATCACTTACTCCTTATACTTACTTAGTAAGATTGTGAATTTCATTTTCATTGTTTTTTCAAGACAATTTCAGATCAGCCTTTAAGAGCACCCTTTCTTTACATGTAAACAGAAATAGTCCTGAATACAAGATGATTCAGAATAATTTTGGCATAGTCGGTTCTTTAAATTATATTTTTTTTCTGTAAAACCATTCACAACATAATGAAATTATACTTTTTTCTTTGTTCCTTCTTTATGGAATGTGGCAATATTGGTTAATAGATTTGATGTTAACTCAAGTTTTGTTGTCACAGTTTATGTTTGTTAGATTGATTTAAGGATAGATGCCAAGACCCTGAGTAGAGTAAGCAGGCTACACATTTCCATTTAATAGGGAATACCCTATACACAGTGTATTGAATTTAATGTTGGAATGGAATGGAATGGAATGGAATGGAATGGAATGGAATGGAATGGAATGGAATGGAATGGAATAGAATAGAATAGAATAGAATAGAATAGAATAGAATAGAATAGAATAGAATAGAATAGAATAGAATAGAATATTTATTGGCCAAGTGTGATTGGACACATGAGGAATTTTTCTTGTATATGCTCTCAGTGTACATAAAAGAAAAGATACGTTCCTCAAGAATCATAAGATACAACACTTAATGATAATCTGGGTACAAATAAGCAATCAAATCATATTAGGAACCAGTCAATATATGGCCGAACACCAGTAAATACCAGTTCTGGCTAAAATGTCACAAATCATGATCATGTGACTGCAGGGCACTGCAGATGCCATAAATATGGACCAGTTGCTGAGTGTCCAGAATGCAGTCATGTGACCATTGGCAGGGAGCAACTTGAAACTTCAAAACTGGGTTGTAAGTCCCTTTGAGGGAGGTCTCTATTGGAGCTTTGGCCTGTCATAAGTCAAGGACTACCTGTACATGCAGAGCAACAATAAAGGAAATAAAGTGTCTTTCTGCCCTGTTCTTAATATTCTCAAATTGTTGCAGAACTTGGACATTCTTCACTTAATTAATTTTCTGCAGCTGAACAGGTCTGGGGTACAGTAAGGCATAGCTTAGCACTGTAAAATTAACTTCAGTGGAGTTGCCTGCCAGCAAGATTTATGCATACTCCTTGGTGTTGTAAAACCCCAAATGCACACTAGGTCATCTTGCCTGGGAATCAGGCAACATCAAAACTAAAAGGGTTAAACAGAGTAAATCATATATGTGACATATTAATTCTTCATCATGGATGTAGGCTGCCCTTATGTGTATGAGAAGACATGCAGAACAGTTATGGGCAACCAGAAAACTGCATGAATTATCTCACTATCCCATACTCCCTTCCATAATTCTTTTATCTGCATAATTTCCAAAAGTCACTCTTAACAGCAGGGGTCCCCAAACTTGGCAACTTTAAGACTTGTGGACTTCAACTCCCAGAATTCTCCAGCCAGCTAAAAATTTTGAAGCCCACCCCTGAGTATTTGACATTAATATGGATTGAATGTTGGTTATGAAATTGAGCAGTATATGGTGAAAATAAAGCATGTATGTAATTGAATGTTTAGAAAGCAATTCCGTGTGGATAGGGAGCAAGGCAAGAGAACGAGATGTTATTTGACGTGTTTATGGATCAATATGTAAGAAACCTTTTCACCTGCAATGATGTGAAATGTGTAAGAAACCACTCACTTGAGTTGTGGTGTGAATGTAGCTTGGTGTGCAGATAAAGTGGTGGTGTTTGCAAAGAACCTATGATTTGCCACCAATGTTAGATTGTATGGTGCAAAATAGGGATCTGAAAATTGATGCTTTAAAGATCAGGGTGGTAGTTGTGATTGACAAAAAATGGAATAAACAGATACAAGCCACACACATAAATGATAAAAACTGGAGCAAGTAGTTTTAATGTAGCCTTGAATTATATATATATATAATTCAATATATTCAATATACATACATACACACACACATATACACACATATATAATTTTTAATTTAAGGGTAACCTTGGTGATATTTTTAGGGCACCTCAAATATACATTTATGCTGTGGGATTTCATTTTAGTATTTAGTATAAACACGGGTTTTTTAGAGTTCTAATTTTAAGTAATTACCTGTTTGAATTTAATTCCAGCTCACATCCCACTGTTTCTTATTTTGGAACTGTTGTTGGTGTATCAGACCTTTATAATACATTGACAGGCTGCAAGGAAATGTTTGTGACGTTTAAAATTTAATAAAGTGAATGGTGGTGAACATCTCTGACCTTTGTAACTGTGTAATAGACATTTTTTTTGCTGTAAACAAGATGGTTATCATGACTCTTGTCATTTAAAAAATTTCCTTCTGCAGAAAAATACTTTGACATGAAAAAGAACCAATGCAAGGAAGCCCTTGACATATATAAGAAGTTTCTGACTAGAATGGCAAGAATTTCTGAGTTTCTCAAAGTTGCAGAGGTAAAAATTGCTTAATCCATAAAGAATATTCTTACTGTTTTATTATTTACTATATTTTGACTGGACATTATTGTCAAGAATTTATGAAGTGTTTAAACATTTCATTGAAAGCTTACATCAGTGCTTCTCAATCTTGGCCATTTTAAGATAGGTTGACTTCAATTCCCAGAATTCCCTAGCCATGGCTGGCTGGGGAATTCTGGGAGGTGAAGTCCATCTATCTTGAAATGGCCAAGATTGAGAAACACTGGAGTAGATTAAACAACGCTGAAAAGAAATCCAGTGGAAGTATTGGGAAGATTAATATTGGTGCAGATACAGATTTTGTGAATATTTCATTCAAGTTGGCTGCTTTCCAACACTGTTGATATATAATACTAAGTGTTCTTATACAGTATGGAATCATTTTTAAAATTTATTATTGTATTACCATATCCTCTGGGCAACTTGTAGACTGAAAAATCTGTGATGAAAAGCATAGAATGTTAAAGTGAGGCTCTAGGAAAAAAGTAAGACAATGAAGGAAAAGATTAAAAGATCGGTTACAAAACTAGAATACTATTGCTAATATGCCAGCCTTATTTCATAAAGATCCTTGGAATCTTTACCTTCTACTAATAGCCCTCAACCTACGACTGTAATGGAACCTGCTTATCAGTGTCGTAAGTCGTGGCAATTTTAAAATGGATTGGTCACATGACCGACCAGATTCTATGAGCTTTTTTGTGGCAGTTGTTAAGCAAACATCTGAGTACAGTTTTACCCAAACCCAGAAATAACTCCAGTTTTCGGCAGAACTGTCATAAAACCTGATCATGTGACCAGGGGATGCTGCAGTCGATCCTAAACGTGGCCATGGTGCCAAGAACCTGAAATTCAATCGCAGAGCCCAACCGTCGGAAGTTCGGACGGAACCAGGTTGTAACTAGTCCAAGATAGGTCTGATGTAATTTCTAATGGTCGCCAAGCAATCGGTCATAAGTCAAGGACTACCGTATTGTATTGGATCTGTACAGATAGGCAGTAATAATAACCAACAATGCTATAGCCATTTTTGCTTGGCTGCATCTGTCTGTTCCTCTTCATCTAATCTAATCTCCATGGCCAAACTCTACTTAGAATAGCTTTCGCTGTGACTGGAAAAAGAGAAATCTTTGCTAATCAGAAGTCAGATTACAGGCAGCCCTCGCTTCTCAACCATTTGTTTAGTGATCATTCAAAGTTACGACAGCACTGAAAAAAATTGACTTCTGACTGTTTTTCCACACTTGGAACCATTGCAGCATATCTGTGGTCACGTGATCGAAACTAGGACGCTTGGCAACACACCTGTATTTATGACGGTTACAGTGTCCCGGGGTCACGTGATCCCCCTTTTGCGACCTCCTGACAAGCAAAGTCAATGGGGAAGCCAGATTCACTTAACAATCGTGTTACTAACTTAACAACTGCAGTGATTCACTTAACAACTGTGGCAAGAAAGGTCATAAAATGGGGCAAACTTCACTGAACTGTCTCGCTTAGCAACAGAAATTGTGGCTCAATTGTGGTCATAAATCGAGGACTACCTGTACATTGTAATTCATTATAATTTATTAATTGTACCATACTGTAATATATTGCAGTGCACTAACAATAGGATTACAGATACAGGTTCTTCATCTGATACACTGAAAAGTTTTTTTCCTCTCTAATTCTGTCCACTGTGTCAACCATCCTTCTTTTATGATGTTATAATCGCCAGTGAACTTCCTTCATTGTTTTTAGCCAAATGTGGCTGAGGCCTTTATCTCATTAAATCTCTTTTTTCTTGCAGCAAGTGGGGATAGACAGAGGAGACATACCAGATCTTTCTCAGGTAAATCATTATGATTAATTCTTACCTTGGTTGTACATGCCATCTGGAGTTGTCAAAAAGACAATTTTGATGTAATTTCTAATGTATTGGTTTTTCATCATACTTATAGAATGGAGAAGTTTTTTTGGTATAAAAACCGTGAGTTTAACATCTGCAGTTTTGCCCATGGTTCAGCTTTTGCACAGACAAATTTCAGGGTTGATCCTTGATAAACTGAGGGGTTTGATAGTTTTTATTCTTGTCTGCCATTTTTCCTCCTTTTGGTTTATATTTTGTGGCTTTAAGCTATTGATATTTTTGTTTTGCTTTAAACCTTTGTTGCCACATAGAGTTACTGTGGTGAGAGAGGTGGGGATATATTTATTTTTAAATTTTTCCTTAAAGTGCTGTGTTCTTGAATGTAAATCATATTTTGAATTTTCGTATTAAGCTAAAAAAAAATACCTCAGTACATTACATGATTGCCAAGAACCAAGGAAAGATGACAAAAAGATTTACAGTAATTAATGTACTGATTTGGCTTAAAGTAGTAACTGCTTTAAAATTGTATTCCTTGGAATATGGAATAAATGCCAGTTCTTAAGTGTACCACTTTATCTCCTTTTTTTCTTAAATGTATTATTGTTTTTGAATCCGTGTCTGACAATATAATGGAACCCTACATGCTACTTGATACATTTTTAATCACTGGAGAATGATGATGATATGACTTCATATTGCTGCCAATCTTGCAATTACAATTAGGCAGCAAGTATAGGGTTACAAAACTAATAATCCTGAAGATTATGTTTATGCTTTTTTAATGGTTTTTAATGCTTTTAATGGTTCCCCCCGCCATTATTTTTGCTATGTTTTTGGTCATTTCTGTACCATAAAAAAAGTACGCAATCATAACAACAGGTTTGCTATTTCCCAGGGAGCAACCCAGATCTTCAAGGATTTATAATAGCAATAGCACTTAGACTTATACATCGCTTCACAGTGCTTTACAGCCCTCTCTAAGCGGTTTACAGAGTCAGCATATTGCCCCCAACAGTCTGGGTCCCCATTTTACCCACCTCGGAAGGATGAAAGGCTGAGTCAACCTTGAGCCTGGTGAGACTCGAACTGCTGGCAATCGGCAGAATTAGCCTGCAATACTGCATTCTAACCCCTGCGCCACCACAACTTACAAAATGTCCACAGACTTGAGGCTGGGAAGGTTGGCATTAAATGTTTTTGGATTTTCTAACCAATTGATGAATTGCCTTGTAGGCACCAAGCAGTCTTCTGGATGCTTTAGAACAGCACCTGGGCTCCTTGGAAGGAAAGAAAATCAAAGATTCCACCGCTGCTAGCAGGTACGTGTCGGAGGCTTTTTGTAGCCAACTGGGCATTGGGTAGCATGCAAGCTTCTTCAGATATCACCATCATCTTCTTTTAACGACCCCATAATACTTTGCAGGGCGTTGAAGGAAATATTAATAAATGCATTGTTTGTTGCTTCTTTTATAATCTTTGTAAAAATTAAGATCTCCAGGAATATAAATCTCTTTTGGGACTCAGCCAGAGAAGCCCCTAAATTCTAGGCTACAGTAGGTCTTAAACGGGAGGTTTCTATTATGAATGCTGAATAAATGAAGTAAAACAGAATCCCTTTTCCTATCTACAGTATATAACAGTCGGTTTCCTATTGTCACATTTTCCTAGGGCTACCACGCTTTCCAATGCTGTTTCCTCCCTCGCAAGTACTGGCCTGTCTCTCACCAAAGTCGATGAAAGGGAAAAACAAGCTGCACTGGAGGAAGAACAGACCCGTTTAAAAGCTCTAAAGGTTGGTGTGTTTTTCTTCCTTTAGACCAGGGGGGTCAAACTCGATTTCATTGAGGGTGGCATCGGGGGGGGGGCATAGCCAGCTCGACGTCAGTCATGTCGGGGGCACTTGTGGTGGCCAAGTGCTAAGGCAGGACTTCACTCAGACCCTCCCTCCCTCTCATTATATCCCTTCCTTCCTTCCTTCTTTCCTTCCTTCCTTCCTTCCTTCCTTCCTTCCTTCCTTCCTTCCTTCCTTCCTTCCTTCCTTCCTTCCTTCCTTTTCTTCCTTCCTTTCCTCCCTCCCTCCCTCCCTCCCTCCTCTTTCTTTCTTTCTTTCTTTCTTTCTTTCTTTCTTTCTTTCTTTCTTTCTTTCTTTCTTTCTTTCTTTCTTTCTTTCTTTCTTTCTTTCTTTCTTTCTTCCTTCCTTCCTTCCTTCCTTCCTTCCTTCCTTCCTTCCTTCCTTCCTTCCTTCCTTCCTTTCTTTCCTCCTTCCCTCCTTCCCTCCCTCCCTCCTCCCCTTCCTTCCTTCCTTCCTTTTCTTCCTTCCTTCCCTCCCTCCCTCTTCCTTCTTTTTCTTCTTCCTTCCCCTCTTTCATTATTTTCCTTCCTTGCTCTCTTTCTATCTTTCCTTCTTTGTCTTTCCTCTTTCTCCTTTCCTGTCTCTTGTTGGATGCTCAAATGCAAAAGGGGAAACATTTCTCCTTTGGTTTTGTTTTGCTTTTAGTTTGTTTTGCTGGCTGTCTGCCAGCGAAAACGGAGCTCGGGGGGTGGCATGTGTGGCCCTCCTGAGCTTCGTTTTTGCTGGCAGAGGCACTATGGGCCAGTCCTTTGCTGTTTGCAGCTGCTGTCTCCAGCCCCGCGGGCCAGATCTAAGCACCCTGGGGGCCAGATGTGGCCCGCGGATCTTGAGTTTGACACCGCTGGTTTAGACCAATGTGTCTCAACCTTGACAAATTTAAGATGCGGGGACTTGAGTACCTCCTGCTGGCTGAGTAATTCTGGGAATCGGAATCTGTGTAATTAAAGTTGCCGTGTTTGAGAAATACTGCTTTTTAAATCAGTTTCTGTATGTTCGATGTCCCTTGGATTGCAGAAAGATTTAAAAAAATTGGGCTGTATGGATACCTTTTCAAGTTTGGGAACCAATTTTTTTTTTAATGCCCAGGACACCTGATCAGGACACAAAATGCCACTGATAAAAAACTGGTTGCACGCTCTACTTTAGTTTCTCATGAAATCTCATCAAGTACGCTTTGAAAAGCCCTACTCTCAATGATTGGGACTTCAGTTTCCATCATTCCTAAATAGCATACTAATAGCAAAGGAATATGTGAGGGAATATTCCAAAATTCTCTTGCTCAGAACACAGAAGCCAATTTACAAACCATACGTAGCTTACTACAGATAGTAAAACAGTATTTAAAATTGACAATTTTCAATAGACTTAGAAATGGAAAGCGGAGTTATCCCACTAGTGATACTAAAGAACAGCTCTCTCTGATTTTCCCTCTCTATGGTGTATCCTTATAGCCAATCATTATAAATAATTTTGTAATATTAAGAATTTGAATGTGTTTTCTTCTCTTCCTCTCCTGGAGTAAAGAAGAGGAGGGAGAACAGCAGGGCAACTGGGATTGCCAACTGACTAGTTCAGCAGTATAGTCTGAACTTTCTTTATTAGTTCCCCACACATCTCGGTGGGGTTTACTGATTGCACGCAATCTACCCAGGAGTTGGGCATGTGTGTGTGTGTGCACATGGGAAGATAGAAGAGGGGTGGGAAGCTAGTGATCACTTGCATAGTACACTTGCTAACACTGGTGTTGTGATAAATGAGATGTCAACAACAGTTTTGAGATGGGAGTAGATGGTTGAATGCATTTGAAGTTCTCTTCCCCATTTCTTGTGGAGTTTTTTTCCATTACTCTCTTAGCAATAGCAATAGCACTTAGACTTATATACCGCTTCATAGTGCTTTACAGCCCTCTCTAAGCGGTTTACAGAGTTCAGCATATTGCCCCCATCAATCTGGGTCCTCATTTTACCGACCTCAGAAGGATGGAAGGCTGAGTCAACCTTGAGCCGGTGAGATTTGAACAGCTGAACTGCAGCTAGCAGTCAGCTGAAGTAGCCTGCAGTGTTGCACTCTAACCACTGCGCCACCTCGGCTCTCGCCACTCTCTTGCAAAGAGAGGTTATTCTTTTCCCCTTAGTCCCTTTTCTTTGCAGAAAGTCTCTCCCTCTCCCCCCCCTCTCTCTCTCTCTCACACACACACACACACACACACACACACACACACACACACACACACACACACACCTTTAATTCCTCGCAGATATTTTTTTCCCCCTATTCTGTGGAACTTGTTCAAGTTCCCAAGAACTCAGCTTGAAAAAATAAACTCCATACCAGTGGACAAGGTAGGTTATTTTGAATATCAAAAGTATTTAGGAACAACTGCGTTGTTTGGGAAATGATGTATAAACGCTGCAGTATTTATAATATCCACTTCAAACTCGTCGTTTGGAACAGCAGTGGGCAAAACATTTAGCATCAAACTGTTTCCAGTGTGAAAATTCAAAAGCCTATTGGAAGTATAACAGCCTCTTTTTGAGCTCAAGACAGTTTTGTTTCCCACTGGAAAAGGTTTTGCAGCCTCCTCTTTGAAACCATAGTTTCATGCACAAGGTTATTATAAACAGGGTAGAACAGTAATGTATGTATGCTTGAATATATTTCATGCTTATCCCTTGGGGAGTTTTAGCAGGGTTTTGTTTATGGTGGCCAAAAACAGGTTGCTTAGGCCTTTGTTTATTTCACGTATTATTGAAGCCAAAAATGACTTGTTCTTCGGCCTCTAATCACCTGATTTTTCTTATTCTGGTTTCATTCTTCCACTAGGAACAGCGTCTAAAAGAGCTTGCAAAGAAACCCTACCCGTCGTTAACCACAGCCTCTTCCCCTGTGTCTAATGCTGCAGGAAGTATAATGACTACCCCAGCTATCGATATTTTTTCCACACCCAGCTCTTCAAACAGGTAAGATTCAGAAGAGGTGTTTTGCCAAGTGCTACTTTGAGGGAAATGCCACTCTTTCTCGTGCCAGAGCACCTGTGAGACAGACAAACTGTAAGCCAGCCGGATGACTTCAGGCTGGTCACAATCTCTCAGCCCAATTTACCTCACCGGTTTGCTGTGGTAGCGATAATAGGAGGAGGAAGGTGCATTGGATATGTTCACCAGGTTATTTGTAAAAATAATAATAATAATACTAAAAGTGGGATATGAATAAATAATAAATAAAAATACCGTATATACTCGAGTATAAGCCGAGTTTTTCAGCCCACTTTTTGGGCTGAAAAAAGCCGCCTCGGCTTATACTTGAGTCAGTGAAAAATTTGCCCGAAATGGAGGAGAAAAAGGGGCAGGGCCATGCCGCTGGGTGACGCTCGTGAATGGCCCGGCGCCCCTGTGAGTTTCCCCTCCCTCTGTGTCAGTTTGCCGCGCAGCGCGCAACGCACCATCCCCCCTCCTCACGTTCTAATGTAATGCAGGGCTGTCTTACGATTCCCCTTCCTCCCCCTCCTGCCGCTCTGCAAGGATGTCCCACCTCCTCCTTAGTTATTGTTGATACCATATTGTTTTTATTGACCCTCTTTTCCACTTACAGAGCTAGTTTACTGTTTTTCTTTGAAATAAATATTCAAAAACATTATTGGTATCTATTTTTATTTTTGAAATTTACCGGTAGCTGCTGCATTTCCCACCCTAGGCTTATACTCGAGTCAATAACTTTTCCAGTTTTTTGTGGTAAAATTAGGTGCCTCGGCTTATATTCGGGTCGACCTATACTCTCGTATATATACGGTAGGTCATAATGGTCCTGTTTCTCCAGCATCATTCCTCACCCCTGAAGTACATTGCAGGAAGAGGTTTTTGGCCCAGAGGGGATACTAAGATGCTGTTCTATAACATTGAACTATGAGGGGAAGTCTCCTTTGGGCATGGCAGCCTCCTTGAATTGGATGAACTGCCTCTTTTAAGTTCTGATTTTGGTTTCTCAGGAAGTGAATTCTGTATCCATGCATCAGTCCGGGTGTGTTCACAAGGGCTGTTCTGAAGAGGTTCTTAAATGGAACAATGGCGCGGTTGTTTAAATATTTACGATGCTCTTTTATGTGTTATTGTTTCTGTAGTTCATCAAAGCTGCCAAATGACTTGCTTGATTTACAGCCAGCTTTTCACCCAGGTGTGCATCCGATATCCTCTGCACCACAAGTGGGAGGAACCTGGGCAGGTAAGAAATTTTGTTTTGATTATTACTTGGTCACCCTTACTCTTGATAGAAATTCACGATCTCTGCTGCATTTGGTTGATAAAAGTCATTATTTTAATACTTCTAAACGTGTGGGTCACATATTTCTTTAAAGCCTTAAAAAATCATGGATCAGAGCAAGTTTTGGTTTGAATTTCCATCACAATTATTGAATTGCTATTTATTTTATTGGGCTGCTGTGTTGTATAAGTCTCGAGCAATGTCCATAATCGGCTGGTTTGCCTCTGTTTTTTGAGCAATACTTGCAAACACAGGTGGGATTTCAATAGCAGGACAAAATATATGGCTAATAAGAAAAGCAAAAACGAACTAGCATGTCATGTCAGTTTATTTCCAGTCTCCAAACTGTGTGCTCTGGGTTCAGCTGTACTGGTGCTTTAGGGAGTGATAGATCTTATTTAGCCAGGATTAAGCAGAGATTGGAGTATATATGTAGGTGTTTAGATACCTAAATTTATAGATTAAAATTTGAGAAGGCGTCTGTCAGATGAATAAAACAATTTTAAACCAATTCAAGAGAATGGCACGTAAGATGCAGGTTGTGCATCACTGTTAAGAAAGTTACGCTTAGCTCATTACAATTGTATTCCAAGACATAAAAGTGTTACTGGTATCTTCCTTCGCCCATCTTTCCCATCTCCATTTCCCAGTAGTGATTTAGTCTTCATTTTTGCATCGAACCAGAGGGAGTAGGGCTTGAACTGTTAGATTGGCTTTAACAAGAGTAACACGTAGGTTTCAGTCTGGTTTCAGTCTATGAATAGAAAAAAGATTATTTGTAGAAACACTTTGAAGCACAGTAAAAACAGGAAGCTTCTCTATACTATATAAGGATGGATCCTTTCAAAATCCAATTTTAGGATACTAAACTTAGGCTCTTTGTGGGCTGTTATTTCGTATGAAACTTTTTCAGCCACATAGTCTATTATTCGTGAAACCATTTGATGTGAACATATTATGTCGCATATTTATTTATTTATTTGTTGCATTTGCCTTTCCATCAGGAACTCATTCATATGCTTCCCAACTAATAAAAGGAATTAGATGTAGCTCTTCCACAATGCTTTTCCAGAAAAATCTTAAAAGTTTGCCTCTTTAAAAATGCAGCCAACAGACTAAGCCATTGTAAAAAAAAAAAAAGCAGAATCTCTGCAAGAATAAAATCTTGAATATGAACTTGATATTGTAGCTTTCCAGGGTTTAAGAATAAAAAAAAATTATAAACATCATGATTCTGTTTTGTATTTGCTGCTTTGCTGTTTGAAGGTAGAGAGAATATTAAAAGCTCCTTACATTAGGATTTCATTTCCTCTTTAATCTATCTTCTTTTTTCTCCTAAATAACAATGCAGTTCTTTATCCTGCTTGCTTTTTCTATCTGATCTGCCTTTCACACTGCAACGAGATTGTTATGGGCTTTCTTTTAAGCTGTAGTGTATTATATGGTATGAATCAGAGTAACCATGTTTCTATGGTAGCTGTTCATTAAAAGGGGAGGGGGCTGAAGCAAACCCCCCCTTTTTTAAAATTGTGATAGCCAAAGCAGCACCCTCTCTAAAATTGTTAAGTACATGGAAGAAAATCTATATGAAGGCCATAATTATAGTTCTCAGGGTTTTCCTAGAGAAAATGATAAGCCACAGTAAGGTTTTTACTCAATCTGTCATTTGATGCACATGTTCAGCTTTGTCTTCTATCACCTACCCCATAATCCTGAGCTAGAATGGACCTAGGATTATGCTCACTGAAAATTATGGAAGTTGAAGTCTAACTCACCTGGAGAACAAAAATTTGGTGAAAGCTGTGTAGCCTTTTGGCCGAAAGCTGCTTTTGGCCTTGAAGCAATATGTTGAAGAAATGGAGAAGCTCTGGATGAAAATAGATGTTATTTCAATTAATTTTAAAATGTGTTCAATGCATTTAATAGTATTATTCCCCCTTTTTTCTTTCTATCATGCTGAAAGTATAATTCAACGAACCTCTGGGGTCCTGAGCCCCCATTTTGGAAGAGGCATAGGCAACTACGGAAAGTTCATTTCTGCTCTGAGGTTGTGATTGGAAGCTGGACCAAAGGTGCTTTTTTCAAGGGGCAACTGGACTCTCTTTGCTTTTCCTTGAAGACATTTCGCTTCTCATCCAAGAAGCTTCTTCAGTTCTGACTTGTGAAATGGAGTCAGATTGAGTGAGAACTGAAGAAGCTTCTTGGATGAGAGGGGAAATGTCTTCAAGGAAAAGCAAAGAAAGTCCAGTTGCCTCTTGAAAAAGCACCGTAGGAATCACTGTATCACTGAGAATCTCCATAGACTGAGGTTGTGATTGGAAGCTGAAGTTAGAAATACTTGCTAGATGGCATTAGCGGGTCCCTGTTTGCAATTTTGTTCATGGAGGAGAAAGCTAACAAATAAAAATCTCACAACTTGAGGCTTGCTTTTCCGTCACCTTCATTTAGTCTCCATATTGAACCGAAAAAACTGATCTCTAGCCTTTAAAAAGACTAGAAAGAGGCTTTTAATTTTTATAGGAACTTATTCTGCTTTGGTTTTGTTATTAAATAAACCCTCAAAGTTTATAAGCCAACAGTATAAAATAAGAAATATTATACTGTGAGCCATTCAGAATGTTAGGAGGTGGAGCAACGAATATCACTGAATGAATGAATTAGCGCTGTGGAATTCGTATCTAAAACCCTTAAGGATCAGAATGATCTTCTGATTTACTTGCCTCTAATCTCAAATAGTATATCAGGGTTCTCTGATAGGTGCTGTATAAAGTAATTTGAAAGAGGTAATGTTGAAAACATGGGCAGTGATGGCCTGTAATGGAGAGAAACTTGCAATTTCAACCAGCAACCGAGAAGAATTATTTCATAGAGTTCATAAAATGGACCTTAATCTTCAGAGTGATTTGTACTGTAATACATTTGTTAAATTTAAGGAGACCCAAGACTCGAATCAGCGTTCTATTTGACAATAGAAGCTGGTTGTACAATAGACATTATGAACGCCATCAGTACCATTGTACCAGTTTCAAACAAAAGGTGCTTGTGTTGGACATATCAGTTCAGTATCTAACACACTGATATGACAGACATGACAGACAAAGATTAATTGCATGCATAGACGGTAACAGTCCAAAGTGCAAGTTGACTCCGGGACTTTCCTTCCGACCGTGATGGAAGTAAACATACCTCCACCTTGAAGAGTTGGCATTTACTTTCCATTTATTGATTGACTGGTAATCCAGTCCCATTATGTCGCTGTTGACTCTTAGAAACCACATAGATAGATTCCATTTCTTGCTTCATTTTTGAAGCTTTTTGAGATTTGCTTAGGTATTGTCAATGCCTAGGTTAAATAGATAACTGTATATATAGCAACAAAAGGAAACTTTTGCAGTGTTCTAACTCAGCTTGGAGATAACATCTAGCCAATCTCAATCAACTTTGAAAAACTAAGCACAGGTCAGACCTGATTAGTGCTTCAGTAGGAGACTGAAAGGGAAATCCCTAGGCCAGTGTTTCTCAACCTTGGCAGTTTGAAGATGTGTGGACTTCAACTCCCAGAATTCCCCAGCCAGCGTTTAGTAACTTTAGCGTTAAGCTAACTAATTTAGCTTAAAAAAAAATGGGAGGGGGGAAGAAGAATTCACAAAAAAAGAGCAGTGCAAATCACTTCAATATTGTTGTCACGAAAATCACAAAAATATGTTCATGAAGTCATCAGGAGCTGAGCCGGACTCTTGAAGAGACCTGTACAGTATATGTACACTGAACAAATTAACTAATTTAGCTTGATCAGGATAGTTATTTTGATTTGAAGACAAAAGACATAATTCAGAGCACATGGGGTTATGAACACAGCATCCATTTGCAGCTCTTAAAATCATTTCCCAGAATTGTTGAACAACTATGGTGGCTAGTCACGCAGTCTCCGGAAAAAAGCATAACTGTTTATCTGTTTTTTGGGGGGGGAAACCAGATAAAATACTTAAAACTTGTTAAGATGTTGATTTCAAAAAAAAAATTGCTTTCCTTTAGTAGACAATGCTTGTATGGGTAGTCCTCGACGTACGGCCACAATGGAGCCCAGAAATTGATGTCGCTAAGTGAGAAATTTGAGTTTTGCACCATTTTAGGACTTCCCTCGCCATGTTTGTTAAACGAATCACTGCAGTTGTTAAATTAGTAACATGGTTGTTAAGTGAATCTGGCTTCCCCATTGACTTTGCTTGCCAGGAGGTCACAAAAGGGGGACTCTGGCACATAAATGTGAACCAGTTGTCAAACATCCAAATGTAAACCACCTTGGACCATGGAGGTGCTGTAGTGGTCATAAGTGTGAAAAATGGTCATAAGTCACTTGTTGTAACTTCAAACGATCATTAAATGAACTGTTGTAAGTCGAGGACTACCTCTACAGTACTCTGTGTTTGATTAATATGAATGCATGTACCACCACCATCTCCTTGTAAGTGTAATTAGTACTTCTTTTTCAGCAAAGGATAGTATGCAAACCCCTGAGTAGTCACATCTTCTATTAACCAGTGTTGGAAACTCATAATTGTAGCTTAACATTCCACTTAACAAGACATAGCAGCCATTCTGCCCCATTATAAAAGAGTTGCTGGTTTTTATTCAGGCCACGAAATAGATCGAAGATGAAGACTTATTGCATGCATTAGCCAGAATAATTTAATCTATCAAACATGCCCCATGTATGATCTTGGATGCAAGCTGAGAACCGTAAACAATTAAGCCATATCTGCTTATGTTCTTCCTGAATACTAATGCACCGCTAATTTGGTTCCCCTTCCTTTTCCTTCTTGCTCCACCTGGACTGTTGCAGATCCTTTCGCATCCACTCCCGATGCCGTCGACGATGCCATTCCAAACTTTAACCCTTTCCTCACAAAATCTAGCGATCACCCCTCTGTCTCCTCTGAGGTTCACCCTTCTTTCACTTCTAGGACACCAACTCATGAGATGTTTGTTGGTAAAGTACTGGCTGGCTAGCTGGCTTTTCTTTTTCTTCGATGTGTCTGGTGAACCGTAGGTCTTTCAGTAGGAGGTGGGGGGGAAAAGAGCCCATTTCTGAACGTCTTTCTTAATATCTGCCAACGATTTAATTCAGAGGTCTCCAAACCTGGCAACTGGTGGACTTCAACTCCCAGAATTCCTCAGCTGAGTGGCTGAGAACTTCTGGGAGTTCAAGTCCACCAGTTTTGCCAAATTTAGAGACACTCTCCCCCACCCCCCCGATTTAGTTTAACTACAGGTAGTCCTTGACTTATGACCACAATTGGGACCGGAATTTCAGTCGCTAAACAATATGGTCCTTAGGCAAGGCATCACACATGCCCAGCATGACTTGATGACCACTTTTTACCATGGTTGTTAAGCAAATCACATGGTGGTTAAGTGAATCACACGGTCGTTAAGACGGATCCAGCTTCCTCAATTGACTTTGTTTAGCCGGCTGGCGAGATTTCAAATTGTGATCACGTGACCTCAAGATGCAGCAACCATCTTTGACCAGAGGTCTTCAAACTTGGCAACTTTAAGACTTGTGGACTTCAACTCCCAGAATTCCCCAATTGACATGGCTGGCTAAGAAATTCTGGGAGTTGAAGTCCACAAGTCTTAAAGTTGCCAAGTTTGGGGACCACTGACCTTGACAAACACCTGAATTGCAATCACATGGCCTCTGGAGTGGTACGAGAGTGTAAATTGTTAACAAAGACTTGTAAGCTGAGGACTACCTGTATGATCGAATTTTAAAGACGAGTGAGTGATGGGAGGGGGTTACGTTACATTCCTTTCCATCTATCTGTCTGTCGTCTCTCTGTTTGACTCCGTATCAGTTAGTTTTCTTCATTGATTTTCTCTCTGGAAGATGTTAAGCTTTGCTTCAGTCAATCATTAATATTGTGGTGCCAGACACCTAAATGGTGCTACCATAGGGAGTGTCCCAGTGATCTATACCAGTTCATATCCTGCTCAGGTATGAGTTCTCATGGGTGCCCTTAATCTTTTTGTCACTTTGGTCTGTAAGTTAAGGAAAGGGCAATGCTATCTGATCTGAGAAATGTAACCCCCAAATCTTTTGTGCCCAAACCTGTGACTTTCAGTTTAACTTTTCTGGTTGTCTAAATCAGGGGTCTCCAACCTTGGCAACTTTAAGACTTGTGGACTTCAACTCCTAGCTTTGCTGGCTGATGAATTCTGGGAGTTGAAGTCCACAAGTCTTAAAGTTGCCAAAGTTGGAGACCCCTGATCTAGATGACTTCAATCTGTTTTTTTAAATTAATCTGCCCCCCTGGAAACACCCATATAATCATCCACTACAGGTAGTCCTCGACTTATGACCGCAATTGAGCCCCAAATTTTTGTTGTTAAGTCAGACATTTGTTAAGTGAGTTTCCCCCCTTTTTTACGACCTTTCTTGCCACAGTTGTTAAGTGAATCACTGCAGTTGGTAAGTTAGTAACCGGGTTGCTAAGTGAATCTGATCTCCCCATTGACTTTGCTTGTCAGAAGGTCGCAAAAGGGGATCACATGACCTTGGGACACAGCCACAGTAATAAATATGAACCAGTTGCCAAACATCTGAATTTTGATCACATGATCATGGGGATGCGGTAACGGTCACAACTGTGAAAAACAGCCATAAGTCACATTTTTCAGTGCCGTTGTAACTTTGAACAGCCATTAAACAAACTATTGTAAGTTGAGGACTACTTTGTAATCAGCTCTCCCACTTTACTTTCCCCCGTTTTTGAGATATAAAATGTAACATTTAATGTTCTGTCTTGTCTTTGGATAGAATAAAACATTTACTATTTAAGAAGATCCTAAGTTTTCTCTCTCTCTGTGTTGGATGTCATGTAGTTCTAGTCTTAACTTAGTGTCTGAATATTTGGTTAACCATATAATAGTGTGCACTGTTGTTTTTTTTACCCTTTTCTTTTTCCATAACATTCCATCTTTGCTCTTCCGCTTCATGCTTCTATCAGATTCTTTTTGTGGCCCACAAGCTTATCCTAATGCTTCCCATTTCTGCAATGAACCCTCAACAGTAGCTGGTCTATTTGGAGGTAGGTAAAAAAATTTAGAGCACAGGACTTTTGTTCCTCATGCAAGATGGAGGAATATAGCTGGATCACTTTCAAAATTCCTACATTTTGAAACCTTCCAGTGAATAAATTGTGAGTTCTAGTCCTGCCTTAGGCACAAAGCCAGCTGGATAGCCTTGGACCAGTCCCTCTCTCTCAGCCCTAGGAAGGAGGCAATGGCAAATCACTTCTGAAATCTTGTCTCCCCCCCCCCCCCCCCCAAAAAAAAACTGCAGGGACAAGTTCAGGCAGTTGCCAAGAGTCGACACTGACTCAAAGACATTTAAAGAAAGGGAAAAAAATAGTTGATGTTCTTTAAACATCAAAGAACCTTTTCATTCCCTTTTTTTAAAAAGCAATAAATCATTGTCCAAAATGTAAATGCTGGTTTTGCCTATTAGTTTCCGCTGTTGTTCAATCATAGATCATAATCTTCTGGTGATGTCCTAAAGGTGCTTTTCCAAAAACAACAACAACAACTTGGACTGTCTTTGTTTTGTTTGAAGACGTTTTGCTTCTCATCCAAGAAGCTTCTTCAGTTCTTCTTCAGAATTAAAGAAGCTCCTTGGATGAGAAGCGAAATGTCTTCAAGCAAAACAATGTCCAAGTTGCCTTTTGGAAAAAGCACCCTTGGGACAACCATGGCTTGCATGACTTGAGAATCTCCATAGATATTCTTCTGGTGACGGTTTACCTAAGTAAGCCCACTGCCTTTATAAATTCTTATTTATTTTATGACCTTGAGATAAAAGTTCAACATGTATAAAAAGGCATTCTGGTTGGTGTTTTCTTAAATAGGAAAACTGACATGCAGTTGATATCATTTTTGGTTTCATAGCAGTTTTAAAATGGAGAATGTGGGAAACAGTTTGCACTAGTTAAGTAACTCTGACCATGCTGAGGAAAAGTCTGGTGGTTCCACACACACACACCCCAGACTGATGCTAGTTGTGTTAAAAGCTACTTAGTACAATATCATTATCCCATTTGGAATAGAGTACATATAGCAATAGCAATAAGACTTATATACCGCTTCACTGTGCTTTACAGCCCTCTCTAAGCGGTTTACAGAGTCAGCATATTGCCCCCAGCAGTTTGGGTCCTCATTTTACCCACCTCGGAAGGATGGAAGGCTGAGCCAACCTGTATATAGTTATGTTTTGAATTGTTATCAGCACTGTGATAACATATGGATCATACAGTTCTGTGGAAAAGTATTCTTCCTTTGGATTTTTGAATTGTTTGCTCACCTAAACCTCTTAGAAACGTAACAGGAATTAAAATGAGCAGTTCATGCTACTAAACCTCAGTTAAGGACATGAAACAATTTGCCATTTGGAATGGACCAGAATTCTTTACACAACCCAATCAGAAATTAATCACCAATTACAGAAAGCATCGGTTGCAATTATTACAGCTAGAGGGGGTGAATTACTAGAGTTTCTGAATCTAAGCGGGTGATCACTTCCTATCACTCAACAATGGTGTTACATGTTCTGTTGGATTCTCCTTATGGATTAGTAACACAAGGACTAGTAACCTGAAGTTTAACATTCCATACAAAGATGTGGAAAAATTAGCAACATTCAAAACGGAGCAAATCCCCCACTCCCATAGAAGTGTGTCAGGAACGTAACAGCCACTTTAATCAGCTCATCAGTTCGCCTTGTCATCCTGGATTTGCTGGAAACGCCCTTCATTATTTT
This sequence comes from Diadophis punctatus similis, assembly GCA_023053685.1. NCBI lineage: Eukaryota > Metazoa > Chordata > Lepidosauria > Squamata > Dipsadidae > Diadophis > Diadophis punctatus. The sequence goes on from JALIGW010000016.1 coordinate 18,450,777, forward strand.
GTTTATAGAATCTTAGTCAACATCCTTTTACAGTTACTACCGTTTCTGACCAACAGCAAGCAAATGATGTCTTGATAAGTGAATAACTGGGAGTATCAATCAGTCTTTATTATGGTTATAAACCAGTGTTTCCCAACCTTGGCAAGTTGAAGATGTCTGGACTTCAACTCCCAGAATTCTGGGAGTTGAAGTCCAGTTGAAGTCCAGACATCTTCAACTTGCCAAGGTTGGGAAACACTGTTATAAACCAACATAATGGGATGAGCTACAGTCATATAAAAGAAGCATAAAATGTATGCCAGGCATAAAAAGTGAAAAAAAACTGAATTGTTATAAAATGCACAAAGAAAGAATAAAAGGCATAAGGTAAGACTCCAAAAAGGTGTGGGAGCCTTAGATGGATATAGGGGAGACAAAAAAGACAATATGAGGAAATCTATTAGGTTACAAAACACCCCAACGTGTTAAATTTAGTGCCCATTGGCTTAAATTTATAATGTGGGCTGCTACAAAGAAGAGGGGGGTCAACCTATTCTCCAAAGCTCCTGAAGGCAGGACCAGAAGCAACGGATGGAAACTAATCAAGGAGAGAAGCAACCTAGAACTAAAGAGAAACTTCCTGACAGTGAGAACAGTTAACCAGCGGAACAACTTGCCTCCAGAAGTTGTGAATGTTCCAACACTGGAAATTTTTAAGAAGATATTGGATAACCATTTGTCTAAAATTGTATAAGGTTTCCTGCTCAAGCAGGGGGTTGGACTAGAAGACCTCAAGGTTTCCAACTCTGTTATTTTGTTATCTTGATCCCTGAACATATGCCAGAAGTCATTATCTGAATTTTGATCAATGCTGTACAATTTATCTTCAATTGCAATGTGGTGTAAGAAGCCCAGTTAGGAACTTCTATGATTGGGAGTAGAAGAGTAGAAGTTTTTTTTTCAACAGAGGCAAACCTTTAGATAGAATTGAAACTGATTGGTTAATTAGTTAAGTTAAGGAAATAATTGGAAGAAATATTCTGATTTTTATTTTTTCCTGTTTACAGTGTTCGCTTTTTTGCCTATCTGGTCTTCCTAAAAATAACAAGCTGTCATGTTTGAGTTCAGAAGCTTGCAATAAAATTCTGAAATCAGAATCTGTTTTTCTGAAGTTCTATTTCCTGAATTTATTGCTATGTTTTTCATTTGATGACTTAAGATTTCAGATCAAGCATTTGCCTTTTTGACATTTTTGGTACTCTGCGGTATACTATGATGACTATAAATAACTATCTATCTCATTTTCTAACCAAAAATGTGTCACCTTCACAGACTTCTTTTTCAAATAAAATGATTATGTGTAAAGTTTTAGTTCTAGTATGCCATTTTCAGGTCTACAAAAATGATAATACTTTTGAGGGGCTTGTATTCAGCTTAGCCGGTTATACTTTACAATACAAGCTGTCTGTTTCCATGCTGGAATTGTGTTTTCTTCTCTGCTTTCGTTCCCTTGCTTTGCTATTTTTAATAACACATTTATTGTTGTCAATTTGCAAAATTTGTATTGCAAAATTTGCCTGGAGATTTCTTTACATCAGTGTTTCTCAACCTTGGCAGTTTGAAGATGTGTGGACTTCAACTCCCAGAATTCCACAGCCAGCAACGCTGGCTGGGGAATTCTGGGAGTTGAAGTCCACACATCTTCAAACTGCCAAGGTTGAGAAACACTGCTTTACATTAAAGCTTTACCAAAATTGTTACTTGCAACAAAAGGAAATAAGTTCATCTTACATGGCATTGTATATATACAGACAGTCCTCGACTTGCAACAGTTCATTTAGCGACCGTTCAAAGTTACAGTGGCACTGAAAAACGTGACTTTTGGCCGTTTTTTTCTCCCGGCCATTGCAGCATCCCCAAGATCACATTTTCAAAGTACAGACGCTTGTACAATTGTCTCGCATTTATGACGGTTGCAGTATCTGGAGTCATGTGATCCCCTTTTGTGACCACCTGACAAGCAAAGTTGAATGGGAAGCCAGATTCCATTAACAACCGTGTTGCTAACTCAGCAGCTGTAGTGATTCACTTAACAACAGTTGCAACAAAAAGGTCATAAAATGGGACAAAACTAATTCAACCAATGTCTCACTTAGCAACAGAAATTTTGGGCTCAATTATGGTTGTAAGTGGAGGGCTACCTGCATTTATTTTTTAATATTATCAGCAAACTCCTAGCACTTTTATTTCACATTGTGGCCGCCTCTTGATTTAGTCCCGGTGCTGAAATACCAGTAGATTCGGCATACAAAAAGTAGCATAGTTAATTCTTTAAAAATTGGTCCTTGTTCCCACACATGTTTTTTTGGGTGGTGGCTGTTGCAAGAGGTTTAATTAAATACAAGTCATAAAATATGTGGCTATCTGTGGAAGATGTAGCATGACTGCTTGATGGAAACGGAGTGTAAAACATGCTTGGCTTCTATGACTGACAAATATTTGTGGGAACTTAATTAAAAAACCCAAGGTTAAGGCAGATATAATGTAGGTTCTAAATGTCACTTGAATGCTTGTGTTTCTTTTTTTTTTTTCTCAAAAAAGTTTTATTAGTACAAACTTACATAAGTGGTAACAAAATATTAAATCCAAAGTACAATCATTTTTGTTTCCCCCCCCCCCAGACCCACCCCCTTCCCTCCCCACCTCCCCCCCCCCCCCCCGGACTTCCCAGAGATAATACAGGGCATAATAATAAGTTTAAATTGTTAATAAAAAGAAAAAGGAAAAAGGAAAAAAAAGAACACTATTTTTAAAAAAGCTTCAACTCCAAACTATACAGTACTAATATATCGCATTTGTATACAATAGTAAAGATACAAAAAAGAGAGAGAAAAAAAAGAAAGAGAATAAAAAAAAGAAAGAAAGAAAGAGAAAACTCTTTAACACTACAAACAAACAAACCTCCTACCTCCTCCCTTCAGTCCTCTATCTTATACAAGGTAAATGTTACATAAGTAATAACTAAATATAAAATACACAAATCTTAAACTAATATTATTGACATTAGAAATAACCTCTAAGATAAAACTTAACTAAATGTTACATAAGTAATCATCAAATATTAAATTTCATCATTAACTTCAATAAACAAAAAAAGAAAATAAAAGAAGAATAAACAATAAACAAATCTTCAACAAACTATATATATCTAATATTATCAACATTAAAAATAACCTCAAAATTATATAAAACTTAACTAAATATTGCATAAGTAATCATTAGATAGGGAAAAGATAAAATACAATCATATTAGTCTCTATCCATCCAATATATTTCAACATCACATCGTTTTGTATCTTGATAGTTCATCTTTTAATAGTTCAATAAATTCAAATTTGTCAAGTCGTCTCCCGTCTGCTCCCAAACCTCCATCTCCTTTTCCCCAGCTATCTGATTCAGGCACTCCTTTTGGATTTTTGAGTCTATTTCTTTTTGATCCATCGAAGGTGGCTTCCCCTCCTCCTCCTCTTTTATTTTCATACACCCTTCTTCTGGAATCTTGGATATATCAGCCTTTAGAACATTGACATAAAATTCAGTAGCTTTTTTTATCGTGTTGAGCCGGTATCTTTTTCCAGAAAATTTCACTGCTACTCCAACTGGTGCTTCCCATTTATATTGTAAATTTAATCTCTTAAATTCATCAATCAAAAAAGTATAGCTTTTCCTGGCTTTAAGCATTTTAGAGGGGATTTCTTTCCAAATCTTTAGTTCCTGACCATTCACCATAAGATTATTGTTAAACGTTGCTTGTATAATTCTGTTCCGTAAAGCTCTTGTGGTAAAATATATGACAATATCCCTTGGTAGATGCTTTTGTTTGGCGTACCACGAGTTGATTCTGTATGTTTTGTCGATTTGTGTAGCCAATTCCGCTTTAGAAATTCCAGACACCTGATCCAATATGTCAACCATCCTGCCTTTTAAATTTTCATATAATCCTTCTTTCAAACCTCTAATCCTTATAGCAACTTCCATAGATCTGAACTGAGTCATTAAGACCTCTTTTTCAAAATTTGCAATGTCGTTTTGGATTTTATCTATGTAATTCACCGAAGTTGCCAAAGCTTGTTTATTTGTTTCAATACGTTCTGCCAAAACTTCAATATTTGTTGCTAAGCCTTTGCAAACCTCTAACACATCAAATCTTAGTTGTTGATTCATATTCTTCAAAGCAGCCTGCATCTTATGGTCTATCTCACTTATTTTCTGGTTAAATTCCAAAGTAAGTTCATGTTTCATAATCTTTAAATTATTTAATAAATTTTCAGGTGTCAAAAGCTGTGGAGGTGTTAGCTCAGTGTTAAGTTGCATTTTAGAAATATATCCAGATGAATAGTCATTTCTTTTAGTCAAAACAGTCTTTCCAAACTTTGAAGCCATTGGTGTTTCAAAAGAGTACAAAAAAGAAAGAAAGCCAGTTGCCTGATTAAAGTTCTTTCCAGTTTAAAAATCAGATAGTCTTTTATTATTGAAAATATTTCTATTATAACTTTAATCCAGAGTTAGGAGACAGAGAAAGAAAAAACCATTTTTCCAAGTTAAAAGTTTCCATAAGAGAGAGAGAAAGAAAAAAAAAAAAAAAGCCTCTGGGGAAACGAAAGTCACTTTCACTTCTCAATCGCCATATTGTTACTCTGTTTCCTTTGTTCCCTTGCCGAAGTGAAAGCTTACCCAGGAGTTGAAAAAAAAAGGAAAAAAAGAGGTTTCAGTACTTGCCCATCTCACGCCTGTTTCTCTCTGTCTGCTTCTATAGTTTAAATGTAGTTATAAATCCCATTTTTGAAGCAGCGGCTGGTCACTCCATCTAGCTCTGCAGAGGCAGAGGTTTCCGGATCTTCGGAGCTGGAGACAGGCTGCATGGGGAGCTCTCCCTTCGCGCCCTGCCAGATGGCTCCTAAGGCGCTGGGGGGGCTCTACCCCTCCTGTCAGGCTCTCATCTCTCCCCTTTGCCCGGGGCAGAGATTTTAAAGCCGCCAGACAGCTGTTCTGGCGGCTTTTAACAAAGATCGGAAAGGCATCCAACGAGGGATGTCTGCGATGAAGCGCTCCAAAACCGGAAGTCTCAATGCTTGTGTTTCAAATACAGGAATCTTTATGGATTGGTCAGTGGTGGAGTAGAAATAAGTCAGGAATACTATTCAGAGGAATTCTTGAAAACTGTTTTACCAAGTTGCGAATTGAAATAGAAAATTACAATGATACCAGCTCAGTAGTAATGCTAAAATTATTTAAATCAGGGGTCTCCAACCTTGGCAACTTTAAGATTTGTGGGACTTCAACTCCCAGAATTCCTCAGCCAGCTGATTTAAACTACATAAAAGTATATTTTAGTATGACAGACAGATAGACATGGAAGGAAGGAAGGGAAATTACCTCAGGTCATCTTGTTTAGGGAATACATGTCAAACAATAAATGATGTATTATTCCTTCTGTACTTTTCTAGATACGAAAAACGGCCCATGCAGTACTTCCATTTACTTTTACTGTCAAGCAGAAGTTGAATGGCCATCTATTAAGGATATTTTAATTTCTATTCCTGAAATGGGCAAAGTGTTGCTTCCAGTTCTATGATGTTTCTGAATTTTTCACTGTTTGAGTCATGGAACTTTCCTCCAGTTCCTGATTTGTCATCAATTTTTCTCAGACAATCACAATAATTTATGGCAATATTTATTGTCTGCAAATTGAGAGTTTATGTTACATTGCATATAAATAATTTCCCCCATTTTTGTTGGCAGGGTTTACACCATCTTCTGTTGCCCCAACGCAGCCATCAGCAGGCCTTAACGTTGACTTTGAGTCGGTGTTTGGAAACAAAAGTTCAAATACATTAGTGGATTCTGGTGGTAAGTCTTTTAAGTAGCCCTTATTTAACCCTGTTATGATAAAGGAGAATATTTGTGGCTCAGGATTAAAATGAGGAGGCCCTTGGTGCTCTCTGAGCTGGGTTGTTTTCTTCCAGACGTTTCATTACCCAGCTCAGTAACATCATCAGTGCAACAGTGTGCATTGGCATTGATAATGTTACCTAGTTTGGGTAATGAAATCCTGTTCAGAGAGTAAAGAGAAATGGCACACAACTGTATGAAGATCTCTCGAGTTTTCCTAAAAGTAGTCTTAAATGTCGTGTTTCCCAAGGATGAGCAGATTGAGTTTCATCTCATGAAATTTGTGAATTTTCTTACCTTCAGTGAAGTGATTTTTTGTTGTTGTTGTTGTTGTTCACCAAGGCTACCGTATTTTTTGGAGTATAAGACGCACCTTTTTCCTCCCTAAAAGTGGCTGAAAATTTGGGTGCGTCTTATACTTCAAATGTAGCTTTTTTTTCAGCCCTAACTAGGTGCTAACAGATCTTCCCAGCTCTTACCTTGCAGGCTTTTTCATTGTTACTCTCTCCAAAGAATGTTTTTCCAGCCCTAAGTCTTTGCAGGGTTTTTTTTTCATTGCTCTACTTGCTCCAAAGAAGGTTTTTTCCAGCCCCAACCAGGTGCTAACGATCTTCCCAGCTCTTACTGGCTTGCAGGCTCTTTCATTGTTACTCTCTCAGAAGAATGTTTTTCCAACCCTAAGTCTTTGCAGGTTTTTTTTTCATTGCTCTACTTGCTCCAAAGAAGTTTTTTTCTAGCCCTAACCAGGTGCTAACGATCTTCCCAGCTCTTACTGGCTTGCAGGCTCTTTCATTGTTACTCTCTCAGAAGAAGGTTTCTTTAAGCCCTAACCAGGGGATAAAATAATGTGCTGAAGCTGACCAGACTAAGGATGCTAGCCAGATGAATACCTGGTAGGCATATTGTTTTCCCCTATTTTCCTCCCCCAAAACTAAGGTGCGTCTTATACTCCGGCGCGTCTTATACTTCGAAAAATATGGTAATTCTGGAAGAGCTTGCAGGCTATAATCAACTTTTTCGGCTGTACAATTCCTTTTACTCTTGTTTCAGTTTTGATCCCAGAATTTCTCGAATTGTCAACTTTATTTTACAGAAGAAAGATGGCAGTATTTTAGTTACCTTTTTTTTGTGTGTGTGTCCTTTGAAGCATAGCAGCAGAATTCCTGAAGTGTTTTTAGCTGTACAGGTAGTCCTCGACTTACAACAGTTCATTTAGTGACCGTTCGAAGTTACAACAGCACTGAAAAAAGTGACTTTATTTTTCACACTTAACGACCATTGCAGCACCCCCATGGTCACATGAGCAAAATTCAGATGCTTGGCAACTGCCTCGTACTTACGACAGTTACAGTGTCCTGGGATCATGTGATCACTTTTTGCAGCTTTCTGAAAAGCAAAGTCAGTGGAGGAGCCCAATTCACTTAACAACCCTGTGACTAACTTCAGTGAGTCACTTAACAAATGTGGCAAAAAAAGGTCGTAAAATGAACAGAATTCACTTAACAAATGTCTCACTTAGCAACAGAAATTTGGGGCTCGATTGTGGGCATAAGTCAAGGACTATCTCTATTATGCTAAGATTTTAAAATACATATGTGTTGGTATCTGATACGATAATTGAAAAAGTTCTGTGACATTTAATAATATGTCTTGTTTTTTAAGGCTTTGATGAATTAGGCGGACTCCTAAAACCAACAATGGCTTTTCAGAACCAGAATCTTCCATCTTGCAAAACGCCACCCAATAAGTTAGTGTTGGATGACTTGGATTCATCTCTAGCCAACCTTGTAGGCAGTAAGTATTTGTACGGGACTTATATAAAAATCAACATTAAAAAGAAATGAGCTTTTTTTCTAACAATTTTCTTGTTTTATTTACAGATTTGGGCATTGGAAATGGGACAGTGAAAAAGTGAGTTATTTCATAGGTTTTTTTCCCCCTTCTAAATATAGTTTCACAGTAGCTTTACATGACTTATATTTACATGACTTTACATGACTTATACAGATTCATATTTTAATGGTATGGATAAGGATAGTGTTGCTGATTGGGAGAGTACTCTAAATGAGCCAGCTGTAACTGACCAACCAATATTTAGCATCTTCCATCTACCCCAATAATATCCATGCTGAGGGTGGCAGACCTCACTTCCCCCCGTTCTCTACTCTCTACTCATCCACTTCTTCTTCTTCTTCTTCTTCTTCTTCTTCTTCTTCTTCTTCTTCTTCTTCTTCTTCTTCTTCTTCTTCTTCTTCTTCTTCTTCTTCTTCTTCTTCTTCTTCTTCTCCTCCTCCTCCTCCTCCTCCTCCTCCTCCTCCTCCTCCTCCTCCTCCTCCTCCTCCTCCTCCTCCTCCTCCTCCTCCTCCTCCTCCTCCTCCAGCAGTCCTTGACTTAATTGAGCCAAAAATTTCTGTTTGCTAACTGAAACAGTTAAGTGAGTTTTGCCCCATTTTACAAACTTTCTTGCCACAGTTGTTAAGTGAATCACTTAACGGTTGTTAAGTTAGTAACAAAGTTTTAAAGTGAAGCTGGCTTCCCCATTGACTTTGCGTGTCAGAAGGTCACAAAAGCTGATTCACATGGTCCCAGGACCCTCCCAACCGTCGTAAATATGAACCAGTTGCCAACCGCCTGAATTTTGATCACTTGACTTATGGGGAGGGTGCAGTGGTGATAAGTGAAAAACGATCATAAGTTGCTTTTTTCAGTGCCGTTGTAACTTTGAACAGTCACTGAACGAATGGTTGTAAGTCATGGACTACCTGTAGAGATGGAGGATGCGAAATCTCATGCTTTGGGATGGCTTTTCTAACATGAATACATGTGAGTTTTAATACCTTGAACATTTATTTATAGTGATGTAAACTGGACCCAGCCAGGAGAAAAGAAATTAACAGGCGGTTCCAACTGGCAGCCCAAAATTGCACCCACCACTGCTTGGAATGCTCCAACCATGGTAAGCAGTTGTCATAGAGCAGAATTCTTCAACCCCTGGGCTGCAACTCACTACCGGACCATGGCCGGGTTCCTTTTTGGAACTCGGCCGTACAACCAGCAGGCTGGCGTGCAGGCATGTGCGTGCAGCTGGACTTGCGTGAATGTTGGGCCTCATACGTGCGTGCAGCTCAACTTCTGCAAGTTGAGCAACATGCATGTGCGCGCCAACCCATCGCTCATACGTCCCAGTTCACTGCCCCCTGCCGTCCAGCCATGCCACCAAGCTGCAAAGGTTAGAGACCACTGTAATGGGGAACTTCATAAATTCTGCAACTTAGATTGTATTTTGGTTATATAAGGTATCATCAAGAATTCTGGTATGTATTCTAGAAAGCCTGGAATCCAAATTACGAATGTTCTCTTTTGGATTAGATTCAAGACACTTCATAGTGTCTGATAAATACCCAATTTGAGGTTAACATCAGCAGTAGTCTTAAAAGGCGCAGCATTCAGTGTCTTATCCTTTGTTTAAAAAGTGGGGTGAGGTATTTCTCTTGACTTTGCTTGTGGGGAGTTGGCAGGGAAGGTCACAAATCATAATCATATGACTGTGGGATGCTGTGACAGTCAGAAATCCAGGCCTGGATCACGATCGCACGACCATGGGGATGTTGTTGCAATGGCTGGTTGTCAGTACCACTGGTTCAGCGTTGTCTTAAGTTCAAAAGCTCGCTGAAAGACTGGCCGTTAAGCAAGGACCAGCTGTATCTGAATATTCTTAAGGCAGTTTTTGTTCTAAGAATACAATATAGTATCTAATGAGTAGAACAAGGACAAGGGAAGCAGAAAAACACAAGGCATCAGAGATTCATGAATGAACTCTGTCAGAGCACACAATTGTCATACTTCTAATGTGAAAGCTAAACTTAAAAAAAACCTTCCAGGCATGTTTTGCTAAAAAAAAAAAAAGAGAGAGACTGAGGTTCGCGGAAACCTCCCTTCTTAAACGTATCTGTTTCCCTTGACCCTCCCCAACTTTTGATCAAAAAATATTTCTAAACCATTTCAGAAAGAGGAAATTATCTGTGGAAGCAGTCGTGATGCGCCCTTCCAACTTCTCTGGGTCAGGATCCAGTTTTTGCAGGACTTAATATGACAAAGAAATCCTTGTGACCATTACAACATCTAGCTTTGCCCTAACTTTTCATACCTGAATGAAGACTGAGGCTTCCAAATAAATCATGCAATAACTTTAAATTTAAAACCCAGTCTTTAAAAAAAAACATCCCAATATTTTTACAGATCACAGATATGGGAATGACAATTTTGAAATAGATTTCTAGGAAGCGTGGGTGTAATCTGAGGAGATTTTGGCTTTGTGTTATACCATATGCAAAGTTTTGAGTTTTCATCCTCTATTGTAATCGGAAAAAGTAGTGTTTTGCTTTAATCTTCTGCTTTAACACTATGTTGTCTCATTTCCTTGTCAGTGTTTTGTCGTAAATTACTGGAGTCCAGTATGTCAGAAATACATGAAGTGTGACAAACTTGCCTACAGTAGATTACGTTATATGTTTTGTCACAGACTTATCAAATCTTGTTAATTTTCTTTGTCGCTCAACGTCTTACTGGTTTACAAGAATGTGTCCTCAGGGTCGTTTAAGCACACTTGTAATTAAAATGCTTTTGTGTATATTCTGTTGTGTAAGCAATCATTTCTAATCCAGTGTTATTGCATTGTGTAATTGTTCTCCCGGGGGAAAAAACAGAATGGCATGCATTTTCCACAATACGTAAGTGAACAAAACCTGCAGCCTCTCTTTTTTTTTTTTTTGCAATCAGATTGGCATGCTGATATTAACCACTGCAGCAGAATCTCATAATCCCGCTACTCCACACTTCTGTTAAGATCTTTGGGCATGATGGAAACGTTGAGCAGCTTCTAATATGTTCCAGATTTTAAGGGCACCCTTTTGAAGCCAAGAATGGCATGAAGAAATATTCACAATTATTTTCCTGCTTTAACTCTTGTCGTTTGCTGCCCAATTAGCTGGCGTGTTGCGTCTGCGTTGCCTTTTTAAATGCATTTGAATTTGAATAAATTAAATGAAAAAAGGCATCTGTGCGTACAAATACCGGTAATTGCATGAAATCTCACCAGCTTCCTCCCACTTACCATAGAGTTTATTTCAAAGCGGGAGAGACCAATATGTTCTAAAATATCACTGAATGGAGTGATATTTCCCATGTTGGGTCAGTTGATTCAAAAAATGTCTCAACTGCAATGTTATCTCATTCCACTCAAAAAAATAATTTTTTTTAAAAAAAAACCACAAATGGCCTAATTGTTCATTAGTATTGATAAGAGCTAAAGAATGAAGTCACTAAATACTTTATATTCTTAAATACCTACAGGTAGTGCTCGACTTACGACCACAATTGCGCCCAAAATTTCTGTTGCTTAGCAAGACAATTGCTAAGTGAGTTTTGCCCCCATTTTGCGACCTTTCTTGCCACGGTTGTTAAGTGAATCACTGCAGTTGTTAAGTGAGTAACACGGTTGTTAAGCAAATCCGGCTTCCCCATTGACTTTGCTTGTCAGAAGGTCGTGAAAGCTGATCACATGACCCTAGGACACTGCAATCGTCATAAATATGAATCAGTTGCCAAGTGTCTGAATTTTTGATCACATAACCATGGGGATGCTACAAAGGTCATAAGTGTGAAAAATGGTCCGAAGTCACGTCATTCAGGAATAAAGAATAAGGAAATAGTAAATCACTTATTATTATTGCCAAGAAAATTATAATGATGTCCATGAAATCCCCAGAGATTGAGATTTGACAGAAGGGAAAATTTATAATGTTATTTACCGAAGCAAGTGACAGGCTGCCTGGGGAGCCCTCACCCTTCGCGCCCCAGATTGTCTCCTGGGGCACTAGGGGGGCTCTACCCTCACCTGTCGGCTCTCATCCCTCCCCTTTTCCCGGGGAGAAGATTTTCAAGCCGCCAGACAGCTGTTCTGGCGGCTTTTACGGGACCTCGGGACAGGCGCTCAACGAGGAGCATCCTCGATGCCTGCGGAGCCAAACCGGAAGTCCATAGGTCACTTTTTTTAAAGCCGTTTTGAACAGTCACTGAACAAATGGTTGTAAGTTGAGCACTACCTGTTTTTGAGGTAAGTTCAACTGATAGAAGTTTTTGTCTTTAGATTATCTTCTCGTTTATTCAATCTGCTCTATAGGTGATGCTTACGGCTGAATTTCCATACATCAAAAATCACAGTAACTTTAATTCTTCAGCTCTTTCTTTTGGAATATCATCCTTCAGCCCATTTGGTTTTACTTTCCGTATCATTATTGGTCTTTCCCTATAATCTCTTCATAGAGAAGAAAATCTTAAACCACCTTAAACAGTTAAAAAATGAGCAAGCCTATGGCCATGTATATATTTTTTATTTATTGCATTTGTATGCCGCCCAACTCCCGAAGGACTCTGGGCGGCTTATATATACCGTATCTTGCTTATATATACCGTATCTTGCTATGTTAATGTTAATCACTGCCATTTCATCAATCATAGTAAACAATAACCAATTGGATTCCATCGTCCTGTGTAACAGTGTAGTCCATAGGAAAAACAGTGTGGGTTTTCCTTCATTCACTTTTATCTTGTTGGAAAATCTTTTTTAGACAGTTGAATTTCTTCTAAAATGATGGGCATGACATGCATGTCCTTTAAATTAGAGCCGAGGTGGCGCAGCGGTTAGAGGCAAGTACTGCAGGCCACTTTTAGCTGACACTGATCCACAGGTCAGCGGTTCAAATCTCACCGGCTCAAGGTTGACTCAGCCTTCCATCCTTCCGAGGTTGGTAAAATGAGGACCCAGATTGTTGGGGGCAATATAAATATACATTGCTTAATGGTGTAAACCGCTTAGAGAGTGCTTGCACTGTGAGGCGGTATATAAATCTCACTAAATAAATAAATAAATAAATAAATAAATAAATTCAGAAAACTGCATAGCAGAATGACTCTAGTGTCTGTACTACACAAGTGTTTATCTGCTTGCCATTTTATGGAGCAATTGGCCTCTTTCTAGGATTTTTGCATTAAAGTTCATTAAAGATCTCAATTCCAATAATTGACCAAGTAGTAGTAGTAGTAGTAAGTAGTAGTAGTAGTAGTAGTAGTAGTTGTTGTTGTTGTTGATGATCAATTATTGATCAGAAGGAGGAGGAGGAAGTGATATATGTTAAGTTACTCTTAAGCGCAGTTGCTTGCAGAGAGAAATATATATATAAGGATTTGACTATGGAGAATTTTGTGGCATTTGGGATTTTGGTTTGAAAATACTTCTGTTTTTGATGTATTATGAAACTTTGTTTAAATGAACCATGAAGGAGGAAAGGAATTCCCAATCTCCCTGAATGTCAGTTAAATATGAAAATATGCTGCTGCAGAGGATGATTTCAAGAAGCAGATACCATATAGAATGTAGCAGATATCACAAAATTAATATAAAATTAAGGATATCCATGCCTAAGCTATGTAGGTTAAAATGCTAATAAACGTAAAGGCATACATCTTACAAAACGCCTTGTCAATATTAATTGGCAGTGACATGGAGAAAAAACTCAGAATATATGTGTGCTGGCATATAGTTGTTGAACTTTACGCAAATACCTAGCCCACTCCCGGTAATTCATCTAATAATTGTCTAAAGTCCATCAAATTTGGAGTTCATGCAGTTTTAGGGATTCATTGAGTGATTGTTAATGTTTTGGTAAATTTCCTACCTAAAATTTAATAATTTAAGGTAGTAAGTTGGAGTTGCCAGCTCTGTGGAGATCCCAATATTAACCTGGACCAGCTCTAACCTGTAGATATCTCAGGTATCTGCAACTGTGCTTTGGTGCTTAAAAAGAGCAGCAATTCCCAAACTGCTTATTTTAATCAGTAATTGATTATTCTAATAAATTATGTAGTTGCCAGTTGGGGTTCAGCTGGTAATGGAGGTCATACAAGAGTATTGTCAGTTAAATAGTTCATTAATTGTGTTAATTAACAGTTCTTTTATCTTGTCCCAGTTAAGAGACTTTGGGGACAGCGATCTCCCTTCAAAAATATCAGAACCATAGTTAACAACAAAAACCAACATAAAATCAACTGTCTTCTATCGTTTCTTCTTTGGGGATTTATTTATTTATTTATCCGCTCATTCATCAAGTTTATGTAGTTTATGTTGCTGCCTATCTCACAAACAAAGAATTTTAGGTGTATATTCTTAAGATATACAGAACAATTGTGATCGTTAAAAAATGTAAAAACCGATTAAAAAACAAGGTTAAAAAAGAGAACAAAGTAATGGTGTGCTTTTCCCATTAGGCACCCCCTATCATGGCCTATCCTGCTACAACGCCAACAGGAATGATGGGATACGGAATGGTCAGTAAATTTGTATTTTAAGTCCTTTGTGGAGAATTAATTTGTTAGACATCCTCTCCCGATATATTTATTGTGCTTGTCTGTCTGTCTTCTGGGAGAAGACTGTTCTGTGACAAGATGCCACATACCCAATGGGCAAGATGAATCTGTTTCAATTCTGTTTTTTCTTCTTCCTGGTTTGTGATCTCAGTTTGCTAGGAAAATCACTCATGGTAAACTACTCTGAGCACATTATGGTGGAAAAGTGAGAGACAAATTGTAACCCCGAAGAAATAATAGACTCTTTTGCTTCCAGTCTTCTAATACCTTCCAGATGTGCTCCAGAATTTGTACAAATGTACAGTTAAAATTAGAGTTAACTTAAAACAGATGGGTGATATAAGAAACATTAACAACCAGGCTCAGTTATTACAACTGAAATGAAAAGGGTGCTTTCTGAATAAGAATACTTTAAAACAGGGGTCCCCAAACTTGGCAACTTTAAGACTTGTGGACTTCAACTCCCAGAATTTCTTAGCCAGCCATGTCGATCGGGGAATTCTGGGAGTTGAAGTCCACAAGTCTTAAAGTTGCCAAGTTTGGGGACCCCTGCTTTAAAATGATGCAAGAACAGACGTGGCGAAAGCATTTTGTATGTATCCTCTGGGCTGGAGCTTTTTTTGGGGGGGGGTCTATTTTTGGAAACTCAAAGCACATTCTTGTTGGCTCTTCCTAAAAGCAGGGGTCTCCAAACTTGGCCACTAGTGAACTTCAACTCCCAGAATTCTCCAGCCAGCGTGGGAATTCTGGGAGTTGAAGTCCAAGAGTCTTAAAGTGGCCAAGTTTGGAGACCCCTGCCTGAAAGGACAGAGACGTTATATAGGGACAATCCCTCCAGCAAAAATGACAGCAAAGTGTTTCCAAGTGACTTCTTTGTGGTAGCTCTGATGGCTAACCCATCCTGCTATTTCATAAATATTCTACTGTCTTGTTAACAGAAGAGGATGGTTGAAAGCATACTCTTAATGGTGTGGGCATTTCACCATTTTAATTTACTTAATTTCATAACATTAATTCTGTGCTATTCTGGATTTTTTAGCCATCCCAAATGGGAGGAGTACCAGTAATGACACAGCCAACGTTAATATACAGCCAACCTGTCATGAGACCTCCAAATCCTTTTGGTCCTATATCAGGAGCACAGGTAGGTTTTAATTTGTACTCTGTAGCCCTGAAAGTACAAGGAAGGTCCTCTGTTGAGAAGGATGAAATCAGTTAAAATATTTTTAATTGTTAGTGGCAAGCAGATGTATCTGCTTCAGATGTTAAAACTAGTTTCATATCCAACACAGCTTTCATTCTGAGCCAGATGGAATTGTCCAAATGGGTCTCAGGCAAGCTTATTATACACCAGAAGACTCCAAAGATCTGAGACCAGAGTTGTTCAAAACAGGTCTTAATGAAGCAAGTTTTGAGGTGACAATCAAATTATTGGAGAGGGTACAGTGAACGTGGTACAAGAAAGATAGAATAACTGCACAAATAGAGCCAGGTAATTCATCAATGAATTCATAAATAAAAAATAGTATTTTTCTTCTGTCAGAGAAGTTGAAGCTGAGGAGGAACCAGAAGACTTACTAAAATGAATAAATAATACATGTTTCTAGAAGGAAAGTTATAAAGGAACGTGTCTCACTATCCAGATGAAGTATACTGTTTCTACTTCTGAGGCTTAAAGTATTGAGTTGGTTTGGATGCCTACAGCGTGCTCTCATCGTACTGATGTCATTGCACACTTTGGGTTTCTTTTTATTTATACTGAAGGAAATGTTCCATTTTTGTTCTTCCCTTACACGAGAATGTGAAAATGTTCCCCTTGGATGCATTCTGAAATCAAGATGGTGCTGAATTCTGTGGTGTCTCTGTGTCCACAAACTTTCTTTCTTAAGCTTTCGGAAAACACGTGGAAGGAGCCGAAACCCGAGAATGATTTTATAAGATAGAGATCCCGATGCTCATTGGGAGTTCTCGTGTCTACTGAGATCTTCAGAAGGAATTAGATACTGTAGAGCTTTACAGCAAGGGTGCCCATCCTTGGCAACCTTAACACTTGTGGACTTCAACTCCCAGAATTCCCCAGGCAGCCATGCTGCCTGGGGAATTCTGGGAGTTGAAGTCCACAGGTCTTGAGGTGAAGTTGACACGTCTTAAAGTTGCCAAGGTTGGACACCCCTTCTTTACAGTATCAAACCAAAACTGTCCTTAGGTTATCCAAAAACAAAACAAACAAAAAAAAAGATTTGAAGCCAGCAGTATTTTTACAGATAGGACATGTTTTGGAGAGTTCAACCATGAGCTATTCCTTCCCCTCTACTGAATGGCACGGCAGCAGAATAATTTGTAACCTGAATGCTTGGGATTGATCCTGGCCGTGTACTTTAAGAATGAGGAAATCAACTGTTGTTATTAGCACACCTCCTCAGTGGAAGCACTCTCTGGGTTTGCCCTGGAATTAAACCATTTGTGGTTCCTCGTTGCTCTTGGCTTGGCTTTTACCGATGTCAGATTTATTAGAGTTTCTCGCTGAGGGAACAAAGGCTTGTTGTGAAGGCCTATTTGCTAGCCGGGTGTCACCTCTACTTGGCTTGCATTTTGAAGGAGTTGTTGTTCCTTTTGGATCACCTGTTGGTGTTGGCCAGTCTTTTGTTAGTCAAGCTACACGCATGGGCGAACTCTCTAAGTTACGTGAACTAAATATATTAACCAGAGAAGCTGGAGTTAATGAGCCTGGACTTTCGCCATTTGCCATGGAACTGAAAGGGACCATTCATGGCATGTCCCTCTCTCTTCCTTCATTAAACCTCCACATAGTTTTCTCATTCTGTTCTCTCCCATATCCACCTACTTCTCTCCAGACACAAAGTAGAGCTCCTATTCTGTGTGTGGTCCTGACCTACAGATAGGTTTTTGCATTTAAGGGTGCTTGTAAGAGGCTGCAAATGTGACCAGTTTTAGTAATTGCTCCTGTCAGAGCTTCACCCAGAGCGTAACAGAAAATATCTCAACCATCGCTCAGGGGCCAGGAGTAGAAAAGTCAAAACTTGGACGTTTTACTCAAAGAAGCTCTTACAATACAGAAGCTCAGATACAGCACAATTAGGCAATCATGTCCTCTATTTAAAACATCCCCAAAGTTTAACGCCTAATGACTCTTTTGACCCAGCCTTCTTGCAAGTGTCTGTGGAGATTCTCAGTCATCCAGGTCATGGTTGTCCCAAAGATGCTTTTTTCAAGAGGCAACTGGACTTTCTAGAATTCAGAAAGTCCAGTTGCCTCTTGAAAAAAGCATCTTTGGGTTGTTCAGGATAAGGAAATTTATGTTAGGGACAGGAGAAGAAAGGAAAGGAATAGAGCAGAGCATGTAAGAAATAGACTATACCAGTGATGGCGAACCTTTTAGACACCGAGTGCCCAAACTGCGTGCGCGCATGCCCAAACTAAAAGGTGTGCATGTACGTGAACATGCGCATCCATGAACTTGCATGTGCACAGACATGCGCGCATGCGCAGCAGAGACCCGAAGACCAGTTGGCCGGTGGGAGGGGGAGCATCCCAACACCGGCAGTGCAGCAAGAGGTAAGATCTTTTTCTTTCGTGAGCTTCTGTTTCGTCGTTTGCAGGGAAACGGAAGCTCACGAAAGAAACGCCACGGAGATGTGACCTGGGGTGACGGCGTGCCAGCAGAGAGGGGGTCTGCGTGCCACCTCTGGCACGTGTGCCATAGGTTCGCCATCACGGGACTATACTATAGGAAATGCACAAGGAAATTGTGTCAATTACTGAACTCTAAGCAAGTAATTTTGGAAAATATAAGCTTGTTTATTAATTTAACAAACTTCTAAGGCTGCGCAACTCTCTAAAGCTGTGATGGCGAACCTATGGCACGCGTGCCGGAAGGGGCACACAGAGCCATCTCTCCGGGCACGCCAGCCGTCGCCCGTTGCTCTTCTGGGTTCCGATGCACACATGTGCACCGGCCAGCTTGTCTTTGCACATGCAGGAGTGCCGGAAACTGAAAGAGCAGCTCCCTGGCACATATGCGCGCACTGGGAAACTGAGGTTTTGGTTTCCAATGTGTGCATGCGCGCTGGCCAGCTAGTCTTCACGCGCGCATGTGCGCCAGAAACCGGAAGACCAAGTGACCGGCTCGCATGTGCACACCGGAAACCGGAAGCTCAGAATGCACGCCAGGGAACTGCTCTTTCGGTTTTCGCTGCTCCCCCACGCGCGCACACGCTCCCGTTTCGGCACTTGGTGCCGAAAAGGTTCGCCAACACTGCCCTAAAGACTCTGGATGGTATAGAACAGTGGTTCTCAACCTTCCTAATGCCGCGACCCGCGCCCGACGCCACAACCCCCGACCTGCTGCCGCCATTTGAGTTCTTTTACCCTCTGTGCATGCACAGAGGGTAAAAGAACCCAAATGGCGGCGTCCGGGCGAAGTCTCCCAACTCCTGTGAAAGGGTCGTTCGACCCACAAAGGGGTCGCGACCCCCAGGTTGAGAACCGCTGTATACAATATTATAAACAGTCAAAAACATTATAAGAGCCGAGGTAGCGCAGCGGTTAGAGGCAGGTACTGCAGGCCACTTTAGCTGACACTGATCCGCAGGTCAGCGGTTCAAATCTCACCGGCTCAAGGTTGGCTCAGCCTTCCATCCTTCCAAGGTAGGTAAAATGAGGACCCAGATTGTTGGGGGCAATATAAATATACATTGCTTACTGGTGTAAACCGCTTAGAGAGTGCTTGCACTGTGAGGCGGTATATAAATCTCACAAAATAAATAAAATAAATAAATAACCAAGAGAAAAGAACAATAACCCTCCAGACCAGGGTCGGTTCTCAAGGGAATTTCCAGGACTTCAATTCCCAGAATTCCAAACCCAGCCATTGATGAGAGTTCTGGAGGCTTAAGTCCACACTCCTGGAAATTCCCAAGGTTGCTCCAGACAGTAATAAAACCATCATCTTTAACACTACATTTTTGCCCAAATGGGTCTGCTCCATCCCCTAGCCCAGGGCATGGGGTCAAAGCCAGGTTTTCATGGCTAACTTAAACCAGGTTGAGGTACGTTGATGTGCTTTCGTTTCCTTTGAGCCGTTTCCTCATCTGAGGGAAATGCCTGGATGAAAGAGACTTCATACAAGCATGAATACTATCAAAGGCAAAAGGAACAGATGCGTTTAATTTTATTTAACTCCCCTGGTGAAGTCGATATCCTGTGCTGGAACCAGAACATGGAAGGAATTAAAATCCTATGGGAAAGCTTGGATCAGAGTGATATTTTAGGCATTTGTGGGAATCTGAGTGCTTTTAATAGAATTTTGTTCTACCTTCCCACATTCAGTGTGACTGAACTATTGTGTATACGTATGACTAAAATATTTACTTTTAAAAAATGCCAATTCGGGGCTGCTGTTTGGAAGACAAGTTTCCATGGTAGGAAGAATTAGCTAGGCTTTTAAAGTACCTTGGACCCACTTGTAGATCATATTCTAAACATAACTAGCCTATTTTTAGCAGAAAGCAAATTCTGTCGTGACAGTTGACATGGAACAGACAGTCACTTTCACATATTGATAATATTTATTTACTTATGGTTTCGAACAGAATTTAAACACAAGGAGAATTGTCTTAAAAAGGGCCCAGGACAGTAACAGGGTGGAAAAATTCCCTTCCCTTCTCCTAATTTGTACAGCCAATCTAATAACATGTTAATCTGAGAAGTACAGAAGTATCTTAGAATATAGAATAACATAGAATAAGAGGCTTGGAAGGGACCTTAGAAGGCCTTCTAGTCCAACCCCCATTGGACTAGTCTCCAGTTGTGTTGTGTATAGTGGACTAACATTGAAAGTGTCTCTCAGAATATATCTGAGTAAGCCGTATGTAGGCTTAGGCACGAAGAAGTGCCAAATCTGGAAACAAGGGTTTTAATTTTAATTGAGTTGCCTCAAGGTTCAGAAATTGTAGTAAAGCCAATAGGATTGCTTATCTATTAGCCAGTATTGCCTACTCTTGGGTAAAGAGTTGTGTCCTCTTATTAATAAAGTGATGAGAACTGATTTCAGTACTGATGAAAACTCTGGTGTAAACCCTAAAATAAGCATATATCAGTGGATGCAGGTAGTCCTCAACTTATGACCAGTTGCTTAGTGACCATTCGAAGTTAAAAATGGACCTCGAGTGGGGGGCGGCAGTGCTTATGACCCAAAATCAAAGTTCTGATGTTTACACACACACACAAACACACACACACACACACACACAGTCACATGATCTTTGAGCATTGGGCAGCCAGCTTATGTACACGGCCATTTTGCAACATCCTGTAGTCACATGACTGCGTTTTACGACACTTGTCGAAAACCCAGCATTTGCTTCCAGTTTTACAACCACGGCATTGGCTTAACAACTACCACAAAAAAGGTTTGTAAAATCGTATAGGTCGTTGTGGCGCCATGGTTAGAATGCAGTATTGCAGGCTAACTCTGCCCACTGCCAGTAGTTCGATCCTGACCGGCTCAAGGTGGACTCAGCCTTCCATCCTTCCGAGGTCGGTAAAATGAGGACCCAGATTGTTGGGGGCAAGAGGCTGAGTCTGTAAAGCGCTTTAGAGAAAGCTGTGAAAGCAGTGTATAAGTCTTAAGTGCTATTGCTAGGTCACGTGGATGACCCGAGTTATGACTATCAGTACTTAGCACCATAATGGGCAGGCTTCATTACGGTCGTAACTCGAGGACTCCCTGCAGTGTAGCTCTGCCCAGCTTTTGCAGCTTTTGATTCCCAGAAAGAACCCTGAGTTGTATCTTTTGGCAATGAAAATATTGTCCAATGCAGCTCATTCTGTCTGCCAGCAAATCTTTCAGGCACATTTGTTCCTTTTAATATGATTTGACAAATGCTGAGCCTGGAAACCATCCAAATGAGGAGAAGGCGCTCTGCCAGTTCACTATAATTCTTGCTCCGTTTTTTTTTTTAAAAAAACTTCTTCCCTTCCAGAATTTTATATCTGACATTTTTTTTTAATTCTCCCTTCCCTTTACAAACACACACACACACACACACACACGTAGGCCCATAGTTTAGGCTACGGTGAGAGGTGGGAAGTGGTTGTAAAGGCCTTTTTGTTGATACTCTGTAATTTAAATAGAGAATTTTACCCACTGGATGTGAAGAATCCTCAATATAAAATAAAAAAAAGCAGAGCTGGGGTAGTGAAAAGAAATTGTTGCAGATAGCAACTTGAAGGGACGAAACCAAAAGAAGAAATGCATTATTGTTAATTCCGTTGCATTCTTAATATCCACTTTCGGTGGATTTAGACCGAAGCCCAGAGGTGGGTTCCTCCCGGTTCGAACCAGTTCGCCTGAACCGGTAGCAACCCGTTGGTGATGTCATGATGACGTCACAGAACTGGTTTGGTTGGTGCCGGTCCGTGGGTGCCACCATCTTTTTTTTGGGTTTTTTTGGGGGGGGAATTTTTTCTGGTTTTTTTTTCTTCTGAGCATGCGCAGAAGCTGAATATCCGGCACTGCACATGCGTCGCCATCTTGTTTTTAGCTTTTTAAAAATATTTTTTAAATTTTTTTTTGGGCACTGCGCATGCGGCGTGGGAAGAAGCGAACCGGCAGCGAGATAAGTTAGAACCCACCCCTGCCGGAGCCCAATAGATAACCAATCCGTAGGCAGGCTGGTATCCGCCCTCGTATTGCTGATACAGGTAGTCTTCGACTTATGACCACAATTGAGCCCAAACTTTTCATTGTTAAGTGAGATGTTTGTTGAGTGAGTTTTGCCCCATTTTACGACTTTCCTTGCCACAGTTGTTAAATGAATCACTGCAGTTGATAAGTTAGTAACTGGGTTCTTGAGTGAACCTGGCTTCCCCATTGACTTTGCTTGTCAGAAGGTCTCAAAAGGGGATCACGTGATCCCGGGACACAGCAACGGTCATAAGCATGGAACCCGTTGCCAGGCATCTGAATTTTGATGACGTGGGGATGGTGCAAAGGTCATAACTGTGAACAACGGTCATAAATTACTTTTTCCAGTGCCGTGGTAACTTTTTGAACGGTCACTAAATGAACTTTTGTAAGTCGAGCACTACCTGTACAGATACCCGCTGTCCAAGTCTGTGTATAAGTAAAGTTTAAGGTCTGAATATCTGAGGCAGTTTTGAAATCTAACACCGCATTAGGCAACTGGTGAACGTCAGAAAGTGAATCTCTCATTTTGGCCTTAGGGAGAGAGAATTAGAAAGTGAATTTCTGATTTTTGGTCTCATTGAGAGAATTAGCTAGACCAGGGGTCCCCAAACTTGGCAACTTTAAGACTTGTGGACTTCAACTCCCAGAATTCTCCAGCCAGCATAACCTAACCCTCCCTCCCATTCTCCCATAGCTGGTTGGAGAATTCTGGGAGTTGAAGTCCACAAGTCTTAAAGTTGCCAAGTTTGAAGACCTCTGAGCTAGACCACTACACAACTTATGACCACAATTGAGCCCATTGCTAAGCAAGACAGTTGTTAAGCGAGCTTTGTCCCACTTTACAACCTTTCTTGCCACAGTTGTGAATCACCGTAGCTGTTAAGTTAATTAACGCCATTGTTAAATGAATCTGGCTCCCCCATTGACTTTGCTTGTCAGAAGGTCGCAAATGATAATCACATGACCCCGGGACACTGTAGCCGTCATAAATACCTGCCAGTTGCCAAGCACCTGAATCTCGATCACGCGGCCACGGGGAAGCTGCAGCAGTCGTTAACGTGAAAACCTAGTCATGTCTCTTTTTTCAGTGCCATTCTAACTTCGAACAGTCACTAAACAAACGGTGGTAAGTCGCGGACCACCTGTGAGTGCCTGAGATTTTTCTGCTAGTCACATCCAAATACTGAATTCCCTGTTTCTAGGGGAATCTATGAGCCACGGTGGCGCAGTGGTTAGAGTGCAGTACTGCAGGCTACTTCTGCTGCCTGCCGGCTGCCTGCAATTTGGCAGTTCGAATCTAACCAGGCTCAAGGTTGACTCAGCCTTCCATCCTTCCGAGGTAGGTAAAATGAGGACCCAGATTGTTGGGGGGGCAATATGCTGACTGTAAAGTGGTATATAAGTCTTAAGTGCTATTTATTTATTTGTCTGTCTGTCTGTCTGTCTGTCTGTCTGTCTGTCTGTCTGTCTGTCTGTCTATCTATCTATCTATCTATCTATCTATCTATTTATTTGTGAGATTTATATACCGCCTCATAGTGCAAGCACTCTCTAAGCGGTTTACACCATTAAGGAATGTATATACTGTATTTACATTGCCCCCAACAATCTGGGTCCTCATTTTTACCTACCTCGGAAGGATGGAAGGCTGAGTCAACCCTGAGCCGGTGAGATTTGAACAGCTGAACTCAAATGATCACAGTCAGCTAAAGTAGCCTGCAGTACTGCTCTCTAACCGCTGCGCCACCTCGGCTCTTTGAGATATGGCTATCTTTATTTTTGACATCTACCATACCATTGGAGCACAAATGGTATTTTTCATGCCATGATTCTTTTATTTTCTTTCTTTCTTTTAACCAGTCCACCTCAGCTGTAACTACCTTTTCTCCTAACTGCCTTCATCATTACATTTCCTGCCTTCCTGGTTCTGTCATTGAGGCCTTCTTTCTCTCTCTCTCTCTCTCTCTCTCTCTCTCTCTCCCTCCCTCCCATTCTGCCATCTTCTCTCCCAGCTGTCTGCCGCCTCCAGCCCATCCACTCAGAGTCCACACAGACCTTCAGGAAAGGACCCCTTTGCAGAGGTCTCCCTGCAGGATTTCTTGTAGGATCCTTTAGGTATTGCATGTTCATTTTGGGGGTGGGGGTGGGAGGACAACGTTGGCCAGCTCGATGCTGCCTCCCAGGAACGATCCCTTCGTCCTCACAGAGGGGGGGGGGGCTCCTTGCCACAATCACATCAAAATATTGTTCACCTTGGGGGAGGTCTGTGCAAAATTGCATGTTTGGGTGGTTTTGATTGGATGAGCTCCAGCAAACTTTCCCGATGGTGCGAAATTTTAGCATTGCCACTAAAACACTGAAAACGATGCCATGTTGTTTGAAAATAATGAAATGCGCAGGTTTGTATGTTGGATGCGGAGGGACGTCTGAATCAGATCAGCAGCTGGTATCTTGAGATGCTTCTTTTGCTACGTTCCCGGGTGTCCTAAGTGAGCCCCATGTCCCAAAGACCCGAATCTCTCCAATTGTGTATATTGAGTACATATCAAATAGATCTACATCGGGGCGGGTTCCTAATTTTTTTACTACCACTCTGTGGGCATGGCTTATTTTGGGGGTGTGGCTTGCCAGCCATGTGACCGGGTGGGCGTGGGCCTCGAGAGCTTGGCAGCGGCCGGAGAAGCGGGAGGGCATTGCCCACCCGCAACGCAGCCCCCCGCAGCGGGAGCAGCAAGACCGCGGCAGCGGTTCTTCTAGGAGGCTCTGTCCGGCCTGAATGCTTCTCCCCATTCGATGATCCTAGGCTCCTGCCACCCGTTCCCCCTCCCCTCAGCAGCTCGAGAAGCCTCGAATGTGCGAAAATGCCTGGAATCATCACCGCATGTTCGTGGCTTCTTGGACTGCTGAAGGGAGGGGAACTGAGATAGGTCCTGCCTCCCATTCCCCCTCCCCATAGCAGCTCAAGAAGCCTCAAACATGCGAAAATGCCTGGGATCATCACCGCGCGTTCGTGGCTTCTCGGACTGCTGAAGGGAGGGGAATGGAGATAGCTCCTGCCGCCCGTTCTTTCAGCGTCTCACGCGCTCCCTCAGCCATCCTCCCCTGCTTGGACTCACTGTGGGGTAGGAAGGCAGCGCATGCGCAATGCTGGAAACTCGGTTTCTGGGCATGCGCAGAAGAATTTTTTTAAAAAAAATTAAAAAATTTTTTTTGAAAAAATGGCGGCACCCAGGCACCGGCAACTGACCGCACCAGTACTGTGATGTCACCAGCGGGCCGCTACCGGTGCTATAGAGTGGACCGCACTGGTAGGAACCCACCACTGATCTACATGGAGATTGTAAATGGCTGGATTCAAGTATTAATTCTCCCAAGTATTAAATCTTTTTCTCGTGTTACTGGGTTTCCAGAAGAACATATTTTTTTGCCCTTCCATCAAATTTTTTGATTTCTTATTTGTTTTGCATTATGTTTTAGGTCTAAAGTCTCTCAAATTTGAAAGAGAATTACTACTTTTAGAGATCCAGTTTGTGTTGTAGTTGCCATAAAGCCATTTTACAGTTGACTGTTGCCCTCTCTAGTGCTGTGATGAGTTGCCCCATTTTGCCTGTACTTCCATTTCTGCATCTGTCAAAGTTGCCACCTGTATTTTAAATTCCATATTGGGCTGAAGGGTGGCATAAATAAAACAGCTGTCATGGCTATGCCACATCCTCCATCTCTGTTGAATTGGAAACCAATTGTACATTTGTGTGACATAGGGCAGTTCTCTCCAATAATTTATCCTTCATTGTAGTGTGATGTTGGAGTGGTGCGGTGGCCTAGAGGTGGAACTCTCGCCTCACAATCAGGAGGCTGTGAGTTCGATCCTAGGTAGAGGCAGATATTTCTTTCTGTGTGCACAATGAGAATATATCTGCTGAACAAAACTACGCATCGGCGACAGGAAGGGCATCCGGCCATTAAAACACTCAGCTAGCTCCGTTCAGTTGCCCAGACTAAACCCCGCAATGGCTTATAGGGTCGTTAATAGGAGATGATGATGATGATGATTGTAGAGTGATGTTGGCTACATCAGAGATACTTTGGAGGCTTCCTTTAGGTTTTAAACATGTGACTAGCAAAGGGATGAGATAAGAAGAGATTTAGACAGAGTTGTGTGCTGACATCGTTAAGGTGATCTGTGACCTTCCTTGGTGCTCTCTGAGCATTGCTTTCTTGCAGATGTTTCATCGCGCAAGTAGGTAACATCAGTGCAGCACTGAAGATGTCACCTAGCTGGGTAATGAAACGTCTGCAACAAGAAAACAACCACGCTCAGCGAGCACCAAGGACCCCACAGTTCACAAGCAATGGATATCCTCTTCTATCGATAAGCTAATCTTGATTTCCTCTTATCTCCTCAGATCCAGTTTATGTAATCATGCCAGAGGGAGTGGAGCGAGAAAAAAAATCCCAGAAAGACACCGTGTGCTCAGTGACCAACCCTTTTTTTGCAGCTCAGTCCAAACGAAAGTCTCTCCAGCTCTCCAGTAGAAACAAATCATGCAAAGCCCACAACGAAGTTGCGGGTTCTCTAGGCCAACCTAAGGAAATCTCAGCACCCTGCAGTGTGGTATAAAGCCAAGAATTGCCACAAATTTGGTGTGGGGATCCTTTTTCTATTTTTCTCCCTTTCCCGCGGTAACTTAACATGTTAGTAACTCCCGCCCCCTATTTTATAACGTTGATTGGTAACCTATGAAAGAAGCTACCTATTCTGCTAATTGGTGTTCTGGAAAGGGCTCTTTGGAAGGAAGAGCCGGACGCCTTCGTTTTTCCTTAACTTCAGTGGCTTTTCTCTGGAGGATCAAATCCTAACTCTTTTATTCTACAGCTTCCTCTTGCCATTCGTCACCAACGTTTAGACTCCATACCGAAAAGTTTTAACTTAAAAAGGAGAATACGAAAAAACCCCAACCCACCGAATGATATATTCCGTTCGCATAGACATTCCTTTATGTATTATTGTTTGTATTTATTTATGATTATCCGTTTAAAATAACAAATGTATCACAAGGCCTCCTCCTCCTCCTCCTCTGGAGAAATGAATTCCGATGAATACTATGGGTCTCACATTAAGAGTTCGTCTCCTTTTATTATTATTATTTTTTATCCACCGGAACAATTTCTAGACAATTCTCAATCCACACTCCTGCCATGCGGAATATTGGGCACGTTCCAAGGTCTGAAAAATGCCCCTTGTGGAATACCCTCCAGGAATTAGAGCGATCCGACAGACGGAAGTTGCCAGTTCTTCTAAAGATTTGGGGAAGTGGGAGGGAGGGAAGAGCTGACTGGTGGGAGCATGGTATTTTTCGACCAGGCATGGTCCTCGGTGCTTTGAGAAAGCTTTTCCTTGCTTTGTGCTTGGCATGCCATTTATCTTACACTTGACATAACAGCCTTTTCCAAATGAATGTGAGGAATTGCTTTCACTTTCAAAGACTTTCCTTCTCCGTATAAAAGAAAAACAAAACAAAGCAAGCAACTACGGACAGTTCTGGTGTATTATGTGAGGGGGGGGTGCGGGGAAAAAAGACGACTTCCTTTTCTGCATTTGAATCATGTACCAAGAAATAGAATGAAAATCTCAGAAGAGAAGTTGGGTCTTTGCTGTGGGCAACCCAACCATGAAGTTCTCCAGGGGAAGCGCCATCGAATCTTGTTTCGGGATGACTTCCTGGTGCCCTGGATTCTCAGCGCATAGGAATCCTTTTTGTTCTTTGGTGAATTTGAAAAGAAGCACTGTGGATCGGTGCTATATGTAAATACATCCTATGGGTTTAGGTGGCATTTGGGGCCTTAAAACGGAGGATAGTCTGGGGCATGAAAGCAATTCTGTACATGAGTTATGCATATTTGCTGCATTGTCTCTGCAGATTCTATTTTTGTTTAAAATGTTATAAAAATGTACGTTAGCAAAAAAGGTGGATTTTCAAATAAAATGCAGCTTCCACAAACCTTTTGAGTTGCTGGTATGAATCTGTGAGGGTGTGAAGTTTATTTCTGTAAGGGTGCTGGGCAAAAAATAGCAACTTTTAGTTATTGTATAAATTCCGTAAGTGAGAAGAAAAATTCTCACCAGCTGCTGCAGGTGATACTGTGTTTGGTTTTTGAGCTGAGGTCTTCGTGAATAGTCATAAACTATTGCAAATACTTACAGACAGCTATACTAGACTTCTGTGTCAGAACCCCGAAGCACTTCTGTGGTGAAAGGATCAACTGGTGATGTCATCGTTTCCCAGGAGACACCCAGTTGGGGCTCCTTTTATGTTTCCCCTTAAGTTGCTCACCTGTGATGACCCGGGGCAAGGCATGGAGGCAACACAGTCAGCTGATAGTTCACACCCCCCTTTATTGCTTCAACTTTACCCCAGACCCTCCCACGTTTATGGCAAGCCCCGAAGCAAAGTGCTCACACACACACCTCCAGCAGCCCCTGGCTGCGAGTAGTCCAGCAAAACACTGTTAGCACAATGGCTTCAAGGCAAGAGGTCCAGTGAGGCAAAATAACAAGGCAACAAGAAGGCAAGAAGTCCAGCAAACTCCAGACGTCAGCAATGGCACACAAAACACCACGAATTCAGCGCTTATTCCTGACAGACAACCCTCCCTACAGCATCTCCTTAAGTCTCAGTCCCCAGGTGTGCCTTGTGAAGAGGGGCGGGACACTTTCCTCCTGAGTATTTGGGTTGGCCTGCGCTGCTCCCGCCTCTCCGTGCTCTGGGATCAGGAGGGAGCGGTCCTTGCTCATCTGAGCTCCATTGCCCTGGACTTGGGAGTAAAGCCATAGGGGGACGATGAATGGCCCCTTTCATAGGAAATAAAAGGGGAGGGGTGTTTGCAGGAGACAATTAGTTCATTTGGGCGAAGATCTGTTCCTGCATTCTTGCCAAGTATTGTCCGTTATAGTTTGATATCGGCTTGGCAGCTCTCCAAGCCTGATAAAGGTCTGTAATTGGGAAATATCTTGGAAAAACTGTTAGCAGGGACTTTGCTGGAGAGGAATTCACTGTAAACTAAATAAAAGGGGTTTTATCGGGGCGTGGAGTTGGCTTCGTGCTTTTGGGGAAGCCTAGGTCAGAACACAAGTAGAAAATCCAGCCCTTTTATTTCATGTCCTAGAAAACGACAGTATTTTCTTAATAATTGAAAGCTGAGAATTACAACTTTTGGGGGAGGATGAAACAGGCTTTCCTCTTTTTGTAGACCACCCAGACATAAAGCTTCATTGGAAGTTTTCGTCTACCAGACATAAACAATTCATACACTTCGTTTCCGTAACAAGCAAGTTTATATCTGATGGGAACAAATCACAGGAACTCAACAATACAACATGCATTCTTTCCGGATGCGTCCAACGCAAATCTCTTTAATTTGTAGATCAGTTGCAAAAAAAAAAAAGCCTCAACAATCGACAGCCAATATTTTTAATTCTTCCTCGTTTTCATATATGCAAGTCAACGGCCCCTAGCACCGAAAGGGAATCTTTAAGATGCTCCAAAATCTCCGAAAGGACCTTCCCACTTTTGTCTTCCTCGATTTTAAGGAAATACCGATTTGATCATACGGTAAGTGATGTGCTCTGAAGATTTATTTGGGTCGTACCTCTCTTCCAATTGAGCTTTGCTGGGCATTTCTTTCATGTTTTCGTGAATTGGCATCTTCTCGCCCACGGTGCACATTAATTTCACATCCAAGGGACCCAGCTCCTTATATTCCTTGATTCAAAGCAGGAAAAAAAAAAGATGGCATTATTTGGTGGTAAATATGCTTGAAAAACTCCCAATTTCCCCTAAACCCGCTCCTTACATGCATATGCCCCGTTCATGTAGATAATGTGGATAATAAAGTATTTTATAAAAAAGGCAGTGGCTATCATTAGTGACGGAGTGAGAATTAATCTCACAGAGGCAATGTTTGATCTTTTCCCGGAATTCCGACATTAGAAAAGAAACCGTAGTTTAAAGGTCTAAGTAAAAATATTTATTTCGGTACAAAAACAATAAATCTCATTAACTACATGACTGATATAAAAATGTGCGACTTCTCTCAATGGAAGCCAGAAGAAGAAGGATAGAACGGAGATTGGAATGCACACATGCGTACAAGAACATATCAATCACGTGCTCAGGAATAAACCATTATATTAAATAGGGTATGCATCTCCCTGCATATACATGTAACAGGCAATAAATCACACCGTGACAATTAGTAACTTACACACTGGTTAGAAGGCTGAGTAAGGACTGGGGAAATACAGGTAGTCCTTGACTTAAAACAGCTCATTTAGTTACCAAAGTTAACAACAGCCCTGAAAAATGTGAATTGTGACCGTTTTTCACAGTTATGATCTTTGCAGCATTCTCATGATCAATTGATCAAAATTCAGATGCTTGGCAGCTGGTTCATATTTATGACCGTTGCTGTGATCCCCTTTTGTGACCCTCTCACAAGCAAAGTCAATGGGGAAGCCAGATTCACTTTGACAACCAGGTTACTAACTTATCAACTGCAGTGATTCAGTTAACAACTGTGGCAAGAAAGGTCGTAAAATGGGGCAAAACTCACTTAAGTGTCTCGCTTAACAACAGAAATTCTGTTCCATTGTGGTCATAAGTCAAGGACTACCTGTATATTGTAAGTAATTAGACACTAGGAAGGGTGCAGGACGAAGCCGAGTCGTTGAATAAGCTAAGTTGCCTTCAAGCATTCTTGGAAAAATAAAAGAGGAGGCAGAAGACATAAGTCCCTTGTAGTAGAGGGTAAAAATCTTTTTTGCTGTTTGCTTTAATTTCTACAGTATGTAAGAAAATAAAAGTTGTAGGATTTTTATGGCAGTAGAAGTCCACCTACCTTGACCTGGAATGCAGGTGCCCCTTGCCAAATCCTAGGCATGGATCTAATATAGTGTTTTTCAAACATGGCCACTTTAAGATGGCCAAGTTCCAACTCCCAGATTTCCCCAGTCATGCTGCATGCTGGGAACTGAAGTCCACCCATCTTAAAGTAGCCAAGATTGAAAAACGTTGTTCCTCTGGCCTTGGAATGGTCAGTAGAGATGAAGAGTTAAGGTCACTGGACTTGCATTCTCCAACAACATACATGCTGATGTTCTTATTAATCCTAATCCAGTGTCGTCCAGAATAACAGAACGTTGGAAGGGACCTTGGAGGTCTTCTAGTCTAACCCCCTGCTCAGGCAGGAAATCCTATACCATTTCAGACAAATAGCTGTCCAAACTCTTACTAAAAACTTTCAGCGTTGGAGAATCCACAGCTTCTGGAGGAAAGTCTATCCAACAGGGATAGACTGAACTTCCATAATTCTCAACCCATCTAGTTCTCCTACTCCACCACCACCATCGAATCTTAGAGGAGGAAGATAAATATTTACCTTGAAGTCATTTGTGTCTTCATACAGCAGAGGAGGTAGAAACTGATCCATGGACATTCCCCGTAAATAAACCACTTCAAAGTCATCATCCATCGATGGCTTCCCCAATTCCCTTCTCTCCTCACTTGACTCTGGATCCACAGAAATGACTACCTCCGTTCCTGACGTCACATCTTCCTCTGCTTTTATAAAATAAATTATAATTTTTTTTTCGTTTTTATTCCTCACGATCAATTTTACATTTCATTATAGAAGACACAGAAGACAGAAGTACAGAGTTGGAAGGGACATTGGAGGTTCTTCTAGTCCAGAGGTCTTCAAACTTGGCAACTTTAAGACTTGTGGACTTCAACTCCCAGAATTCTCCAGCCAGCATAGCTGGCTGGAGAATTCTAGGAATTGAAGTCCACAAGTCTTAAAGTTGCCAAGTTTGAGGACCCCTGTTCTAGTCCAACCCATTGCACAAGCAGGAGATCCTATATTGTTTCAGACAAGTGGCTGTCTGGCCTCTTCTTAAAAGCCTTTAGTGATGAAGCAGCCACAACTTCTGGAGGTGAATCATTCTACTAAATAATTATTGTCAGGAAATTTCTCCTTAGTTCTAAGTTGCTTCTCTCATTGATTAGTTGCCACCCATTGCTTCTTGTTCTACCTTCAGGTGCTTTGGAGAATAGTTTGACTCCCTTTTCTTTGTGGCAGCCCCTGAGATATTGGAACACTGCTATCATGTCTCCCCTAGTCCTTCTTTTCATTAAACTAGACATACCAAATTCCTGCAACCGTTCTTCATATGTTTTAGCCTCCAGTCCCCTAATCATCTTTGTTGCTCTTCTCTGCACTCTTTCTAGAGTCTCAACATCTTTTTTACATCGCGGCAACCAAAACTTACTTACTTACTTACTTACTTACTTACTTACTTACTTACTTACTTACTTACTTACTTACTTACTTACTTACTTTATTTATTTATTTATTTATTTATTTATTTAGTCAAGCGTGTATATGATTATAAAGTATAAACAAAGTATAAACATGATTGTGAATATACTGTATAAGAAGTACAAGCCTGGTTATGAGTACAGTAAATTTTACGAATACATTTGGTACAAAACTGGATGCAATATTCCAAGTATGGTCTTACCAAGCAGTGCTGGGTTCCTACCGGAGCTGTCCGGTGCGTAGCGGCCGATTGAGCGGCCGATTGCTCAATTTGCGCGCAACCACTCCGGAGCCATCTTCGGCGGTCCATCGAGCGCGTCGCCATCTTTTTGTAAGAATTTTTGGGCATCGTGCGTGTCCCCTTGCGAGATTTCAGCGAGATTTTTCTTCCGCGCATGCGCAGAAGCAAAATCGTACGAGGGGGCACACGCATGTAGCGAGCGCGTGTGCGCCTGAAACATGGAGATGCGCGCGCAGCGCACCGACATCGTAAGTGAGCAACCCGCCCCTGTTATCAAGGCATTATAAAGTGGTATTAACACTTGATGTGAACTTGATTCTATCCCTCCATTAATGCCTTGGCTTTTTTGGCTGCTGCCACACACTGTTGGCTCATATTTAAGTGATTGTTCACTAGGACATTGGTCCCCAACATTTTTGGCTTGGCGGCCTGGCTGGGGGGGGGGTAGGAGAAGTATCAGACCGCACGAATGGCGGCCTGGTACATATGCATGTGCGCACGCAGCTCCATTCACAAGAGAGAAGGGAAGTGTTTGGGATATGGTTTTGTGCTCCTTCAGGCTTCGGTCTGCCTCTCGCGTGGCCTGGTTCCAAATAGGCCACGTCCCAGGGGTTGGGTATCCTGCATTAGGACTCCAAGATCCCTCTCATATTTACTACTATTGATCCAAGTTCTCTGCATATGTCACAATTCTAAAAAGTCTCCCCCTTCAGTTTTGAAACTGGGGGCGAGAGGTTTGTTTGCAAGTTTAGTAACCAGGACAGGCATTTAGATATGGCAAATATTTAGATATTGCAAGCCGGAAAAGAAGGAAGAGTTTCCAGTCTAGTGCACAAGTTGCCAAAATGTTTTTTTTGTTTGCCAGAAAAAGTGAGAGTGCATGTAAGAAAACGCATCTCAATCAATAAATCTTTTATTGCAGTTAAAAATTAAAACCTGAAAATTAAAACCGCTCAAAGCATAATAGCGTACTGTATTACAGTCAGTGATGAGACAATTGAGGGGCAGCCAAAGACTGTCTAATTTTGCAGACGGTATAGAGACAGTATACAGCCATTTTTGGCCTCCCGAAACCCCACCTCGCGCATCACGTTTTTGCCAAAAACAGGCCTATTTTTGGTAAAAACGGGATGCGTAGAGGCTTTGGGACGCCTGCAGAGTGCTCCTGGGGACTGGGGAGGGCAAAAACACTATGTGTGGGGGGTTTGGGAGGCAAAAAACAGGCCCATTTTTTGTGAAAATTGGGGCATTTTTGACCTCTTCAGCCCCCAGGAGCACTCTGCAGACTTCCCAAACCCTCTGCGTGCTCTGTTTTTGTGAAAAACGGGCCGGTTTTTGCAAAAACGGGATGCGCAGAAGGTTTGGGAGGCCTGCAGAATGCCCTTGGGGGCCGGGGAGGGCAAAAACCTTTTTTTCTTGTTTACCTCTTCGAAATCTTGGTGCGTCTTATACTTCCGGTGCGTCTGATAGTCCGAAAAATACGGTAAATATGTTTGCTGTCTTGAGTTACTTATAAAAACAATAAAGGCGAGATATAAATAAAAATATAGTATATAAATGAATAAAATACGGCCGAAGGCAGGATGGCAGGCTTCATTCCTCAAATTCGCCACTACTACTTCAAGTGCCTTTCTTTCATAATTCACAGCTGCAAGACTTAGACAGATCAGATTCAGACAACAACAACAACAACAACAACAACAACAACAACAACAACAACAAAATGAGGTAATTACCTTGTTCTTGATCCATGCTTTCTCCAGGAAACTGCAAGCCAGCTCCTTGAGTAAGAAACAGCTTCCTGGAAAATGCAAAACATAGTAAAAGTAGCACCCAAATACATAACAGTAACCCACCAGAAAACAATGGTGAAACCCAGTTTGTGCTCAAAGCATCTGTCTAGAACAGTGATGGCGAACCTATGGCACGGGTGCCACAGGTGGCACGTGGAGCCATATCTGCCGGCACACGAGCCATTGTCTAGTTTAGCTCCAGCGCGCATGTGCGCGCCGGCCAGCTGATTTTTGGCTTGCACGGTGGCTCTGGGAGGGCGTTTTCGGCTTCCGGAGGGCCTTCGGGGGGACTGGGAAGGGTGTTTTTGCCCCCCCCAGGCTCCAGGGAAGCCTCTGGAGCCTGGGGAAGATGAAAAATGGGCCTACCAGGCCCACCAGAAGTCGGAAAATGGGCCATTTCCGGCCTCCAGAGGGCCTCAAGGGGAGCGGGGGAAGCCGTTTTCGCCCTCCCCAGGCATTGAGTTATGGGTGTGGGCACTCGCGCATGCGCAATAACACGTGCACATGCACTTTCGGCACCCGAGGGAAAAAAGGTTCGCCATCACTGGTCTAGAAACTGAGAGATTGAGTTCCAGTTCCACTTTTTAGAATAGAATAGAATAGAATAGAATAGAATAGAATAGAATAGAATAGAATAGAATAGAATAGAATAGAATAGAATAGAATAGAATAGAATAACAGAGTTGGAAGGGACCTTGGAGGTCTTCTAGCCCAACCCCCTGCTTAGGCAGGAAACCCTACACCACTTCAGACAAATGGTTATCCAACATCTTCTTAAAAACTTCCAGTGTTAAAGGAAAAAATAAAATAAAATGGTTAGGTCCATAGCCAGAAAAAATTAGCCAATTATTGGGTTATGCCTGCTTGCACAAATAATGAGCATTTTAAAAACATTCTTCTTATATCTTAGAAGGGTTTTGTGGAGTTTTAAATAAAAAAAACAACTACAGGTAGTCCTCCACTTACAACAGTTCATTTAGTGACCGACATTGCAACAGCACTGAAAAAAATGTTACTTATGACCGTTTTTCACACTGCATCATCTTCATAGACACATGATCAAAATTTGGATGCTTTGTGAACTGATTCGTATTTATGATGGTTGCAGTGTCCTGGGGTCATGTGATCCACTTTTACGACCTTCGAACAAGCAAAGTCAATGGGGAAGCCAGATTCACTCAACAGCTGCACCACTAACTTAACAGCTGCGGTTAACAGCTGCGGTGATTCACTTAACAGTGGGGGGGAAGGCTGTAAAATGGGACAAAATTCACTTAACAACTGTCTCGCTTAGCAACAGAAATTTTGGGCTCAATTGTTGTTATAAGTCGAGGACTACTTGTAATGTAAAGGAAACATTTTTACAGGAAGACGCTGAGATTGCAATGCCCACGCTCACAGATGCATGATCTCACATTGTCTATGTTCAGATAACGCATTTAACCTGCGTGCACAATTAGTCACGTTTCTTCATTCCCACCCCATGCTGAACAACTGACTAGGTTTGTCCAGCACGCTGCGCTAAAAAGGAAAAAAAATGAATCAAAAATGCATACAGAAATCTCTAAAACTCATTGCATTCAACTGCTGTCAACAACCCGGTTCAGCGAGCTAAAGTTATATAGTAACACGGAGCCTTTTTTTACCTGGGTACTTTAAGAAATTGCAATCTCCGCTCAAACAGTTTATTGATGAGATAGATATTTTCCTTCTCCATTTCATTGACAACTTCTTCTAAAGCATTCACTTCTTTCCGATAAGCTTCAACCTGCCATTAAAACAGGAAACCTAATTCTAATTATACGCATAACTTAACAAAGCAGTTTATTTTATTTATTTTCTATTTTATTTATTTTATTTGTCAAAACGTGTACAAGATAACAGGTATTGGTATAAACATAAATAAAAGCAAAGTAGGTATAGGTACATTTGGACAATAGGACAGTAGGACAGGGACGGTAGATCAAATCGAAGGCGACGTAGCTCTAAGTTATCTAAGCCCAAAATTTCAAATCTGGTGGCATAAGGTGACCCTGAAGACACAGAGAAACTTCCAAGTGGCTTCAAGGACTTTCTAAAAGGATGCAAATGACCAGCTGTCTGCAAGGAATATAAATCCTTCCATTCTCCACCATCCAGTCAGAACTGAAGAAGCTTCTTGGATGAGAAGCGAAAAGTCTTCAAAGAGAAACCAAAAAAGTCCATTTGCCTATTGAAAAAGCACCTTTGGGTAGTAACACAGAAGTGAAGTGAATCTGGATTCCCCATTGACTTCACTTGTCAGAAGCGATCACTTCAGTGGTGGGTTGCTGCCGGTTCGGACCGTTTCTTTAGAACCGGTAGCGGAAAATCGGTGCCGCTCGCCGAACCGGCAGTGATGACTGGTGGTCCATGCTCCCAAATCGGTCCTCCAGTCACCGCGGATTGGAAAAAAACCTCTCTGCGCATGCGCAAAGGCTTCTGCGCATCTACAGAGGGTCATTTCCGGGAAGGGACGCACGCGCGCAAAACGTGCCCTTCCATCGCAATGCGATCTGGTGGGGAAGGTAAGCAGAACCCACCCCAGGATCACATGACTCCGGGACACTGCAGCCGTCATAAATATGAGCCACTTGCCAAGGGTCCGAATTTTGATCACAAGACTATGGGGATGCTGCAACATTCTTCACTTCTTCGACTCTACCACTGACTCACTTTTTTCAGTTCAGTAAATGAACGGTTGTAAGTTGAGGGCTACCCGTAGTGAAATTTAATTAACCAAAGACACTGTATTAAGAGGCCTAGGGACCTAGCAGAAATCAGACTTGGCTTTCAAGGGGACGAAGATCGAGACAGATATAGGAGATGGTGGTGGAGTCAGCTCGATTTTACTTTGCTAATTGAGTTTTTCTGTTTCTTTTTGTCTGCCTCCTGCCTCAATTACTTTGGCTCCCATTTTCTTCTGCTCTCTGCATTAACATTGGGAAGGTTCTGTACAGTAAGCAGGTCTGCCAAAACTCTTTTTAACTGGAAATGCTGGGATCTTGGCCAGCCCTGCCATCCGTGGGAGGGATGTCGCTGCCTCAGGTGATGGATGCTGGAGAAAAATGGAGGCAGTAGCCCTCCCTTCTCCTGGGTTTTTTTTTTTTAATCTTAGGAGACAAAACCACAGCACTGATTATGTTTACATGTTGCTGGACTGAATATTCAACAATCCAGATGGTGCTGTTGGAAGGGCCCCTAGCAGAGCCATCAGGCAGGGCCAGGAGCTACACAACAGTTTAACAGATTAACAGAGTTGGAAGGGACCTTGCAGGTCATCTAGTCCAACCCCCTGCCCAAGCAGGAGACCCTACATCTGCCTCTACCTAGGATCGAACTCACAACCTCCTGATTGTGAGGCAAGAGCTCCACCAAAGGGAAAGACTCCCTTGGGTTAATTTCTTGGTAACTCCATGAACACATCCATATACACCCTAGTCCTCAACTTACGACCACGATTGAGCCCAAAATTTATGTCGCTAAGTGAGAAATCTGTTATGTTGAGTTTTGCTCGACTTTTCTTGCCACATTTGTTAAGTGAATCACTGCAGTTGTTAAATTAGTAACCCGGTTGTTAAGTGAATCTGATTTGCCCATTGACTTTGCCTGTCAGAAGGTCACAAAAAGGGGAATCCCGTGAGCCAGGGACACTGCCACCGTCATAAATGTGAGTCAGTTGTCAAGCATTTGAATGTAAATCAAGTGACCACGGGGATGCTGCCAATGGTCCTTAATCTGAAAAAATGGTCGTAAGTCACTTTTTTCAGTGCTGTTGTAACTTTGAACGGTCACTAAGTGAACTGCTGTAACTCGAGGACTACCTGTAAGCTTCTTCAAAACCACAAGGAATCCAATGAAATCCCTGAGATCTCCTGATGGACTTCCACGCAAGTACAGTTATAGTCCTCGACTTAGGACCACAATGGGGCCCAAACAAGACGCTCTTTAAGTGAGTTGTGTCCCATTTTACGAATTGTTATGCCGCAGCTGTCAAGCAAATCACTGCTGTTGTTAAGCAAATCATGGAGTTGTTTTTTTTTTTTTTTTTTTTTTTATAAAAAGTTTTATTAGTACAAACTTACATAAGTGGTAACAAAATATTAAATCCAAAGTACAAACATTTTTATTTCCCCCCCCCAGACCCACCCCCTTCCCTCCCCACCTCCCCCCCCCCCGGACTTCCCAGAGATAATACAGGGCATAATAATAAGTTTAAATTGTTAATAAAAAGAAAAAGGAAAAAGGAAAAAAAGAACACTATTTTTAAAAAAACTTCAACTCCAAACTATACAGTACTAATATATCGCATTTGTATACAATAGTAAAGATACAAAAAAGAGAGAGAAAAAAAAGAAAGAGAATAAAAAAAAAGAAAGAAAGAAAGAGAAAACTCTTTAACACTACAAACAAACAAACCTCCTACCTCCTCCCTTCAGTCCTCTATCTTATACAAGGTAAGTGTTACATAAGTAATAACTAAATATAAAATACACAAATCTTAAACTAATATTATTGACATTAGAAATAACCTCTAAGATAAAACTTAACTAAATGTTACATAAATAATCATCAAATATTAAATTTCATCATGATATTAATAAGATAATATTATTCTAAATTAATTCGCTAACTTCAATAAACAAAAAAAGAAAATAAAAGAAGAATAAACAATAAACAAATCTTCAACAAACTATATATATCTAATATTATCAACATTAAAAATAACCTCAAAATTATATAAAACTTAACTAAATATTGCATAAGTAATCATTAGATAGGGAAAAGATAAAATACAATCATATTAGTTTCTATCCATCCAATATATTTCAACATCACATTATTTTGTATCTTGATAGTTCATCTTTTAATAGTTCAATAAATTCAAATTTGTCAAGTCGTCTCCCGTCTGCTCCCAAACCTCCATCTCCTCTTCCCCAGCTATCTGATTCAGGCACTCCTTTTGGATTTTTGAGTCTATTTCTTTTTGATCCATCGAAGGTGGCTTCCCCTCCTCCTCCTCTTTTATTTTCATACACCCTTCTTCTGGAATCTTGGATATATCAGCCTTTAGAACATTGACATAAAATTCAGTAGCTTTTTTTATCGTGTTGAGCCGGTATCTTTTTCCAGAAAATTTCACTGTTACTCCAACTGGTGCTTCCCATTTATATTGTAAATTTAATCTCTTAAATTCATCAATCAAAAAAGTATAGCTTTTCCTGGCTTTAAGCATTTTAGAGGGGATTTCTTTCCAAATCTTTAGTTCCTGACCATTCACCATAAGATTATTGTTAAACGTTGCTTGTATAATTCTGTTCCGTAGAGCTCTTGTGGTAAAATATATGACAATATCCCTTGGTAGATGCTTTTGTTTGGCGTACCACGAGTTGATTCTGTATGTTTTGTCGATTTGTGTAGCCAATTCCGCTTTAGAAATTCCAGACACCTGATCCAATATGTCAACCATCCTGCCTTTTAAATTTTCATATAATCCTTCTTTCAAACCTCTAATCCTTATAGCAACTTCCATAGATCTGAACTGAGTCATTAAGACCTCTTTTTCAAAATTTGCAATGTCATTTTGGATTTTATCTATGTAATTCACCGAAGTTGCCAAAGCTTGTTTATTTGTTTCAATACGTTCTGCCAAAACTTCAATATTTGTTGCTAAGCCTTTGCAAACCTCTAACACATCAAATCTTAGTTGTTGATTCATATTCTTCAAAGCAGCCTGCATCTTATGGTCTATCTCACTTATTTTCTGGTTAAATTCCAAAGTAAGTTCATGTTTCATAATCTTTAAATTATTTAATAAATTTTCAGGTGTCAAAAGCTGTGGAGGTGTTAGCTCAGTGTTAAGTTGCATTTTAGAAATATATCCAGATGAATAGTCATTTCTTTTAGTCAAAACAGTCTTTCCAAACTTTGAAGCCATTGGTGTTTCAAAAGAGTACAAAAAAGAAAGAAAGCCAGTTGCCTGATTAAAGTTCTTTCCAGTTTAAAAATCAGATAGTCTTTTATTATTGAAAATATTTCTATTATAACTTTAATCCAGAGTTAGGAGACAGAGAAAGAAAAAACCATTTTTCCAAGTTAAAAGTTTCCATAAGAGAGAGAGAAAGAAAAAAAAAAAAAGCCTCTGGGGAAACGAAAGTCACTTTCACTTCTCAATCGCCATATTGTTACTCTGTTTCCTTTGTTCCCTTGCCGAAGTGAAAGCTTACCCAGGAGTTGAAAAAAAAAGGAAAAAAAGAGGTTTCAGTACTTGCCCATCTCACGCCTGTTTCTCTCTGTCTGCTTCTATAGTTTAAATGTAGTTATAAATCCCATTTTTGAAGCAGCGGCTGGTCACTCCATCTAGCTCTGCAAAAGGCAGAGGTTTCCGGATCTTCGGAGCTGGAGACAGGCTGCATGGGGAGCTCTCCCTTCGCGCCCTGCAGATGGCTCCTAAGGCGCTGGGGGGGCTCTACCCCTCCTGTCAGGCTCTCATCTCTCCCCTTTGCCCGGGGAAGAGATTTTAAAGCCGCCAGACAGCTGTTCTGGCGGCTTTTAACAAAGATCGGAAAGGCATCCAACGAGGGATGTCTGCGATGAAGCGCTCCAAAACCGGAAGTCAAATCATGGAGTTGTTAAGTGCATCTGGTTTCCCCCATTGACTTGGTTTGTCCAAAGTTGGTTGTGATCAGACAACCCTGGGACAGAACAACCGTCACAAATACATGCCAGTTGTCAAGCATCCGATTCTTGATTACATGACCATCGGGATGGTCGTTAAATGTGAGAACTGGTCATAAGTCTCTTTCTTCAGTGCCGTTGTAACTTTGAACAGTCACTAAACAAATGGTTGTAAGTTGAGGATTAGCCATACTAATAAATTCCTTTCCTGCCTAGATGATTTTTCAAAACCAACCAGAACCATAGAAATCCACACCCAATTTCAAATAATATTTTGAAGCACTGTTGTTCAGGTAGCAATGGCAATAGGACTTACTTATATACCACTTCACAGTGCTTTACAGCCCTTTCTAAGTGGTTTATAGAGTCAGCCTATTTCCCCCAACAATCTGGGTCCTCATTTTACCCACCTCAGAAGGATGGAAGGCTGAGTCAACCTTGAGCCGGTCAGGATCGAACTCCTGGCAGTGGGCGGTGTCCAGCCTGCAATACTGGATTTGAACTACTGGCAGTCAGCAGAGTTAGCCTGCAATATTGCAATACTGCATTCTAACCACCATGGCTCTAACTGTGTGGTGGTCATTTTGCTACCCTTCGTTTCTGTCTTGCAAAACTTAATAGTCAAAATATGGGCTCTGATGCTCAATGGATCCCTTAGCCTTTTTCTGCAACCATTTGACCTGCTGGCCCGCAAAGGATCTGCTTTACATTCGC
This sequence comes from Diadophis punctatus similis, assembly GCA_023053685.1. NCBI lineage: Eukaryota > Metazoa > Chordata > Lepidosauria > Squamata > Dipsadidae > Diadophis > Diadophis punctatus. The sequence continues at coordinate 18,492,664 of JALIGW010000016.1, forward strand.
TTTCTGTCCTGGAGAAATCAGTTTACCTCTTCTTTTAGCCATTCGTATTCTTTAATCTCCCTGCGGCTGATCTTGTCAATGTGCTTAACAGCATTCTGGGGAAATAATCCAAATACCCCAGAATTAAAATTGTATTCTTTACATTGAAGGAAGCAAGAAAGCAAAGGTTTAGACAGGATGCCAAGGCATATATAAAAAATGTCACATGATATCAAGTTCAGTTTTATCTTTTTCTACACCCGTTAATTTTCCAAGAGATCCTCTTAGCAGCTAATGACATGTTGTACAGGTAGTCCTCAATTTATAACCATAATGGAGCCCGCCCATCATGGTCGTAAAGCATGATGGTCATAAACTGGGTCACCCAACCTGGTTTTACCACCTTTTTTTTGCAGCTGTTGTTAAGTGAACACTGTGCTTGTAAGGTGACTACTGCGGTCATTAAATGAACGCCGCGATCATTAACTGAATTAATGGTTCATTATGGACTGGTTTTGCTGAAATCCAAAGCAAATACCAGTTTCTGATGAAACCGTCCTAAAATGTGGTTGCTGAGCATCAGAAATATGATCACATGACTGTGGGAGGGTCAGATGTTGAAATTTTTGAACTGGGGGAGGCCCGTCATAATTTTGAACAGTCGTAAGTCCAGAACTGTATAAAAGCATCATAGTGTTCTAGAATAAAGTATCAATATTATCCATAGTATATTAAACAACATAGCAATAGCACTTAGACTTATATACCACTTCACAGTGCTTTACAGCCCACTCTGAGCGGTTTACAGAGTCGGCATATTGCCCCCAACAATCTGGGTCCTCATTTTACCCACCTCGGAAGGATGGAAAGCTGAGTCAACCTTGAGCCTGGTGAGATTCGAACTGCCAAATTGCAGTCGGACGGCAGTCAGTAGAAGTACCCTGCAGTACTGCACTCTAGCCACTGCGCCACCCTGGCACATCAGCTACTGAAGAGCTCAAAGGAATTTGATACTATCTCTTCCAGGTAACAAATGTTCTTAAAAGACATAAGCTTTTATGTTGCATCTTTTTTTTATAAGCCTATGAATAAAATTTTATTAAATGGTATTGCCGGATTCCTCCCGATTTTCACCATCATAGATAACCACGGCTCTCCCACCAAGTTTACTGAAGCTAAACATAAAATATAAGCGAAGAGGACGAAAGACCTGCAAAGAAAGAATTGTTTTGCTAAGTGGCTGAAATATGATTGTGTGACTGCAGGGGTGGTGGGGTCATTGTAATTTTGAGGACTGGTCATAAGTATCTTTTCTTGAGTCCGTTGTAACCTTGAACGGTTGTTAAGTGATTGGTCATAAGTCGAAGCTACTGTATGCCATCCTTTTCGACCTAATTTCCCGCACCTGTGTCAAGATTTCAAGTCCCAGAATTCATCAGTGTGACTGGGGCATTCTGGAAAATTTCTAATGTATCAGGCACGAGCTCTGAAAAACCAGATGAGGAGACGCCATTAAGCATCTGACACGACAAAATCAAACTTACCTCAGTGGCCCATTCTTTCTTTAACTCCATCTGTCTCAAAGTGGTTTTGTCAATTCTTTCTTTTGCTTCTTCCAAAGATATTCTAAAAAATTCTTAAAGGGAAAAGAGGGTGGTGAGGAGACATATAGAAAAGAGATCTATGGTTAGGCCTTTTTAAGATGCCATCCAGAATTTAAATTACAGGTAGTCCTCAACTTATGACAATTGAGCCCAAAATTTATGTTGCTAAGTGAGCAATCTGTTAAGTGAGTTTTATTTGTTTGTTCTTTCTTTCTTTCTTTCTTTCTTTCTTTCTTTCTTTCTTTCTTTCTTTCTTTCTTTCTTTCTTTCTTTCTTTCTTTCTCTCTCTCTCTCTCTCTCTCTCTCTCTCTCTCTCTCTCTCTCTCTCTCTCTCTATCTATCTATCTATCTATCTATCTATCTATCATTCTTGTATGCCACCCAACTCCTGAGGGACTTTATCTCATTTTATGACTTTTCTTGCCGCCTTCGTTAAGTGAATCACTGCAGTTGTTAAAATTAATAACACGGTTGTTAAGTGAATCCGATTTTCCCATTGACTTTGCTTGTCAGAAGGTTGCAAAAGTTGATCACGTGACCCCGGGACACTGCACCCGTCATAAATGTGAGTCAGCTGTCAGGCATCCAAATGTAAATCACGTGACCGTGGGGGGGTGCTGCAAGGGTCATAAGTGCAAAAAACGGTCATAAGTCACTTTTTTTCAGTGCCGTTGTAACTTCGAACGGTCACTAAGTGAACTGCTGTATGTCGAGGACTACCTGTATTCAAGAATTAAAGATAGCAATTCTGGTTTCTCTCAAGTTTGGGTTACCATATAATTCAGCGTTACTTGAGCAACGATTGGTGCCAATTTTTGCTCTTTGGGCCAATACACAAAGCTTTCTTCAACTAGTCTAGTGTTTCCAGATGTTTTCTTTCCGCTGTTCCCAGAGTTTCCCACCAGCGTGGCCAAGAGGCACACAGGCTCCTGAAACATCTGGAAGACGCTATGTTGATTCAGCCCTGTGGTTCTATCTATCCCGAGTTTCTCCAACTTAAAATCTGGAAATAATTAAGAATGGGAACTTGACGACTCCACACTTGACATTGAACTGAATCGGCCAACTGGCAATACAGAAACAAGCAGGAGGAGGCTCCGTTAGGATATTAAATTTAGTAGCTGGAACAGTAAAGTGTACAATGGCCAGAACACACAGTTGTAGCCGATTGGTTGGAGAGAGCTGGTTCCTGAGGCAGTCTATGCTGTGATTGGTTGCTGTGGGTGCAAAGGGGGAGTATTGTGGCCTGTTGGCCGCCAGCCCAGGGGTAAAATCCAGCAGGTTCTGACAGGTTCTGGAGAACCGGTAGCAGAAATTTTGAGTAGTTCAGAGAACCGGTAGTGGAAATTTTGAGTAGTTCGGAGAACAGGCAAATACCACCTCTGGCTGGCCCCAGAGTGGGGTGGGAATGGAGATTTTGCAATATCCTTCCCCTGAAATTGGGTGAGAATGGAGATTTTTCAGTATTCTTCCCCTGCCACGCCCACCAAGCCACGCCCACCAAGCCACACCACGCCCACCAAGCCAGCCCATAGAACCGGTAGTAAAAAAACCTGGATTTCACCACTGCGCCAGCCCCTCCAGCAGCCGAACCAGAGGAGGAGGAGGAGGAGGCGTGGGAGTCAGGGTCAGCATCAAGACAACCTGAGAGCTCTGAGGGGGAAGAGGGAATGGAGCTCTCAGAGACAGAGGCAGAGCCTGGGCTGTCTGTCAGCCCTCAGATGGAGAGTCAACAGCCCCCAGGTCTGGAGGTGGCTGACAAGGAAGAGGAGGAATAGTGGGTCCAGTGCCTGACGCGCGGATGCGCAGAAGGCAGAGGAGAGGAGAGCAGTGGAAATCTATGGGCCGAACCTTGGGACGGAAGAGCCACCGCTGCTAGCAAAGCCCCACCTTAGCTCTGGGGCTAAAAGGCAGGGGGCGGAGATGAATAGATGTGGCAGACAACTATTCATCTCCCCTGCCGGATGGACTTGTTAGCCTGCGTTGAGAGAGAAACCTTTTGCCGGGGCTGCTGGCACTCCTAATAAAGGAATCATTGCTTCAACGACAGAGGGTTTCTTGTGTTTGGGAGCTGGGTCAGAACAGGGAGTCTCTCTTTTATCCCAGCCTTTTTCTCCAGGATGCTCTGTATGCCATTTGATTTACCTCACGATATTCCTGTGTTCCTCACTATCATGTCTGCTACAACTATAAATGTTAAATATATTTATTTAAATAAAGTGACACATTTGTGCGTCAGTGTCTCTGACTGACACCAGATGACTGCAAAGAATATAAATCTTTCCATTCTCCACTGTTCAGTCAGAACTGAAGAAGTTTCTTGGATGAGAGGCGGAACGTCTTCAAGCAAAAGAAAGTCCAGTTGCCTTTTGAAAAAGCACCTTTCGGACAATGAGATCTGAATGACCGAGAATCTCCATAGACATGTGATAATGCATAAGCGCACCATCGTGCATACCAGGGGCGGGTTCCTAATATTTTTACTACCACTCTGTGGGCGTGGCTTATTTTGTGGGTGTGGCTTGTTGGCCATGTGTCTGGGTGGGCGTGGCTTCTCGGACTGCTGAAGGGAGGGGAATGGAGATAGCTCCTGCTGCCCATTCTTTCAGCGTCTCACACACTCCCTCAGCCATCCTCCCATGCTTGGACTCACTGTGGGGTAGGAAGGCAGTGCATGCGCAGTGCCGGAAGCGCAGCTTCTGTGCATGCGCAGCAGAATTTTTTTAAAAAAATTTAAAAAATGTTTTTTAAAAAAATGGTGGCACCCAGGCACCGGCAACCGACTGCACCGGTACTGTGACATCACCAGCAGGCCGCTACCGGTGCTATAGAGTGGACCGCACTGGTAGGAACCCACCACTGGTGCCTACTCTCCCTGTCCTTCTGTCCTATTGTCCAAATTTACCTATACATACTTTGCTTTTGTTTATGTTTATATCATACCTGTTATCTTGTACACGTGTTGACAAATGAATAAATAAAAAATAAAATAAATAAAATTTGAAACCAACTTCTTAGTAGACCTCTAACAGACTCTTTACCTGTCATTTCTTCAAGATCTTCCTTCAACTTTTTAATATCCTGTTCCAAGAACCGAATCTGATTTCCGTGTTCGCTGCTTCCCACGTTTTTGTAGGCAGTCCAGTAGTCGATTTCAGTTTGTTTTTGGACAAGTTTCTGTTCAACATAATGTATCTGGAAACGCATATCTAGGGCAAGGCACCAAGGCATCATTTTCAGTACAGTTATAGTAATAATAATAGTGGTTGCTTCACCCAAAGTATTGATAAATAAATTAACGATGTCAACGGCATATAAAGAAAATCGTTATAAAATGTTTTAGAGATGGCATTTTTCACCCACAAGATTGGCAAAGATGTTTAAGGACATGTCCGCTAAATGTTGGAAATGTAATCAGACACCAGGTTCATATTATCACATGTGGTGACATGCCCAAAGGCAAAAAAATATTGGACAAAAATACATACATGGTTAGGGGGGGAAGTATTGATAAATACAGGGACCCCAGTATGGTACTAATATTGGAACTCAATGCACCAACTTCCCAAACCAATTAACATCACTTCCATCCTGATTTCCTTCACAAATGATGCGGTTTTGTTTTTAGTTTTATTTTTACATTTATTTCCTGCTTGTTCTTCAGAAGCTTAAGGCAGCATCTCATAGCATTTTCTGTTCCCATTTTTTCTCGGAAGCCATAGCTCTATGACCGGGATCTCCAAACCCGACCACTTCGTGGACTTCAATTCCCAGAAATCCTCAGCCAGCATGACGAATTCTGGGAGTTGAAGTCCGCAAGTCTTAAAGTGGCCACGATTGGAGACCCCTGCTCTGTGAGATAAATTGAGAAGAATAACTAGCCCAAGGTCATCCAGTGAATTCGTCAGGGGTGAAATCCAGCAGGTTCTGACAGGTTCTGGAGAACCGGTAGCAGAAATTTTGAGTAGTTTGGAGAACCGGTAGCAGAAATTTTGAGTAGTTCGGAGAACCGCCAAATACCAACTCTGGCTGGCCACCGAATGGGGTGGGAATGGAGATTTTGCAGTATCCTTCCCCTGCCACGCCCACCAAGCCACGCCCACAGAACTGGTAGTAAAAAAATTGGATTTCAGCACTGGAATTAGTGTGGCTGAAGGTAGACTAAAATTTGAAAATTCTCTTCTTAACCGCTTCACCCTACCAACTATCTTAGTTCTTAGATTCATGCTTGCCTCCCATTCAGATGCTCAAGATGGAATAGGTACAGGTAGTCCTCGACTTATGACCACAAGTGAGTTCAACATTTCCGCTGCTAAGCAAGTTTTGCCTCAATTTACGAACTTTCTTGACACAATTATTAAGTGAATCACCGCAGCTGTTAAGTTAGTGGTACAGCTGTTAAGTGAATCTGGCTTCCCCATTGATTTTGCTTGTTCGAAGGTCGTAAAAGGGGATCACATGACCCCGGGACACTGCAACCATCATAAATATGAATCAGTTCACAAAGCATCCAAATTTTAACTTCCTTTTTTCAGTGTCGTCGTAACTTTGAACGGTCAATAAACAAATGGTTGTAAGTGAAGGACTACCTCTACATCTGTCCCATTTTTTCCCCACCAGCATCAAAGCAGCCACTCAGGAACATCCTGTGAACAAAAATTCCAGCAACGATCCTTGTTCTTCGTCCCTCGAGAAACACAGCTCACCTTTAATAAGTTTCTCCTGATCTTTGATGAACTGCCATTTGGCCATCATGGCTTTCTCAACATCATCCCGAGTAACGATTTCTATGTTTTCAAGCTCTTTCTCCTGCTCTTTCAGGGCCGTCAGCAGGGCTCGGATGTGTTCAATCTGTTCATATTTGAGTTGCTGATTCTGGTGGCAGGATAGAGAAGGCGTCCTTTTGATGGTTAATTTTTTTATTTATTTATTTTGTCAAGCGTATATATGATTACAGACAAAGTATCAACATGACGGCGTCCAGGTGGGTGGGGGAAGCCTCGCGCTGCAATTGCTATTGGCTCTACGACGATTGACCGGCCCGCCCGAACCAGGAGCATTTCACCCCTGGAATGCAGGTAAGTGGAGGGCACGCACGGAGGCTCGGGAGGGCGAAAAACGGGCCTACCAGAAGTTCAGGAAGGCCGGAAATGGGCCTGTTTCCAGCCTCCAGAGGGCCTCTGGAGCCTAGGGAGGCCATTTTCACCCTCCTGGCGGCTCGAAGAAAGCCTCCGGAGCCCAAGGAGGGCAAAACGCCCCCACCTCACCCCACCATGGTGAAGGAGGCTGACTAGGCCATGCCCACCATGGCCATGTCCACCCAGCAACTGGGCAGAGAACTCCTTGCTAAAAATTTTGAAGCCCACCCCTGCAAACAGGTGTTCCGTAACTAAGACGGGGTCCCTCCTGAACCACAAGGAAGTTCATTTGCTTGCTTACTCTTTCTTTGCTCCTCTCATTCTCGGCTTCCAGTTGCCTGATTTCAGCCAGCAGCTGATCAATGACATCTTCCTTAATCTGAATTCTGAAAGTAATTAAAGACAAAAATAAGCTGCCATGCTTTCAGAAAGGAAAGATGCAAGGAAAGATGGAACGCAAGTGGAAGAAACAGGATGAACATTTCAATTCTTTGCTTCAGGTTTCATTTTGAAGGAATACAGTGAAACCTTGAGTCAATGAATGTTGATGCAAAAGAGCAAAATTTTGGGGGTTATTTTACCGCCGTACTTATCATTTCCACAATACAAATGAAGGTAAGTGATACAAATGAGGTCATTTGCATTGAAACAGAGGACATCCTCCTCTGACTGAAATGGACAACTGAGAGTAAGGGCTACTCTGTCTTCCCAACTGGTCTACTAAACCAGGTTTTTCTGGGTTTTTTTTCAGCTGTTTTTACTTTTCACTTTTTCAGGCTGCGAAAATAATCAGAAAAAATATAATCACAGAATCCTCGACCAAGAGGTAAAGTTCTAGAAAAAAAATGGGCTGTGTTTTGAGTGAACTTTTCTCTCTCTCTCTCTGGGTTTCTTATGAAATTCCATCAAGTTCATGTGAAACCTGTAGGTTCCCGGCTGTAGAATATATTTCCCAGAATATGGGTTGATTTATTTGTAACCAAACGATAAAGTCATTATGAAAAAATGTCAGTGACTACTGTATATCAAGTGCAAGCTCTATTTTTAACTGTCAGTGTTTACATTTTGTGCATTTTCCCCCTCCTGCCTGCTCCACGTAAAGGCTACCAGCGATCTTGGATAGGAGAAACAATTTCCATCACTGTGTGTGAATCACATTTTATAATTCCCCTTTTCCCTTTAGCACTCCTCTGTTAAGTGTTGCATACACATTGGCTCTCTAAATTAAAATATTTACTCTAACTTCAAAGCCCTTTATTATCTTCATGTATATTCTGCCGATTTGTAATTTGGCTTTCCTGAGATTAGATTTCTGCTCTGTTCCATTGGTTGGAAAAGCAGTCTCAGACTAAACTTAGCATAATAAAGATGGTTTTGAATTGTCAACCTTATTTTTGACGGATCTGGAAGCTTACATGACACTATTCCTTCTACACATAGGTCTAAGCTCTTGGAGAAAATATTAAGATATAAACCTAATGGATAAATAATGGAAATGCTTCAAGGGGAATTCTCACTAACAGCTCAAGGAAAGCTTAGCATGATTACTGGGCATAGAAATTTAATTGACTATCAAACAATAAAGTAACCCTGAAAAATGGCAGATGGGAGAAGACAAAATTTAATGAACTGTTCTGCAAGAGGGCACAATTTAATGGCAAGAATCATGACTAGGAACATGTTACAACTGTCATCCTAATAACCAGAGGTGGGTTCCGGTTTTCTTCACTGTCGGTTCGCTCAGTGACGTAACGTGCGGGCATGCGCAGTGCTAAAAACACAGCTGCGCATGCGCAGAAGCCAAAAACAGCTTCTGCGCATGCGCTGTTAAGAAGGGGGGGCAATCCCCCGTGGAGGTCGATGGATCTTTGCTCCTTTTGAAGTCATTCTCATTAGAAAATAAAACTGAGATTCAAATCTAATTAACAAAATATTTATTTCAGTAGAAAAGTAATAAAAAGAATTCCTTAATAAACTACATCTTATCGGCTAATGAAAAAGTCACTTCTACCTTCGGCAGAAATGGCGGAAGAGAAGGAGGGAGTTAACTTCTGGAATGCAGGCATGCGTAGTAGAACATATCACACGTCTGCTTGACCATAAATACAAGAAAACAGTAGATCTGCACAACTGGCAATAATTCACATTGTGACATGTGCAGAAGCAAAAAACAAGATGGCGCCACCGAGAGAGCCGGTTCGGGGTGTGGCAGGCCTGGGTCGCTGCTGGTTCTAGCAACCCAGGCCGCCAAGTTACTACTGGTTCAATAGAACCGGTCTGAACCAGGAGGAACCCACCTCTGGTAATAATCACTGAAAAAAGTAGAGATAGTCCTTGACTTACAACTGGTAGCATAGCGACTACAGGTAGTCCTCACAGGAATCTGTTTAGTTTGAAGTTTCAACAGCATTGAAAAAAAGGAAGTTATGACCATTTTTCACACTTACAACCATTGCAGCATCCCCATGGTCATATAATCAAAATTCGGACGCTTGGCAACTGACTCACACTTATGACGGTTGCAGCGTCATGTGATCCCCTTTTGCGACCTTCTGACAAGCAAAGTCAATGGGGAAGCCAGGTTCACTTAACAACCGTGTTACTAATTTAACAACTGCAGTGATTCGCTGACAGCTGTGGCAAGAAAGGTCATAAAATGGGGCAAAAGTCACTTAACAAGTTTCTCACTTAGCAACATAAATTCTGGGCTCAATTTTGGTTGTAAGTCAAGGACTACCTGCATTTAGTGATAGCCGTCCACCCTCCCTGTAGTCACATGACCATATTTTGGATGCTTGGCAACCGGCCTGCATTAATGGCTATTTGCAGCAGTCATTGTGACATCTCACAGTGGGGTTGGACTAGAAGACCTCGAAGGTCCCCTCCAACTCTGTCATTCTGGTAGTTTTTAAAAACAGCAGAAAATGGGATGTTTTTGATGGCATTCGGTCATCCTGTAAATCCTGTGATCTACAATCATTTTTTTGCTGGAAGAAAGTATATTTTCCCCAGTAAAAAACATATTTTTTAAAAAATTCTGTAAAAGTATATAATTGGTATTTACTTCTAGTTTCTGACAAAAAAAACCCTGCCATTGCATACAATTGGTTCACTTAATGACCAATCATGTTCCTTTAAGGACTGTTGCATTTGTTTAATAACCGTGGCATTTGTTTAATGGCCAAAGTGTTTAATGACTACAGACAAAAAAAGGGTAATAAAAACATGACTTAACTGTAATTCCAGGCTCAATTACAGTCATAAGTCAAGGACTTCCTCTATAGATCTACTCCGGCCATTTTATAAGTTCAACTGGATAGAGAATAGTCGTGGTATTACTACATCCCGCTGCCCAAAAATAGGTAGTCAGTTCACTAAATAGAGCTAAAGTAAAATTTTGAATTTTTTTACGACTGATACATACTGAAATGCCAATAGGGCTTCTGGAAAATAGGTCCTAGGCTCTTTGGATATTTGTGAGGTCCCTTTCTTTTTCTTCTCTTTCTTCTTTTCCTTTGCCATGGCTTGTCGTTATGAGGTCAAACAAATCTAGAGGTCAAGAAAGATAATAAATTAAGACAGCACATAAGCACTGGGCTGATGATTCCAACACAATCCTACACAGATTTCTTAGAAATCTCTTCTATTAGGTTCCTTAATATTGATTTCCTGAGGATGTGGTATAGAAAGCAGCCTAAATAATAATGTATTTATCTAGCTTTCCTCCTTGTCTTTATAACAGTTCTAGGAGAAAGGCTTATTTATCAATTGAAAGTTAAGTTTTGGAAATGTTTATGAAGATTCTCATTCATCCAGGTCACAGCTATCCCAAAGGTGCTTTTTCAATCGGCAACCAGACTTACTTTCTTTTTTCCTTGAAGACTTTTCACTTCTCAATCCAAGAAGCTTCTTCAGTTCTTTCTCAGAACTGAAGAAGCTTCTTGGGTGAGAAGCGAAACATTTTCAAGGGAAAAAACCTCAACAAAATCCAGTTGCCTTTTGAAAAAAGCACCTTTCGGATAAGTTTTGGAAAGCAAATCTCTAGCAGGTGCAAACTTTAATTATCACAGCATTGGTTGAATAAACATTTGCAACCCATTTTAATCAGAGGAGTTGAGCAAAAGACATATTTGTTAATTCAGAACTGATATGCTAATATCAGTAAGAAATGACAAAAGATGATAGTTTACACTGTTATAATGTAAAACAGGTTTTTGTATAACTTCAAAACACCCAGATTTCCCCCTGCTAATGAATTCCTTCTATCCTAACTAAAATGAAAGAAGATAAAACGTTTACTCTGTCAAGCTTTTGAAGATTTAAAATGGCTGAAGGCTGGGATTTTAAAAAAAGAAAAAGAAAGCAAATGCGTATTTCTGGCTTGTTGTATATGTGAGAGAAGGTGCATTTTTCAAAAATTCTTTGATTTCTTTCTGAGTCCTTCATTACTGGAGGTTTTTAAAAACAGTCATTTGTCCAGAATGGTGTAGGACCGTGATGGCGAACCTATGGCACGCGTGCCAAAGGTGGCACGCGGAGCCATATCTGAGGGCACATGAGGCGTTGCCCTATGTCAGCTCCAGCACGCATGTGTGCGCTGGCCAGCTGATTTTTGGCCTTCCAGAGGGTGGGAGGAAGGCCGTTTTCACCCTCCCCAGGCTTCAGGAAAGCCTCCAGAGCCTGTGGATGGCAAAAAACGGACCCAACGGGCCTACCGGAAGTTCAGAAACGAACTTCCGGTAGGCCCATTGGATCCGTTTTTCGCCCTCCCCAGGCTTCAGGAGTTTCCTGGGGAGGGTGAAAAAAGGCCCAATGGGCCTACTGGAAGTCCGGAGGCTTCACTGAGGCATGTGCACACATGCACGCAGGGGTGTGTGTGCGTGCATGCGCGGGGGGAGGGCATTGCATTATGGGTGTGGGCACGCGCATGCGTGCTAGCGAGCACACACGCACCCTTTTGGCACCCGAGCAAAAAAAGGTTTCGCCATCACTGGTATAGGATCTCCTGCTTGAGCAGGGGGTTGGACTAGAAGACCTTCAGGGTCTCTTCCAACTTTGTTATTCTGTTCTGTTCTGTTCTTCTTCTCAACTCTTAAGAAGTCCATTTAATGATTTCAAAATGCTTTGGCTTTTTAAAGTAGAAAACCCATATTTTGGCTGCTGTTCCCAGTTCTTTATTTGTGCTAAAGAACAATCCAAAACTCAAACAGAAACCCTGTTTCTGGAATTGAGATACGCTCCCCTTTAAAAAAAATATTTTTTTCCAATTAGAAATGATTGTGTTCTGTGTCAAAAGCAATCACAGTTCTTCCAGATGACAATCAAAAATAAGGGAATGGAATGTGCTACAAATATCTGTGCTCGCCCCCAAATACCACAGTTATGGAGTTTGCTCTCCAAGTGTGATTGTCCCCTGAAGAATTCCAAAATATGGAACATATGGCAACACTTTAATAAAATAACATATTACAAATATTAGTTTACGAACAGTACAGCATTTTATTAGAACACACTGTCTGTAACATATTAAATGCATTTATATCATGTAGACACATAATGTTTTTTTTAAATTATGGAAGCTGTTTTATGAGAAATATCCCAGGTTTGGTCAACCCAAGTCCCTCTAAAATTAAAGGAATTTGAGCAACATGCTATAATTTATTGTTTCATTGAGTTCAGAGTAATATCTCACAAATTACTTAGCTTGCATGCTGCTATTCCAAGGAGCAACCAAAAGACGTTTCAAATACAGCAGAGAATGAAAAGAACTGAGTTAAGAACAAGAAATTCTTCTTTTAAACAGGAATTGGGTTGCTTTTAGGTTTTGTAGGAAGGAAGGAAGGAAGGAAGGAAGGAAGGAAGGAAGGAAGGAAGGAAGGAAGGAAGGAAGGAAGGAAGGAAGGAAGGAAGGAAGGAAGGAAGGGAGACAGACAAAAGGAAGACATAAGAGTGGAAAGAAGGAGAACGCCAGAAGTAAGCAAGAAAGAGGGATGAATGAAAGAAGATCAGAAGGAAAGAAGAAAGAAGAGGAAGAGGATTGATGGATGATGGAAGGAAGAGGAAAGAGAAAGGGGATGGAGGGAAGGAAGGAAAGGAAGGATGGATGGATGGATGATAGAAGGAAGAGGGAGGGAGGGAGGGAAGGAAGGAAGGAAGGAAGGGAAGGAAGGGGAAAGGACAAAAGAAAGGAGAGGAAGACGATGGATGGATGATGGAAGGAAGAGGAAAGAGAAAGGGGATGGAGGGAAGGAAGGAAAGGAAGGAAGGAAGGATGGATGGATGGATGATAGAAGGAAGAGGGAGGGAGGGAGGGAGGGAGGGAAGGAAGGAAGGAAGGAAGGAAATACTATGTTGCCATCCTTCCTCCCACCCCTTTCCCCACTTCAGACGCCTCCAATCCCATTGCCAATGCAGGCACCCACCTCCTGCTCAGCAGCGCCGCCCTCCCGCCCTGCAGGGGAACTGCCTTACCCAATTTCTCTCTTCTTGGAGGAAGATGGGAGGGGGGGGTAATTCTGCGTCGAGCTGCTGCCTTTTGATTGGCTGCCACTGCAAACTTTGCTAGTTGCCGAGGTAACCGCGCTAAGATAGCCTCAAGGAGCCTACGGGTACGGTCGGCCTCCTCCAGCGATTCCTTCTCCTTTTTAACGGGAGAATGGCTCCCTCTTGTGTCACAGTTTAAAAACTGCAGTAAATTAGACGCCGATGAAGAAAGCGACGACTTGGTAAAACTTTTAAATTTGGTCTTCAAAAACGGAGTTATGCCTTTTGTTTCCTCTCTATATTACAGTGACCATACAATATTTTCTTGGAAAAACAATAAAGAACAAACCTGAAAAATGGGCAAATCTGAAAGAGGTTCACAAAGATTAAAAAAAATGTTTATATAGCTTAACTTACAAAGGAAAATTCAAGAGCAAAACTAAGAAAAGAATTAAATAACTCTATAGGACTGCTTTCTGAAATAAAGAACTAGCCTTTATAATAAAGGATATATGGTCGCTGTTTTCTATATATGTATTCCAATATGTCCATGTGATTATCTTTTTTTTTCTCTCTCATACAGCTTTTGGGTCATTTTTATTGTGCTTCGGTGTACATTTTTTTGGCGTACATTTTCCTTTCTTTTGTAGTCAAATCGGTTCTTTTAAAAAAGAACAGCCCTTGAAAAAAACTCGAAGGACAGAAGATACCAGGATTCAGGATGACTCTCTGTAAACCACCTGATAATTTTTATTTTTTAAATCATCTCCGTTTGGCTCATTTGCTTTAATTTCTGCTTCAACAACTTAGGGGTATTTTTTTTAGAAATTTTAATTCTACCTTTTGTGGGTAATAGTGTGATTACAAATTTTACTTTATAAAGGAAGAAATACTGTAGAAGGGAGGAGGAGGAGAAGGAGGAGAAGGGAGAAGGGAGAAAAGGGAAGAAATATGTGCTTACATGGGGCTACCCTTGAAGAATATTTGGAGACTTCAGTTGATGCAAAATGCAGCTGCACGCGCTGTTGTGGGTGTACCCAGATACACCCACACTACCGCCATCTTGCGCGAGCTGCATTGGTTGCCCATCGGTCTCCGGACGCAATTCAAGATGTTGGTGATCACCTTTAAAGTCCTACATGGTTCAGGGCCAGTGTATCTTCGGGACCGCCTACTACCACATACCTCCCTGCGACCGGTTAGATCACATAGAGCTGGCCTGCTCCGGGTCCCGTCAGCTAAACAGTGTTGGCTGGCGGGCCCAAGGGTGAGGGCATTCTCTCTGGCAGCTCCTACCCTCTGGAACCAACTGCCCCCCGAGATCCGGACTGTCCCCACCTTATTGGCCTTCAGAAAAGCTGTGAAGACCTGGCTTTTTCGGCAAGCCTGGGGCCAATGAATGATTTATTGATGCTGGCCCATGGAATGTAATGATTGTATGATTGAAAGTTTTTTTAAAATTGTTATATTGTTTTTTTAATTCTGTTCTTAAATGTTTTTTATATTAATACTATTTGTATTTCTGTTAGCCGCTCAGAGTCCCTGCGGAGTTGAGCGGCATATAAATACAAATAATAATAATAATAAATAATAAATAAATATCCATCTGGTTCAGTTCCAAGCCAGGAGAAAGACACTGGAAACATGGAGGCTGATTGGAAAGATGGTTTAATGATGAAGCAGAACCACATGGGTTTGTGGTTCTGGGCAGCTGACAAAATAGAGTTGAGAGTTGGGGGTTTTATACCTTCTCTTGGGCTTTGCACTTGAGCTTCCTGTTCCTGTACAAGAACAGGTATTCTATTGACTGTTGTCAGACTCCCATAGGGCCATGTAGGTCATAGATGGCTCTATAGGCAAAGTAGAACTCCTAGCTGTTTGTCAGAGCTGGGTTTGGTTGAAGTTTGGACTGCTCTGAGGGTAACGCAATGAAGGGGCTTTATTCTGAAAGGGTGTTGGGTAATTCCTATTGTGGCTTAATGGCTTTTGTCCTGTTTTGGCTCTTGGGTGAGGGTATTTGCTTATGAATAGAGCTATCTAGATACTTGTCTTCTTTCAATGAGCTCTCTATCACTTAAGTGCTGACATCTGCTGTGGGCTATTAAGGAAAGTGTGGGTTGCTTTGTGCCTCTAAAAACATGTTTCTCCATTTCTCCCTTTGGAAAATATAATAAGCTGCCTTTTTAAATATTCCTCAAAATATTTCATTGGGGGGGGGGCTTCCCACAGAAAGAAGGAAGGAAGGAAGGAAGGAAGGAAGGAAGGAAGGAAGGAAGGAAGGAAGGAAGGAAGGAAGGAAGGAAGGAAGGAAACATTTCCCCAGAAATAAGTTGTGAAGGCAATTATGTACTCTGGTCAGATTTTTTATTTATTGGGTTTATATGACTGCCTATCTCATACAACAACTGTAGCAGAGGTGGGTTCCTGCCTGTTTTTGCTGGTGCGGTTAATAGTTGTTGTTCGGCGCAGAGCCGAAGACGCTGCTGCCGTTCGCGGCGCGGGAGCTTTCCCCGGGCACTTTCCCCGCCCGCATGGACACCGCCAATTGCGTTCTTTTGCCCTCTGCGCATGCAGAACGCTTTGCACATGCACAGAGGGCAAAAGAACGCAATTGGTGGCATCCATGCGGGTGGCGGCAGCACCCGGGGAAAGCCCCCGCGCCGCGAACGGCAGCAGCGTCTTCAGCTCTGCGCCGAACAACAGCTATTAACCGTACCGGCAGGAACTCACCTCTGAACTGTAGGCAGCTCACAACAATTCATCAAACACGGTTTAAAACATTGAGGCGCCAGACCAAACATCCTCCCAGCTCAATCCTCCCCCATCCTGGCCCAATGCTTAGTGGAAAAGCTGACTGGGGGATTCTGGGAATTGAAGTCCACATATCTTAAAATTGCTAAGGTTGAGAAACACTGAGGTATCTATCTCCAAATTAGGGGTGCTGAAGTTTTCCTCTTATTTAATAATTCTCCCTTCACTCATTAATAATTATTTTGTTCAAGCACCCCCTTTTTGCTAGATTCATCCCCTATCAAAGCAAAAGAGATTCAAGGGCCAAATTTCATAAGCAAAGCAGGTCCCAGTGATTTGGCATAAACCTCTCCCAAACAATCCAATTTCCTTATCAAGTAAAAACATGTTTAAATGTTTATTTAGCAGGAGGAGGTCGTTGTTCTTGTCAGCTGGCTCATGACCTCAATTCCTTTTGGGTGGATTGCTCTTCCACCAAGTTAGCTGAGTTAGCACATGCTGTGGCTAGGCTAAGATGGGAATTTGGTGGCTTGTGGTCAGCAGCTCTATAACAAAATAAAATAACAGTTGCTTGGGTTACTAAAACTGGAAGCTTAATCTACCCCCACAGCTTTTGATTGATCAAATCCTTCCATCCAATTAAATGAGTTTTCTAGGGCTTAAACGACAGAAACTGAAAGATAAGGAAAGCTTATTTCGCCTCGACAAGGAGTCAAGTTAGTCACACCATTGTACCAAGATACATTTTTAAAATTTAAAATAGTTGCACAAAACTCTAAACCTAAGGTGACCAGATTTTAATATTTGTAAAGCGGGACACCATTGATGGGGGGGGGATTCTAGGGGAGCAAGACGGGAGGGGTCTGTCTCTCTTATCCTGCAGCTTTGTGCACCCCCCCAAACACCCCCCCTTCATCGCAGCCAGGGGTGGGTTCCTACCAGTGCGGTCTTGCCTGTTCGTCGCTGCAGAGCCGAAGAAGCTGGTGGCGTTTGCGGCGTGGGGCTTCCCCCGCCCGCTTCCCCCGGCCGCCGGAACGCCGCCATTTGCATTCTTTTGCCCTCTGCGCATGCGCAAAGCGTTCTGCTTGCACAGAGGGCAAAAGAACGCAAATGGCGGCGTCCCGGCGGCCGGGGAAAGCGGGCGGGGGAAGCCCCGCACCGCGAACGCCACCAGCTTCTTCGGCTCTGCAGCGCCGAACAGACAAGACCGCCACTGCCCCTCTCACTGCCCTCCCTCCCCGCCTGGCAGGAGGAGGCAGGCAAGGCAGGAGGCAGAGGGGTGTGCAGGGCAAATTCAAATTTAAAAAGCGGGACTTTTTGAAACGCCGCGGGACACGGGACAATTTATTAAAAAGCGGGAGTGTCCCGCCAAAAGCGGGACGTCTGGTCACCTTATCTAAACCCCACAACCAAATAGTAGATGCTCATACGGTATCATTTTAACCCCGTTTTCCCCTTTTTGTTCAGGTCTGTTACCAAGATGTCTGAGGCTGCCTGCGTCCCCGAAAAGCCAAAATTTTAGGTTCACGGAAAACAGAATTTGTAACTAATTGTAAGTTTTTTGCTTTGTTTTTAAAAAACCCACTTTTTATAAGCACAAAATAGCAATCGCTTCAGGCCGGGATGACTTGATGAGGCTTTGAAGACCAAGGAATGGGTGGTGGCAGAATTAAGATGGTGGCACACATGTTAATATGGCTTATAAACTTAGTTTACCCAACCAATACAGCCAAGAAATAATAGCTTGAGAAAGATGAAATGTGGGGCATTTATGAGATACTTATGCTATTATCTGAATGTTCTTAATCCAAGTTTGTTTCCGCTTTTCAGTCCTGGAAGAGAGCTTTCATTGTGCCAACAGAGTAAGTTAAATACCAAGAAGAAAAGAATCAAATGCTATAAAATATATATGAATAATACCCTAGTTGGTTTAGATAGAACTCTTTCCATAGTTATCTGAAATTCTGGAAAAATATGACTTCTCCACTATTTTACTTTTTCTTATATCCATAAATTAGTTGAAGGTTTTGTTTCCAAAGTAGTCTACAGTAGTTAGATATTTTCTCTTCCTCTTCCTCTTTCCCTTCATCTATATCCTCTTCTTTCATCCTCTTTTTCCTCCTTGGGCATCTTTTTAACTGTGTTAATTTCTTAACTTCGATATTTTTAAACTTGTTTAATTTATTAACTCAGTTTTTAACTGTACTTTTAGACACCTTTTTAATCGTATTTTGAGACATTCTTTGTAAGCCACCCAGCGTTACCTGGGTGACATAGGTTGATGTAGAAATCTGATAAACAAACAAGTGAATTTGACTCTATCCATTTTCTCATATGGAGTTAAGTTTCTAACCCCATAGCTTAATGTGGGGTTAAATCACCTGCCCTCCTGCTTAGAAATCCTGAAATTCAGATGCCTCTGCATCTCTTGAATTGTGAGGATTACCAACAGATCTGCTCGGATCTTTCTAGATTCCAAGCCTTGGTTTAGTCTAAGTCACGGGTATCAAACTCACAGAGTCACATTCCCGTCACGTGATGTATCGCGACGTTTTTCCCCTTCGCGGAGCTGGGGTGGAACGTGGCCTGCATGTGACGCATCTGGCCTGTTTGACACCCCTGGTCTAAGTGAAGATATGCCCCATTGATAGCTACAATGGATGGTGGCCCAAATTAAGAAGATAGCTAGGAACTATGAAGGACAAACCGAGGTTAAACAAGAGGACATATATTTATGTATCCCAAAGCAGAACCCAAACCCTATCAAAGAGAAGGGTCATGAGGGACATGATAACGTCTTCCAGTATTCCAGAACCTGCACTGCCTATTGGACATTAATTCAATTGAGAGAGTCCAGAAATATTTCACAAGAAGAGTCCTCCACGCCTCTGCTCGCAACAGAATTCTTTATTACACCAGACTTGAAATTTTGGGCTTAGATAGCTTAGAGCTACGTTGCCTTCGATCCGATCTAAATGTAGTTCATAAAATCATCTGCCACAATGTCCTAGCTGTCAATGAATACTTCAGCTTCAACCGAAACAATACACGAGCACACAATAGATTCAAACTCAATGTAAAGCGCTCCAAACTCGACTGCAGAAAATACGACTTCAGCCACAGAGTGATCAATGCCTGGAATGCACTACCTGACTCTCTGGTTTCTTCCCCAAACCCCAAAAAATTTAACCTTAGACTGTCTACAGTCGACCTCACCCCATTCCTAAGAGGTCTGTAAAGGGCGTGCATAAGCGCACCATCGTGCCTACCGTCCCTGTCCTACTGTCCTATTGTCCAAATTTACCTGTACCTACTTTGCTTTTGTTTATGTTTATACCATACCTGTTATCTTGTACACGTTTTGACAATAAATAAATAAATAAATAAATAAATAAATAAATAAATAAATAAATAAATAAATAAATAAATAAATAAACAAATAAATAAATAAAAATAAAGTATTTGAGGGGCTGTGAGAAAAAGGAATTGACTTATTTTCTAGACCACCAGAGGGCAGGACAAGAAGGGTAGAAGCTTGTTAAAGAGAGATCCAACCTAGAAATAAGGAGAATTTTTCTGACAGTGAAGACAATTAATCAATGGAACAGAAGTTGCCTTCAGAGTTGTGGGAACTCCATCGCTGGAGGTTTTCAAAAAAAGAGTGGACAACCACTCATCCGGAATATCTTAAAGACTCCCATCTTAGGCAGGAGGTTGGACTAGAAGACCTCTAAGGTCCCTCCCAGCCTTATGATTCTATTCTATCAAATCCGAAAGGAATTGAATTCATGGAAGCTATAGAAACACGCTTTTCCCTTGGGTAAAAACATTCAAGATTCTTAGTGGCTCTGTCTGAGTCATTTATTAAACTATCTGCTCTTCTCAAGCTGTATTTTGCGGCTTGACTGGTGCTACCACATTCTCTGCAAGGAGATCACCTCCTTCAACATCAATATTTACCAAAGGTTATTCGTTTTTTTTTTTTTTACTTAGATAGTGCAGATAGACTGTTGTTGCTTTCTGCTGCAATTTGTTCACCTCCCAATCAAATTGGTTATGTGATGACTATATACTTCATCTTGAAACTGGGCTTCATTGTGGTTTTCCTAGACATTCTGGGCAACAGGTAGGTAGGTAATAAGATTCTGGAGCATACCTCGGCTGCTTTGAGGCTTATAGTTTGGCCCCACCAGCCCTCCTGTGAGCTGCAGGAATTTGCCTAAATTCATATCCATTGTGTCGATGACACCATCTAATAACAATTTCATCCTCTGCCATGCCCTTCTCCTTTTGCCTTCCATCTACCCCAACATCAGGATCTTTTCCAAGAAGTTCTCTCTTCTCATTTGGTGTCCAAAGTATTTGAGCTTCCGCTTCGGCACCTGTGCTTCCAAAAAAAACAGGGTTGATTTCTTTTAGGATTGACTGATTGGATCACCTTGCAGTCCAAGGGACTCTGAAGAATATCTGATCTAAAACCCCAGATGGAAAATGTGTACAATTTCTTACATCCACTTTGACTTTTTATCAACCTTGTAGAAAGCTTGGTCCTTACCATTCTCTATGTTAGACGTTTCATTTGTAGCTTAAAGCTGCAGTTCCCATTTACCGTATATACTTATATTCCAAGATGATGTAGTATTATTATTATTAGTAGTGGGTTTTTTTAAAATCTGTTTTATTTTTGCATTTTGATTCAATTTTGTATTTGGGTATCTGTTTTTCTTTTGTTAATAGATTATTACCAGTACTAAAAAAAGGACACACCTCTTTTAATATACTTTACAGTTATAAAGCTAAGGAAACGAGCAAAAAGGCAAGGCAAAAACTGGATATCCAGGGAGCAATTTCTTTCTTTCTTTCTTTCTTTCTTTCTTTCTTTCTTTCTTTCTTTCTTTCTTTCTTTCTTTCTTTCTTTCTTTCTTCTTTCTTTCTTTCTTTCCTTTCTTTCTTTCCTTCTTCTTTCTTTCTCTCTTTCTTTCTCTCTTTCTTTCTCTTTCTCTTTCTCTTTCTCTTTCTTTTTCTTTCTTTCTTTCTTTCTTTCTTTCTTTCTTTCTTTCTTTCTTTCTTTCTCTTCCTTCCTTTCTTTCCTTCTCTCTCTCTCTCTCTCTTTTCTTTCTTTCTTTCTTTCTTTCTTTCTTTCTTTCTTTCTTTCTTTTGGCTTTGTTTATCATTTGTTATGGTTTTTTGAACTGGGATCTGTGGGTCTCAGAATATTTCTTTAATAACTATGTTTTAGGAAAACTAGATGGGCTCTATACTCATGTAGAATGTCAATGAGATTCTATAGTCTGCATAAATATAATAAACTTAATTCAGACAACACAATTAACCTGAGATAACGAATTAACCCATGTTCTGACTTCATGCCATCCACTGAACCATAAACAATCCAATTGGCTGTGTTTCTATTGTATGCTCAACTGTTTAAAAAACAACAACAACCAAGGTTAATCCTGAAAAAGCATTGCATATTGTGTGAAAGCAGCCATAAAGACTTTCATCGACCTGAGTTTAAGATTAATGTGTGAACATAGACAGCACATCCTCTGAAAACTCTTTATGATCATTTGTAATTTATTTATTTTATTTATTTTGTGACATTTATATACCGCCTCACAGTGCAAGCACTCTCTAAGCGGTTTACACCAGTAAGCAATGTATATTTACATTGCCCCCAACAATCTGGGTCCTCCTTTTACCTACCTCGGAAGGACGGAAGGCTGAGTCAACCTTGAACCGGTGAGATTTGAACCGCTGATCTGCAGATCACAGTCAGCTAGAGTGACCTGCAGTACTGCCTCTAACCGCTGCGCCACCTCTGCTCTTTAATATACAGGATTTCTTAGCAAATAGACCAAATATGGCAAAAATTGGTCATGGCTGCAAACATGAGGATTATAAGGAAAAAAACCTTAGTAGCTGATGTGTCATTGCTATACAGGTTGATTTTAAATGGATTTACATGGATTAGAAGCACAAAGAGTTGAATCAGAAGAAGCTACCGTAGCTCAAGACAATTGATTATAACATATGTTGATAACCATAATGTGCAGACCTCCATGAATAACAAGAACTAAAATCTGCAGACATTGAGGCGTGCAATAATCTATTTACTCAATAAACTTTGCCAGTTTATTCCAACCAATTTTACAAGTTTGACCCACTGGAGAAACACAGCTGATTTCCCAACCCCCCCCCCCCGCTATTGTGGAATGTCAGCTTTCTCTGTATTGTGGCCCATTTTGTATTGCAGATAACCCTCAACTTACAACCCGAGCATCGAAATTAATTGATGTTAAGTGTTAAGTGAATCTGGCTTCGCCCTTGACTTTACTTGTCAGAAGGTCACAAAAGGGGATCACATGACCCTGGGACAAAACGTCATAAATACGAGTCAGTTGCCAAGTGCCTGAATTTTGATCACATGACCATTCAGAGGGCGCAACGGTCAAAAATGATCGTAAGTCACTTTTTTCAAAGCAGTTGTAACTTCGAACGGTCACTAAATGAACTGTTATAAGTCGAGGACTGTCTGTATTTAAAATTGGGTCACCTATTAGAATGAGCCCCAATATAGTTTGTTGCACGAACCAGGGAGCTCTGCTTCTTTTAATACTGCAGTTTATGGATGTAACCAGCGGTGGGTTGCTCCCAGTTCAGCGAACCGGTAGCGGCGGTGGAAGGCTCCGCCCACCCGCCCGGGATGCTTCTGAGCAGAAGCGTCGGGTGCGCGTACGAGCGAACCGGTAGCGACTGGATTTAGAACCCACTACTGGATGTAACCAGTTACACTTCATTCTCTCAGACACATAAACCAGACTTTTGCTGGGGGAAACATTTAAAATATTTTCAAACAATGAAGAGGAAAAGTTTACTTTCTTGCTGTCACTCAGCCAGTTCTTATCTCTGGGTTGAAAATGTTTTAACTCGAATACCTTTCTCCACCCCTAGTTTTTTTTTCTGCTCCCAATACCGGCGCAACCACATTCCATTTTCAAACTGGAGAAATAAATGTAATGAGCCTGTCCTAAAACAAACACACATCCATTTAACTTCCCGATTCTCAGGCAAAGCGCCAGATGCATGTCTTATAAACACACATTTCCTCGTAGCACAATGATCTTTCTGCATGAGAGGCATCAAAGATAAGAAATTAAAGTCTCGCTGGAGTGGGTGTCATGTGTTAAATATGAAATGTCAGGTCCGGGGCCGGGGAAGGAAGCAAGCCCAACCTCACCAAGACATAACTCACTTCGATGGAAGAATTCGGTTTTCAAAACAGAAGGCGAAATGTTTTATTAGAAATATTACAAAGTAGAATCTGGAAGCTTTCCTTTAAACCAGCTGCTCTGCCAACGATGATTTTAGGGATTATTCTTGACTTCAAACCGAAATTTGCCTTCCCAATTCGTGACACTGAGCAAGACCGACAGTCCTCGACTTATGACCACGACTGAAGCCAAAATTTCCATGGCTAAGCAAAGGCAGTTTGTTAAGTGAGCATTGCTCCGTTTTACAACCTTTCTTGCCGCAGTCGTCAAGCGAATCGCTGCGGTTGTTAAGTGAATCGTGCGGTCATTGAGTGAATCTAGCTTCCCCCATTGACTTTGTTGTCAAAAAAGATCGTAACGTGGGACAAAACTCACTTAACAACTGTCTCGCTTAGCAACAGACATTCGGGGCCCAATTGTGGCTGTAAGTTAAGGCCTACCTGTGGTTCATTTTAGCCTTGGGACAAAGAGGCTGGGCGAGACATGAGAATATCTTATTCATAGTTCATGCACTTGAGTTTGCATTAGATTTCCTTTTTTAAAAAAAATAATTTTTATTGAACAGTTTTAAAAACATGTAAATACAAATATATATATATATACAAAACCTACATTCAAAAGACACCACATAACCTAATGTAACATAACGAAACCTAAACATTTAATATTAATATTTATTTAACAGTGTTGCGTATCCATATATCTTCTGTGTATCTATATCGTTTGTTCATTAAGTTATTTACACACACATATTTCTTAAGCTCCAATCTATTACAATTTTCTCTATCATTTAACATCTTGTCTAAATCTATCTACCTTTCACCTTATATCCTATATACATAACTGATTATTTAATTTTGTTTTTGTGCTCCAACCAATTGTACCAATTATTCCATATTTTATACAATTCTGTTTCCTCTTTATCTTGTATTTCCACGGTTAATTTGCTCATTTCCGCGCACTCTAATATTTTTGTTATTATCATTGTGCTCGAAGGGACTGTTGTTGATTTCCAGTGTTGGGCATATGTGACTCTAGGTGCAGTTATTATATGTAATATAAGATATCGGTTATTATTATTTATCTTCTCCTTTATAATTCCTAACAGGAACAATTCCGGTTTTAGATCTGTTTTTTGATTTATAATTTCTTCAATCCATCTCTGAACCTTCTTCCAATATTTCTTTATCTCTGGGCACGTCCACCACATGTGGTAGTACGTCCCCAGATCCTGCTTACATTTCCAGCATTTTGCTGATATCTTCGGTGGCATTTTCGCCAATCTTGCCAGAGGTAAGTGCCATCTATAAAACACCTTATAAATATTCTCTTTGTGTGCATTACATTTCCAAATACCTGTTACTCTGATCATAAATCAGCATAGCAACTCATCCTTTCTGCTTGTCACACGAGGCGTGTAAGGTATAGTTGCGTGAGTGAGAAGTAAATAAAGCAACCTCAATTACACAAATCTGTATAGTGTAGGATATTTGGTGCTTTCTGAGCTTAGTGGTTTTCTTGCAGACATTTCATTACCTAGCTAGGTAACATCATCAGTGCTACTGTAGAAAGGAGTGAAGTTTGCTCTCTGTTAATATTTAGGGCTATAAACAGAGAGCAAACCCCACCCCTTCTAACACTGATGATGTTACCTAGTTGGGTAATAAAACGTCTGCACGGAAACAACCAAGCTCAGAGAGCACCAAGGGCTCCACAGTTCAACTCTGAACTACAAATGTTTTCTTCTATCTGCAATGGTGTACATCTATTTTACTGATTATGTAGCATGAAATCAGTCCCAACTCTTAGTAATGACATAGATAGATCTTCTCCAGGGTAATGTGTCCCCAGCCTTCTCCTTCAGATCTTCCAATGGACCAGTTATGGTCACTGTTGCTGTAATTCACTTTTTCCATCTAACTGTGGTCATCATTTTCTTTTTCTTTCTTTCTTTCTTTTTCTTTCTTTCTTTCTTTTCCTCCCTCCTTTCTTTTCTTTCTTTCATTCCACTCTTCTTCCCTCTTCTTTCTTTCTCTTTTCTTTCTTTACTCCTCCCTCCCTCCTTCTCTTTTACTTTCTTTTGTTCCTTCCCTCCTTTTTTCTTTTCTCTCTTTTTCTTTCCTTTCCTCCCTCCCTCCCTCCTTTTCTTCTTTCTTTCCTCCCTCCCTCCTTCTCTTCTCTTTTACTTTCTTTCTTTCCTTCCCTCCTCCTTTTTCTTTCTTTCTTTCTTTTTTTTCTTCTTTCCTCCCTCCCTCCTTTTCTTTCTTTCCTCCCTCCCTTCTTCTCTTCCTTCCTTCCTTCCCTCCTTTCTTTTTCTTTCTCTTTTCTTTCTTTCTTTCTTTCTTTCCTTCCTTCCCTCGTTTTTTCTTTCTTTCTTTTCTCTTTCTTTTCTTTCTTCCCTCCCTCTCTTTTCTTTCTTTCCTCCCTCCTCCTCTTTCCTCCCTCCTTTCTCCTTCTCTTCCTTCCTTCCTTCCTTCCTTCCTTTCTCTTTCTTTTCTTTCTTTTTCTTTTTCTTTTTATTTCTCACTGTTACAGCTTTCTCAATAAACCTGTGTCTTTGCATAATGTGTCCAAAATATAATCATGTCCACCTGATCATTGTGCCGGAGAACTCTATGTTTTGATGATCCATTGCTTTGTTTTCTTGGTTAATCACGGTGTTCTCAGGAGGAGTCAAAGTTCAAAAGCTCTTCCAAACAGTCTTTTCTCTTAACAAACTTCTCCCTTAGCAGCATCACTTTGGGGGCTCCATTGGGGCCGTAAGTTGAGGACCAGCTGTACCCCACTTTCATTCTAGGGCGGTCATCCCAAATAAAATACGAACCATACCCATCAATCTCCAAAGCTCGTTAAGGAAGGGATAATTAGCAGCTCGCAGTGAAAACGAAAGGAAAAAGGCGGAGGTGGGAAGGAGGCGCGGCCGGAGCGCGAGTGAGTCTCCGCTCGGAGTCCCAGGAGGGGCGCGGCGGGGGTCCTCCCAGGCCCCGCTGCTCTCCCATTGGCGGGGAGCGGAGAGGCGGGGCTGCCGAGCCGGGAGCACCGAGCCGAGCCCAGCCGAGTCGAGCCGAGTTTAGCTCGCCTGCTTTTTTCCGCAAAGAGCCAACTCCAACCAAGTTTCCCAATTCCAGGGGCGGCTCGGTCCGCGCAGTCCAGCCCCAGCCGAGCGCTGGTAAACCCCTTGGAGGCGCTTTCCAGGTGTGTTTCCGCGGGCGTGGCCAGGCGATGGAGGAAGGGGGCGGTGGGGGACCCCCTGGCCGGGGAGGATAAGCCGCTTTCCCACCTGCAAAGTCCAGGGTCTCTCTGCCTCTTCGAGTGGCAGATCGGATCGCCGCGTCCTCGGCGGCTTTTCCGACAGTGTGTGTGTGTGTGAGAGAGAGGGGGGGGAGAGAGGGAAAGGAAAGGAAAGGAAGAGAGAGAGAGAGAGAGAGAGAGAGAGAGAGAGAGAGAGAGAGAGGAAGGAAGGAGAGAAGAAGGAAAGAAAGAAGGAAAGAAGGAAAGAAAGAAAAAAGAAGAAAGAAAGAGAGAGAGAAAGAAAGAGAGAAAAGTAAAGAAAGGAAAAGAAAGAAAGAAAGAGAGTGAAAGAGAAAGAGAGAAAGAAAGAGAAAGGGAAGGAAGGAAGGAAGGAAAGGAGAGAAGAAGGAAAGAAGAAGGAAAGAAAGAAGGAAAGAAGGAAAGAAAGAAAAAAGAAGAAAGAAAGAAAGAGAAAGAAAGAAAGAAAGAAAGAAAAAGAAAAAAGAAAGAAAGAAAGAAAGAGAGAGAGAGTGAAAGGGAAAGAAAGAGAAAGAGAAAGAAAGAGAAAGGGAAGGAAGGAAGGAAGGAAGGAAGGAAGGAAGGAAGGAAGGAGAAAAACTTGATCTGCCAAGCTGCCTTCCCCAAGCTGGCACTCGCCGGATGCACCGTACAAGACGATTCCTTTCCTCCCTAGGTGTCGAGCTGGCTCAGAGCGATGGGAGTTGGAGTATGAGATAGGATCGCTCTGGGTTTTACGCGGTACGCGGAGTGGTTCCGCCGAGGCCCAGTGGATGGTAAACCATGGTTTACCGGGAAAGTCTGTATTGAATTGGGACCGGGTTCACACAACTCAAGGAATCCAGAAGAGAACCAAACTGGGCCGGGACTTGTAGGGAGAGTCCAGTTCTTAAACTGAATGTGGTGTGCAAATTTTCTACAGGTATACACAGGCTTTCAGTTTTACAGCCCGCTTCGAGAAGCGGTATATAAGTCCGGTATGAAACGGTATATAAGTCTAAGTGCTATTGCTATTGCTAAATAGCCTTAGTTTTTGTGCACACGCTGGTTTTTAAAAGCTGCTATGCAGGTTCTTCAAAATGGTTTTTGGACGGACTGGGTTTTCTGAACGGTTGCTGGTAATTTATTATCGATTTGTTGGATTTATATTCCACTTTTCCTATGGAACATGAAGGGGGATGGGATTCTTTAACACTCCCCCCCCCTTTAAAAAAAATATCAGTCAAACCCTAAGAGAGTGATTGAGTCAAATGACTTGATCCTCTAAACACCTTCTCCGCTACAGGTAGTCCTCAAACCTATGTCCACCATTGAGCTCAGCATCTCTGTTATTAAACAAGACAGATGTTAAGTGTTGTTTTGCCCCATTTTGTGACCTTCCTTGCCACCGTTGTTAAGTGAATCACAGTGGTTGTTAAGTTAGGATACACGATTGTTGAGTGAATTCGGCTTCCCCGTTGACTTTGCTTGCCAGAAGGTTTGCAAAGGTGTTCGCATGACCCCAGGATCCTGCAACCGTCGTAAATGTGAGTCGGTTGCCAAGTGTGTGAATTTTGATCATGTGACCATAGAATCAGAATCGGAATAGAGCTGGAAGGGACCTTAGAGGTCTTCTAGTCCAGCCCCCTGCTCAAGCAGCAGACCCAATACCATTTCAGACAAGTGACTGTCCAGTCTCTTCTTAAAAACCTCCACTGATGAAGCACCCACAACTTCTGGTGGCAAGCTGTTCCACTGGTTGATTGTCCTTACCGTTAGGAAGTTTCTCCTTAATTCCAGGTTGCTTCTCTTCTTGATTAGTTTCCATCCATTGTATCTTGTCTTGCCTTCTGGCGCTTTGGAAAATAAGTTGACCCCCTCCTCTTTATGGTAGCCTCTGTTAATACTGGAATACTGTTATCATGTCCCCCTTAGTCCTTCTTTTCTCTAGAATAGCCAAACCCAAATCCTGCAACCGTTCTTCGTATGTTTTAGTCTCCAGGCCTTTAATCGTCTTAGTTGCTCTTCTCTGAACTTTTTCCAAAGTCTCAACATCTTTTTTTGAAATGTGGTGATCAGATACTGTAACATCGTATGTCAGCTTCTGTGAAGACCTATGTGTACCGACCAGGAACTTGCGAATATTCAGCAACAGCAAACCTCGGTTCACAGCTAAACTTAAGCAGCTACATCGTTCCAAAGAGGAAGCCTATAGAAAAGGTGATAAAATGCTGTACAATCAGGCCAGAAATGTATTAACAAGGGAGATCAGAGCAGCAAAAAGAAGCTACTCGGGAAAGCTAAGGAATCAGTTCTCAACAAATGAACCAGCAAACATGTGGAGAACTCTGAAAAATATCACTGGTTATGGCAAACCACCTTTCCAGGCTGAAGGAAATCAACAACTGGCAGATGACCTGAACGTGTTTTACTGCAGGTTTGAAAGGAAACGTTTGAAAGCGTTCTGCGCATGCACAGAGGGTAAAAGAACCCAAATGGCGGCGTCCAGGCGGGCGGGGGAAGCGGGTGGGAAAAGGCTCGCGCTGCGATCGCTATCGGCTCTATCGGCTCTACGACGACCGACTGGCCCACCCGAACCGGGAGCATTTCACCCCGGGTATAAATAAACGGTTAAAAAAAAGATAGGGAACAAAACAGCCACATCCATGTACTAAATAGCATTCCCGCCCCCTTCAGATTGGACATTGGAAATGCAAGGTTTGGGCATATCTAAGTCTGAAAAAGTTACTAGACGTTTTGTGTTCATGTTCGAAATACAAAGCAACTCATTTTCGATGGGATTGCGGTAAACTTTCCAGCAAGTGAATCCATATATATAAGTGTCGGGAAGAGGCTTCAGTTGCTTGCATCACAACTTTGGGATTGTGATGTCTTTCGTCGTGCAAATAATGCTGACATGCTTATGATGTCACAACCTTAAAGAATTGCAGGCCACTTTAGCTGACTGTGATCCGCAGGTCAGCGGTTCAAATCTAACCGGCTCAAGGTTGACTCAGCCTGCCATCCTTCCGAGGTAGGTAAAATGAGGACCCAGATTGTTGGGGGCAATATAAATACACATTGCTTACTGGTGTAAACCGCTTAGAGAGCGCTTGCACTGTGAGGCGGTATATAAATCTCACTAATAAAATCAATCAATCAATCAATAAATTCGAGGTCTATCTGGCCTTAAAAGTATACATTTTGGGCTGCTTTTCAGAGTTGTTGGTCTAAAACCGATGAAGTCAATTGTAGACCAGCAACTCTGGTCTGTAGAATTGATTAATGAGCGGCAAAGGGAACCTGGAGGTCATCTAGTCCAACCCCCTGCTGAAGTAGGAGACTCTGTACCGTTCTGGATAAATGGCTGCCCAATGTAGTCTTAAAAGCTTTCAGTGATAGGTAGAATACCCACAACTTCCTGAAGTTTCGCTGTTTTGCTGATTAATGGTTAATCTCTTTATTTGTTACTTCTTGTCCTGCCCTCAGGTGCTTTGGAAAACAAATCAATTCCCTCTTCTCTGTGACAGCTGCTTAAACACAGGTAGTCCTCGACTTGCGGCTACAATTGAGCCCAATCTTTCTGTTGTTATGTGAAACATTTGTCAGGTGAGTTTTGCT
>JALIGW010000016.1:18527741-18740241 GCA_023053685.1 Diadophis punctatus similis
TGACAAGGACTTTTAGGGAGTTTTCTCTCCTTAGCAATAATTCCTGATAGACTTCGCCCAGCTTTCGTCAGTCATGGTGGCCTCACCTACCATGCGGCAGGTCAGGTGCATGTGATTTTTTTTTGTGTGAGTGCTGAAAGAAGAGGCAAGAGAAGAAATGAAAATAGATTAGAATTTTCTCATGAAAAGGAGGGGGAGAGGGAGGGAAGGAAAGAAGGAAGGAAGGGAGGGAGGGAGGGAGGAAGGAAAAGCAAAGGGGAGGAAGTAGAAAGGGAGGGAGGGAGAGAGAAAAAATAAAGAAGGAAAAGAGGATGGATGGTTGGAAGGAAAGGAAGAAGGAAGGGAGGGTGCATGGGATAGGAGGAGAAAGGCAAAGGGATGGAGGGAGGGAAGGACGAGGATGTAGAAAGACAGAAGTGAGGGAGGGAGATGAAGAGAAGATGGATAAATGGATGTGAAAAGGTAAAGGGAGGGAGGGAGTGAAGGCAGGGGAAAGGGAAGGAAGGAAGGAAGGAAGGGGGGAGGGAAGGGGGGAGGGAGGGAGGGTGGGAGGGAAGATCTCTGTGTTCAGACCTGGAGAAAGCAGATAAGGAGTCACCTGCTTCCTTATTTGCTGGTTCTTCCAACAACCCAGTTCTTGCCTTTGTGTTTTGTGTACCGATTGCCTAATGTTTGCAAGGTTATTTCTGCAGAAAAAGTTTTATGCACCTGGCTGGTGATGGAGTATATGACTAACTCAAAAAGATCACATCAGCAAACGTTTAGTCTACAGACTGTGGCATTCCCATGAAAGTCAACTCCGATTTTGTCCTTCAGAAATGCTAAACTGCTTACCTCAATTTTTCATGCTCTAATGAAAGGAAAAATACAACAACACCAAAAATTCTTGTGTGATTTAGATGCGGTCCCAAGAATTATTTTAGTCTTCCGGCATTGAGAAGAATAAATGGTTCAAATCAGGGGTGAAATGCTCCCGGTTCGGGGTTGCCTGCCGGTCGTCGTAGAGCCGGAAGCGATCGCAGCGCGAGGCTTTGCCCACCCGCCCGGATGCTGCCATTTGGGTTCTTTTACCCTCTACGCATGCGCAGAACGCTTTGCGCATGCGCAGAGGGTGTGAAATTGTCTCAAATCACCCCGCCTGCAGGAAGAGCCATGGCTTTTTGGAAGGCCAGCAAAGTGGGGATAATTTGGATCTCTGGGGGTAGTTGGTTCCAGAGAACAGGGCCCCCCACAGAGAAGGCCCTCCCCCTAGGTCCCGCCAGCTGGCCTTGTTTGGTTGACGGGACCTGGAGGAGACCCACTCTGTGGGACCTGACCGGTCGAAGGGAAGTATGAGGTAGGATGCGGTCCCGGAGGTAATCTTGTCCTAAGCCATGTAGGGCTTTAAAGATGATAATCAACACCTTGAATTGCACCCGGAGACCAATGGGCAACCAGTGCAGCTGGCGGAGTATAGGTGTTACGTGGGTGTATCTTGAAACACCCACCACAGCACGCGCAGCCGTACTTTGCACCAGTTGAAGTCTCTGGACAAGTGCGTGAGTGACCGTGAGTAGAGCCTCCTTCTCCAAGTATGGTCGCAATTGGTGCACCAGGCGAACCTGTGCAAAGGCTCCCCTAGCCACAGCTGTAAGATGTTGGTCTAATTTTAGCTGTGGATCTAGGAGAACTCCCAAATTGCGAACCCGTTCCGAGGGAGTTAATTTTCCTCCCTCAAGAACCAAGGAGGGACAGTCGGAATAGTCCTTAGGGGGCAAGTTTCTTCTTTCATCATCATATGGCTTTTTTAACTATTTCCCAAAATATTTCATTCTTCTAGGAGAGAGGTGAGTGCTAACTTTCTAGATCACAACTGGCAATCACATGACCCTCGGACACTGCAACCATTTTAAATACATACCGGTTGCCAAACACCTGAATTTTTATCACTTATGACTTGCAACAGTTATAAGTATGAGGACCAGTCAGAAGTCACTTTTTTCAGCACCACTGTCACTTCGAACTGTCACTAAGTCAAGGACTACCTATATACATGGTTACTTGGTTGATGGTTACATCAACAGTTCAGGGTACACGCCGGGGACTGAGATGTATGAACAAACACACACTTTCTCCCTCTCTCTGTAGAGTAAATCTTTCAGCTCGCTTGTGTTGTTTTTCTGCACTAATTGCAGGTTTTCTAGTATTACTAATAAAACTAGTTTATCTGGAGCTGTGGGCTTGAATCTCAGCCCGCAAGCTTCCTAATTCAAGTACCAGCCTCAACGAAGCATCCTCCTCCTCCTCCTCCTCCTCCTCTCCTCCTCCTCCTCCTCCTCCTCCTCCTCCTCCTCCTCCTCCTCCCAGAGTTTACAAGCCTTGTGGCCTTGGATTTACAACAATTTCGCTGCAAACTTGCATATGCTTCTTGTTCCTGCCAAATTATGTATGCCACGTTTTGACCCGCTTAAAGACCTGCAGGACTTACAAAACTGTAATTTTGGGGTTCGATTGCAGTCATCTGACGACAGTGCTGAACAAGCGGCACCTATAACTGGTCCTCAAAGTTCCAGCTGACATGATCCCACATTGCGTAATTGGGATCTAAGCCGTTGGCAGCTGGCCCACGCTTCCAATGGTTGCAACACCCTGCAGCCATGAGATTGCGACTGGTGATCTTCCCTGCTGGTTTCCACAAGCAAAGTCCGTGGGGAAGCCAGCAGGAAGTCAACAGTCCTAATCAAGTGATGTCCATTGAATTAATCGACTATAGTGATTTGCGTAACAATAGTAACTCTGGATTGCTGGAACTGCTGTTGCTATGCAGCTGCATGCTTTATGACAACGCTGGTTAACAATGAGAGTTCCGGTCCCTGTATATGAATGATGAGGAAAGATCTTCTGTGGCCTCCAGTAGGACTTTCATTCAAGTTGAACTCAATATACTTCTATACTTCTTTTCACATTTTGTGTTCAGTGAGTAGATCTTTTCTCTAAAGCTGAGGGGGCAATATATTTGAAGCACAGAATCAAGCATTTATTTGTAGCATAGAATCAATATCATGCGAAGTGTAAAATGTAGTACCATTTTGTAAGGCCTTGGTAAGACCACACTTGGAATACTGCATCCAGTTTTGGTTGCCATCATATAAAGAGGTGTAGAGACTCTAGATCAGAGGTGGGTTCCTGCCTGTTTTTGCCAGTGTGGTTAATAGCTGTTGTTCGGCGCAGAGCCGAAGACACTGCTGCTGTTCGCAGCGCGGTAGCTTTCCCCGGGCGCTTTCCCCGCCCGCATGGATGCCGCCGTTTGCGTTCTTTTGCCCTCTGCGCATGCAGAACGCTTTGCTCATGTGCAGAGGGCAAAAGAACACAAGCAGCAGCATCCATGCGGGCGGCGGCAGCGCCCGGGGAAAGCCCCCGCACCGCGAACGGCAGCAGCGTCTTCGGCTCTGCGCCAAACAACAGCTATTAACCGCACCGGCAGGAACCCACCTCTGCTCTAGATCAAGGGTGTCAAACTGGCAGCCCGTGGGCCAGATGCATCACGTGAAGCCACGCCCACCCCAGCTCCATGAATGGGGAAAATGTCACAAAACATCACATGATGGCAACATGACATGGCGAGTTTGACACCTGTGCTCTAGATAAAGAGTGCAAAGAAGAGCAACAAAGATGATTAGGGGACTGGAGGCTAAAAGATATGAAGAATGGTTGCAGGAACTGGGTATATCTACTTTAATTTAGAATAGAATAGAGCTGGAAGGGACCTTGGAGATCTTCTAGTCCAGCCTCCTGCTCAAGCAGGAGAACCTATACAATCTCAGACAACTGACTGTCCAGTCTCTTCTATCCTTCCCTCTGGTGTCTTTGGAGAATAATTTGATGCCCCCCTCGTCTTTGCGGCAGCTCCTCAAATACTGGAATACTGCTATCTAAATACTGCTAATGAAAAGAAGTAGAAGTTATAGACATGATAGCAATGTTTCGATAATCTCAGGGGCTGCCACAAAGAGTGGGTCAACTTATTCTCCAAAGCACCTGAAGGCAGAACAAAAAGTAATGGGTGGAAAGGAGAGAAGCAACCTAGAACTTAAGGAGAAATTTTCTGACCGTGAGAACAATTAGCCAGTAGAATGACTTGCCCCCAGAAGCTGTGGGTGCACCAACACTGGAGGTTTTAAAGAAGAGATTGGAGAACGACATGTCGCAAATAGTATAGAGCAGTGGTTCTCAACCTTCCTAATGCCACGACCCACCACCCACCTCGCCGCCGCGCCCGCCACCGCAACCTCCACCCCGCCGCCGCCATTTGGGTTCTTTTATTTATTTATTTATTTATTTATTTATTTTGGTTTTCTTATATGCCGCCCAACTCCCGAAGGACTCAGGGTGGCGTACAACAGAGAAAATACAAGAAACCAATTCATAAATATTACATTAAAAACAGATATAAAAATTAAAAACACAATATTTAAAATCATCCAATAACCATTTTACCCTCTGCGCATGCGCAAAGCGTTCTGCGCATGCGCAGAGGGTAAAAGAACCCAAATGGTGGCATCCGGGCGAAGTCTCCCGACCCCTGTGAAATGGTCATTCAACCCCCAAAGGGGTCGCGACCCGCAGGTTGAGAACCGCTGGTATAGAGTGTCTCCTGCTTGAGCAGAGGGTTGAGTTATTGACATTATTTTTCTGGTTTTCCTATCAAGGGTTTTTATTTCTGCTTGAGTCCATTTCATTATTGCAGCTGTGTATCTAATAGCAATAGCACTTAGACTTAT
Organism: Diadophis punctatus similis; assembly: GCA_023053685.1. NCBI lineage: Eukaryota > Metazoa > Chordata > Lepidosauria > Squamata > Dipsadidae > Diadophis > Diadophis punctatus. The sequence goes on from JALIGW010000016.1 coordinate 18,532,502, forward strand.
ATACCGCTTCACAGTGCTTGTATAGCCCTCTCTAAGGGCCCTCTCTAAGGGGTTTACAGAGTCAGCATATTGCTCCCAACAATGACTGGAATTGCCCTGGTGTTTATTACCTTGATGATATTGCCTCCAGTGAGTTTGGATTTTAACACCTTCTTCCCTCTTGTGAGATATATTCATTTCTAACCACTTTCTTGATTTTCAGTCTGTTTGATGATGTCAGCTTGAAGGTATCTCTGGTGATCATCTTCATTTAGACTCTTGATCTTATTTCCATAGGGCATCTTGATTCCTTCAGCTTTCACTATTTCCCCTGTTTTATAATGTAAAGCAGGGGTCGCCAAACAAGTCCCCAAACTTGGCAACTTAAGACTTGTAGACTTCGACTCCCAGAATTCTCCAGCCAGCATAGCTACTGTTGACCTCACCCCATTCCTAAGAGGTAAGGGGCATGGGAGTCGAAGTCCACAAGTCTTAAGTTGCCAAGTTTGAAGACCTCTGGTGTAAAGAAACAGGTTGTGAGTTGCATTTTCATCCGTTTGCACCAGCTACAATCTATTTATTTATTTATTTGTTTGTTTGTTTGTTTGTTTGTTTGTTTGTTTGTTTGTTTGTTTATTTGTTTGTTTGTTTGTTTGTTTGTTTATTTGTTTATTTATTTATTTATTTTATTATTTTATTTATTTTATTATTTTATTATTTTATTATTTTATTATTTTATTATTTTATTATTTTATTATTTTATTATTTTATTATTTTATTATTTTATTATTTTATTATTTTATTATTTTATTATTTTATTATTATTTATTTATTTTGTCAAGCATGTATTAGATAACAGATATAGGTATAAACATGGTTATTAATACATGAAATGGATACGAATAAAAGGGGGACATTAGGACAGGGACGGTAGGCACGATGGTGCGCTTATGCATGCCCCTTACCTCTTAGGAATGGAGTGAGGTCAACAGTAGACAGTCTAAGGTTAAAGTTTTCGGGGTTTGGGGAAGAAACCACAAAGTCAGGTAGTGCATTCCAGGCATTGATCACTCTGTTGCCGAAGTCGTATTTCCTGCAATCGAGTTTGGTGTGGTTTACCTTAAGTTTGTATCTCTTGTGTGCTCGTGTGTTGTTGTGGTTGAAGTTGAAGTAGTCATTGACAGGTAGGACATTGTAGTAGATAATTTTATGTACTACGCTTAGGTCAGACCTAAGGCGGCGTAGTTTTAAGTTGTCTAAGCCCAAAATTTCAAGTCCGGTGGCAAAAAGGTATTCTGTTCCAAACAGAGGACTCTTCTCATGAAATATCTCTGGACTCGCTCAATTGTATCAAGGTCCGATATGCAGTGTGGGTTCCAGACAGATGAGCTGTATTCGAGAATTGGTCTAGCAAATGTTTTGTGGCAAATCTGTGGCAAAGATTTGGCTCTATTAAGACATGGTCTGTCCAGATGCAATATTTGGTCATGTTAATCTGGCTGTGATAACAAACTGGATAATAGAGATAACTAACCGCAGATCGTTGTTGTTTTTTTAACTGAAAGAACCTGCATGGATGAAGAAATACCAGCCTAGGGCAATTATTATGGCTGCAGTGAGCTTAGCATGCAAATACCACGGGTTGTGGCTTGCAAAACTTTCTTCCTGAAATTCTGGGGTGTGAACGGTCTCATGCTTTATTGGAAGAGGAATTTCCACTTGTATAATTGCCAGGTAATCAAATTAGCGCATACAAGTCATATGCTTTTTTTTCTTTCCCTAGCCAGCTAAATACAATTTGCTCGAGGGATTGAAATACGGAAGGTTCTTGAACCTCCAAAAGGAATTACTCTTGCTTATTTTAATGACTTCTTGATTATTATCAGACCTGAATCTGGGAGAGAAATGAACTTTCTTATCAAAAGAAGTATACATTTACTATACAGGGAGTCCTCGACTTAATTACCACAAATGAGCCCAAAATTTCTGTTGTTAAGTGAGACATTTGTTAAGTGAGCTTTGGCCCATCTTACGACCTTTCTTGCCACAGTTGTTAAGTGAATCACTGCAGTTGATAAGTTACTAACCCAGTTGTTAAGTGGAGCTGGCCACCCCATTGACTTTGCTGATTAGAAGGTCGCAAAATGTGATCACATGATCCTGGGACATTGCAACAGAGGTGGGTTCCTCCCGATTTGCACCGTTCTATGGAACCGGTAGTAACTTGGCGGCCTGGGTCGCTGGAATCGGCAGCGACCCAGGCCTGCCACACCCCTGAACAGGTTCTCTCGGCAGCCCTGTAGGTGCCGCCATCTTGTTTTTTTGCTTCTGCGCATGCGCAGAAGCTGTATTTTTAGCACTGTGCAAGCGCATGTGCCCGGGCGCCCACACGACGCACACCTGAGAGAACCGGCAGCAAAGAAAACCAGAAACCACCCCTGCATTGCAAACGTCATAAATATGAACCAGTTGCCAAACACATGAATTTTGATCACATGATTGTGGGGAATACTGCAAAGGTCATAACTCTGAAAAATGGTCATGTCACTTTTGTCAGTGCCATTGTAACTTTGAACGGTCACTAAATGATTTGTTGTCAGCCAAGGACTACCTTTACACGTAACCTCAACCCTGTGTACAGTTAGTCCTTGACTTACGACCATCGCTTAGCAACCATTCAAAGTTGCGATGGGCCTCCCCAGGGGTACTTACCTTCATGTTCTGAAATTCTGTCAGCCCCCTCCAGTCATGTGACTGCGTTTTGGGCTCTAGATAACTGACCCACATCCTGCAGTCATGTGACCATGTTTTGTGACATTTTTGTTGAAAAGGGACATTTACTCCAGGATTGAGAAACTATGGCCCTTTTACAACCTGTAGACTTCAATTCCCAGAATTCCTGGCAGCATGGCTGGCTCAGGAATTCTGGGAGTTGAAGTCCACCGGTCATAAAAAGTCCATAGTTGCTCACCCGTGCTGTGGTCATTTAATTATTAAGCTTATCTTGCTTAATAAGGACCTGTATACTGCACAAGTCAAAAAGAAGGCCGTGAAAATATTTACTGACCCCTCACATCCTGGACATAAATGATACAATTTATGTCCAGGAGTACAATTTACTCCTACCCTCAAAACGTCGCTATAGAGCACTGCACACCAAGACAACTAGACATAAGAACAGTTTTTCCCCGAACGCCATCACTCTGCTAAACAAATAATTCCCTCACCACTGTCAAACTATTCACTAAGGCTGCATTACTATTACTATTAATCTTCTCATCGTTCCTATCACCCATCTCCTCCCACTTATGACTATATGACTGTAACTTGTTGCTTGTATCCTTACAATTTATATCAATATTGATTGCTTCCTGATTGCTTATTTGAACCATATGACAAACATTCTTAACAACTGTATATTTTCTTTTATGTACACTGAGAGCATATGAACCAAAGACAAATTCCTTGTGTGTCCAATCACACTTGGCCAATAAAGAATTCTATTCTATTCTATTCTATTCTATAAGGAAGAAGGTAAGGCATTTTTAGGGTCTTTGTTTTCTAAATATCAGGTTCAGTCTTATTACAGGTAGTCCTTGATTTACATCCATTCATTTAGTGACCATTTGAGGTTACAACAGCACTGAAAAAAATGGCTTACAGTGGTCCTTGCACTTATGAACTTCACAGCATCCCTATGGTCACATGATCAACCAACACGTGTTTATGACGGTTGTAGCATCCCGGGGTCACATGATCGTCATTTGCCCCCTTCTCAGCTAGCTCCCGTCAAGGGGGAAAGCCGGATTTGCTTAACGACTGCCTGATTTATTTAACAATTGCAGTGATTTGCTTAACAACCATGACAAAAAATGGTTGTGAAATCAGCTTCCTTGCTTCGCAACGGAAATCCTGGTTCCAATTGCCAAAAGGACCACTTGTGCTCAAAACAAGCAATTGAGGCTCATTTTTGAGGCTTGGCGATGTCTTGCAGATACAGACGGTGAATCAGTAGTATTCAAAACGACATTTACTGTTTGCACCAAGTCTTAATCCCATTTATTAAAAAAACACATGTGACAAATAAGTTGGACTGATATCTCATTAAAGATCAGCCTGAGTTAACAGTTTAGCCGGTGCTGCCCGTGATAAGGTTTATCAAATGAAACTTTTCCTGGGCTGTGGGTGGTGTTATCTTTATTGTTCAGCCCTTCTTTACTTTTAGATAGATAACTAGGAGGAAACCGAGGGAAGAGAATCAGAAGTTTAATGCCGGTTTATTTAGAGTTGCTTCTTGATCGACAATGCTGCAGTGGAAGAAACATTGTGAGTAATTTATCTCTCTTGCTGGAAGGTTATACTCTGAATTTCTGTGTAGTTCAGATGCCCTGTTTGAGGCATGGGAAAGAGTTGGTAGTGGGTTCAGGCATGCCTCTAAAATAATGACCAGTTGACTTTCTGAAGCGCCTGGCAAGACATTGTAAGTTGCAAACCCACTAAAACCGGAGAAATTGCTTTTCCCTGTCCATCGATGGAACCAAAGCATGCCACAACTGTCATCCAGTGACGTCCATAAGAGAATTTTTCAGGAGTACATTTGAACAGGAGACCAGGAGATGTTACACTGGAGTCCTAAATGAGTTGTAATTCAAGAACTACCTGTATGTTTTTTGAACTACAAGGTTTGCCTGCCATCCAGTCCAAGAATCTAGAAACTGGATTGGAGTCTGTTGCAAGCTCTTAAGAAACTCTTCCTAAATTCAGCATGAACCATGGAATAGGGTAGAGTAGAGTAGAGTAGAGTAGAGTAGAGTAGAGTAGAGTAGAGTAGAGTAGAGTAGAGTAGAGTAGAGTAGGATGGACTGGACTGGATGGGACTGGGCTGGACGGGACTGGACTGGACTGGACTGGACTGGACTGGACTGGACTGGACTGGACTGGACTGGACCGGACCGGACCGGACCAGACCGGACCGGACCGGACCGGACCAGACCAGACCAGACCAAACCAGAAATGGCCCGTTTTCCAACTTGAAACAAATAGAGCCGGTTTGGGGGCATGGTCTACCGGCGATCGCTCCTGGTTCGGCAAGCAGGGGGAAATTCCCACTACCGGTTCTATAGAACCGATCTGAACCGGGAGCAACCCACCTCTGGTCTGTAGATATTTTTACAGCCCTCTTTCTGGCTTGTGCAGTATACAGGTCCTCAATGGGAGGCAGGCTGGTTGCAATTGTTTTTTCTGCAGTTCTAATTATCCGTTGAAGTCTGTGTCTGTCCTGTTTGGTTGTTGTGCCAAACCAGACAGCTATAGAGGTACAAATGACAGACTCAGTAATTCCTCTGTAGAACTGTATCAGCAGCTTGACGTAGAACCTGTAATTTGTCATGTTGTGATGGTCATAAAAAGACAGATCCAATTTTATTGGCCTTTTTTGCAGAGGTTGTTAAGTGAATCCCCACAGTCATTAGGTGAATGTCATGGCTGTTAATTAAACTAATAGTTCATTGTGGGTGTGATTTTGCTAAAAACCAGATGTGAATACTGATTTTGCTGAAAATCAGTGTAAAATGTGATCATGTGACTGCGAGATGCTACAAACAGCTATAAATAAATTAAAAATATGTGCTAGGATTCATACATGAGTTGGTGGGTGGCTTATAAATGTGACATATAAACAAACAAACATGGATTTAGTATGCATGAAAGTTTTAATCTGAGATTGCCAACATCTAAAAGTTAATTAAGTTTTTTTTTTTAAAAGGTTATATATGAGCCATTTTCTGTATGCCATAATTTAGAAGACTGTAATATTGTCTTCTAAATTATGGGGGGAAATATTGCAGACCAATATTGTAAACCAAATTCAACATGTTCACCAACTGTAATTTAGTTTTCTCTGTGTTCGTCAGATTTATATTCAAAGCCCTAATTATACGGCAGTAAAGCACATAGACTTGTTCTAGACCACAATATATTTTTGAGGCTGAACAAGTTGCCCGCGTTGGCCTGGTTACTCAACTGTCAAGTTTTAAAAACAATTTTAAAACCCCTAAAACTGAGAAGGTTAGTAAAAGTTTCCCTTTTTTATGATCCTAAAATAAATCCGTAAAAATTTACATCACAATAAATTGTTGCAAGCTTATTTTGCGTGGGTACGTATATGTGTAAATCATTTTTGAAAATGAGATGTTGCTTTTCTCCAACATGGCCTCCCCGTGTGTCGACTTCAACTCCCAGAATTCCTCTGGGTCACTTTTGGGAATTATGGGTTCGGGGCCACACATTTAAAGGGCTAACACATTGGGGAAGTTTGTGCTAAATCATAGTTCATTTGTTTGATGTTGATCTAGTGGCAGTTTGCATCATTTCTTATACTGTATGAGATTAAAATCTAGAGTTCAAAAGAGTAATCTAGCTGTACAGGGACATTAATTTTCCCTTCTGACAAATGCAATGTATGATCTCCAAAAAATAAAAAATAAATCTCCAATACCTTGATTGCCATGACAGAATACAGAATAACAGAGTTGCAAGGGGCTTTGGAGGTCTTCTAGTCCAACCTCCTGCTCAATCAGGAAACTATACCATTCCAGACAAATGATTGTCCAATCTCTGTTTGAAATACTCCAGTGATGGAGCACCCACAATTTCTGGAGGCAATCCGTTCCACTGATTAATTAATTAACCAGTAACGGAATCCTTTAAAAATGCTGAACTAGATTTTCTAGCACAGTGTTGGCAAACCTTTTCGGCACCGAGTGCCAAAATAGAAGCCCGTGTGTCAGGGGTGAAATGTTCCCGGTTCGGGCGGGCCAGTCGGTCATCGTAGAGCCGATAGAGATCGCAGCACGAGGTTTCCTCCGCCTGCTTTCCCCACCTGCCTGGATGCCGCCATTTGGGTTCTTTTACCCTCTGCGCATGCGCAAGGCGTTCTGAGCATGCACAGAGGGTAAAAGAACCCAAATGGCGGCGTCCAGGTGGGCGGGGGAAGCCTTGCGCTGGATCGCTATCGGCTCTATCGGCTCTACGACGACTGACTGGTCCATCTGAACCGGGAGCATTTTACCCCTGCCGTGTGTGCAGGAAACCGGAAGAGCAGCCACCCCATGTGCATGCGCATGCCAGGAGGACCTTCCGGTGCGTGCATGTACACTGCCTAGCTGTTCTTCCCGAAGAAACCAGAAGACCAGGTGGCCAGTGTACATGCCCATGCCGGAAACTGGAAGATCATCTTCCTGGCACGCAGATGCGCTCCGGATGGCTGCTGTTCCATTTTGTGGTGCTCCCACGCGCGTAAAGACCCGCTGGCCGGCATGCCGGAACCCAGAAGAGCAACGGGCAACGGCTCGCTTGTCCGCAGAGATGGCTCTGCGTGCCACTTCCAGCATGTGTGCCATAGGTTCGCCATCATGGTCCTAGTGTCTTCTGTCCAGTTGTTCTTCATGGCTGGGAAATATAAAAATTATACAGGTACTTCTTGACTTAATAACAGTTCATTTAGTGACCGTTCGAAGTTACAACACCATTGAAAAAAGTGACTTATGACCCCTTTTCACACGTTGTAACATCCCCATGGTCACGTGATCAAAATTTAGACGCTTGGCAACTGACTCATATTTATGACAGTTGCAGTTCCCGGGGTCACCTTTTGCGACCTTCTGAGAAGCAAAGTCAATGGGGAAGCCAGATTCACTTAAAAACCGTGTTACTAACTTAATACCAGCAGTGATTCACTTAACAACACAGAAAGGTCGTAAAGTGGTGTCAAAACTCACTTAACAACTGTCTTGCTTAGCATTGGGCTCAATTGGGTTCGTAAGTGAAGGACTACCTGCAGTTCAATGCTTCCAAAATAATGTGGGGGAGGGGAAATAAGTTTGGATTTTAAATGCTGGCAGGACACATATGAATATATGTTAATGACCCAGAACGATCCAGATTGGATCCTCTAACACAGGGGTGTCAAACTCGCGTCGTCACGTTGTCGTCGTGTGATGTATCGTGACTTCCCCCCCTTCGCTAAACCGGTGGTGGGTGGTGACCAGTGTGTGATGCATCTGGGCCGGGGGCTGCAAGTTTGATACCCCTACTCTAACATATTAATCTGTATATATAAAAGCCAAATACCATTCACGCATCATCACAAAATCTCCAGAACCGTAAAGCCTACAAACTTGAAACTTGGCACGTATGTTCCTCTTGGCTTCTAGGTGCTCGCTAAGAAAGGATTTTTTGAAATGACCATCAGATCATTAGTTATTTCTTATATTATTATTAACACACTCTGATGCTAAGGAGTTAGACGTTCTACTCCCCCTCCTCACCTGAAAAGAACTCTGTTCCGACTGCCAGTGGGCGTGGCTAGCGCGTGACTCATCCAACCTGCGGGCTGAGAGTTTAGACATTCTACTCCATGCTAAGGAGTTCAGTTTCGTAGCAAAGCATGGGTATCCAGCTACTAGTACTTTATAAGCAAAGGAGGGTTTCTTGTACGGTTATTCAGCCATTAGTCTGTCTTAAGGGTGTCAGTTGACCAGAATCTCATGGTTTCCTGCCGCCTCTTATGTCTTATCTGCTTTGACTTGTTCAACTGCCAACCCGTTTCCTGCCATTGTTTCCAATACAAAATAGTATTTACAGAGAGGAGAAATATTCAGCACCAGTTAGTGGGCCGTGGAAGTTAATGTATTTAAAATTCCAGCACAGATGGGGGTAACTTGAACACTAATTGGGCACACCCACACCCAATTTGGAGCTGGATTCTGCTGTAACAAAATAATAAGTTGACTAGAGTGACCTTAGTGTTTATTTAATAGTAACAGAATAACAGAAGAGACCGTTTGGGGGTCTTCCAGTCGAACCCCCTGTTCAAGCAGGAAACCCTATACCCATAATGGCAAACCTATGGCATGTGAGCCGTTGCCCTGGCTCAGCTCCAGCACGCATGTGTGCACCGGCCAGCTGATTTTTGGGTTCGCATGGAGGCTCTGGGAGGCCGTTTTCGCTCTCCCCGGGCTCCCAGGAAGCCTCTGGAGCCAGGGGAGGCCGAAAAACGGGCCTACTGGGCCCACCAGAAGATGGGAAACGTGCCGTTTTTGGCCTCCGGGGGGGCAGGGGAGGCTGTTTTTGCCTTCCCCAGGCTCCAAGAAAGCCTCTGGAGCCTGGGAAGGGTCTACCGCCCCCCCCCCAAAGTTGGGAAATGGGGGAGCTGGGGGGGTTGTGTGCACATGTGCAGTGGGTGGAGCAGTGCAGGGGGGTCGTGCACTCATGCACAGGGGGCAGGGCATGTGGGGGGGGCATTGAATTACGGGTGTGGGCACGCGCGCGTGCGATATTGCGCGCGCACAAGTGCTTTTGGCACCCGAGGAAAAAAAGGTTCACCCTCACTGCCCTATACCATTTTGGACAACAGGCTCCCCAAGCTCTTTTTCAAACCCCCCATTGATGGAGCATTCACAACTTCTGGAGAAAGCCATTCTACCGATGGAATTGTTCTTTCTGTCATGAAATTCCTCCTTATTTCCAGGTTGGGTCTCTCCTTGATTAGTTTCCCTCCATTACTTCTTGCCCTTCCCTCAGGTGCTTTGGAGATCTTGACTCAACTTTGGGAAACACTAAGGAGCCAGATTGGGGACAGGTTACTGTGAACAAAAAATGTAGGTCACTAGGCATGAGTGCTGATTTGATGGTACATAATCTAACTACTAAACATAATCAAGCTACTCAGGGGCGGGTTCCTAATTTTTTTTACTACCACTCTGTGGGCGTGGCTTATTTTGTGGGTGTGGCTTGCCAGCCATGTGACCAGGTAGGCATGGCTTGCCAGCCATGTGACCGGGTGGGCGTGGCTTCTCAGACTGCTGAAGGGAGGGGAACTGATATAGGTCCTGCCACCCATTCCCACTCCCCTCAGCAGCTTGAGAAGCCTCAAACGTGAGAAAATGCCTAGGATCATCACTGCACGTTCGTGGCTTCTCGGACTGCTGAAGGGAGGGGAATGGAGATAGCTCCTGCCCCCCGTTCTTTCAGCATCTCACATGCTCCCTCAGCCATCCTCCCCTGCTTGGACTCACTGTGGGATAGGAAGGCAGCGCATGCGCAGTGCCCGAAGCTCAGCTTCTGGGCAAGTGCAGAAGAAAAAATTTTTTAAAATGTAAAAATTTTTTTTAAAAAAAATGGCAGCGCCCAGGCACCGACAACCGAACGCACCGGTACTGTGACGTCACCAGCAGGCCGCTACCGGTGCTATAGAGTGGACCACACTGGTAGGAACCCACCACTGAAGCTACTAAAAACTAGAAGGAAATGGAGAATCAACCAACCAACCAACCAACCAACCAAAAAATCCTTATTAACCATAAGGAAAGTGGAATTTGGGACACATTCTGCCTTTTCTTGACTGTGTGGTTCTCTTGACTGTGAGAACAAACACTGAAATGGTTGTTCCCTTACATGGCTGTGCTAAAAGTGTACATGCTAATAGCTGAGCTATCTATGTTCTTAGCATTGCGGAAGCCCGTAAGGATGTGGTCTATGACAGGGGGAGCTCACAACACAAGTTCTGTGTTGTGTTATTTATAAATGATACCATGCTTCTGTATAATCTTTCATTCCACGCAGAATAAATGGAATGCAAGTCTACGCTGTAGGTCTTCATGGTGGCAACCAAAAGATTTTTTTTCCCAGAGGATGAACCATATTATGGGATTGTAGCATAAACAGTAAAGAATCCTGCGGCAATTCAAAAAGGCTTACGGGGTTATTACGGAGGAAGTTTTATGGATGACAATTTACTCTTTCAAACGCTTAAATATCATGAAGTAGGCTGTGGTCTCGTAAGAGCTATAGCACTTTAGCAATAGCACTTTACTTATATACCGCTTCATAGTGCTTTACAGCCCTCTCTAAGCGGTTTACAGAGTTCAGCATATTGCCCCCAACAATCTGGGTCCTCATTTTACCGACCTCGGAAGGATGGAAGGCTGAGTCAACCTTGAGCCAGTGAGATTTGAACAGCTGAACTGCTGAACTAGCAGTCAGCCTGCAGTCGCAGCATTTAACCACTGCACCACTTCAGCTCTTCAGCTGACTGTCATCGTAACTTTGTTCGTGTTTGAGGTGACATTACTTTCTTCTTAATGGTCATATTGAAAATGTACATACCAGCTGAGCTCTGAGAAGGGTGGGTGCTTCGATGTTCTTTGAAATAATTTTCCGTTCCCCGATCGTGGAAGGACACACCCAATTTGGACACAAATTGTGAGATTTTGCTCTGAAATCGTACAAAAGCTTAAAGACCTCATGGATTAAAAAAAATAGTATGAATCAAATCAAGGCAAACATTTACAATTCATCATGCTTTAATACCATCAGGTAATCTACACTATTTCCTCCATTTCATTTCTTCTGACTGATATTTTTATATGTACTGATCCATAGGCTGTAAAGTTTCAAATAAAGCAAATGAAGTTTTATAGATAATTTATATGTTTAATTAATTAGATTGGTACAACAGTTTTATAGATTTTATGTTCATAATTTTTATGCCATCAGGAATTTACCTATATATTCCAATAAAGGATAATATTTGTAGCTCAGGGTTGAAATGAGGCGTCCTTGGTGCTCTCTGAGCTTGGTTGTTTTCTTGCAGACTTTTCAGTACCCAAACTAGGTAACATCATCAGTGCTAACAGTAGCGGTGATGATGTTACCTAGTATGGTAATGAAACGTCTGCAAGAAAACAACCAAGCTCAGAGAGCACCAAGGACCCCTCACCTATATGCAGGTAGTCCTCAACTTATGACCGCAATTCAGCCCAAACTTTCTGTTGTTAAGTGAGTCATTTGTTAAGTGAGTTTTGGCCCATTTTATGACTTTTCTTGCCGCAGTTGCTAAGTGAATCACTGCAGTTGATAAGTTAGCAACCCAATTGTTAAATGAACCTTGCTTCCCCCTTGACCTTGACTTCTCAGAAGGTCGCAAAAGGAGATCACATCACCTTGGGACACATCAAAGGTCATAAATATGAACCAGTTGCCAAGCATCTGAATTTTGATAACATGATCATGGGGGTGCTGCAAAAGTCGTAACTCTGAAAAACGGTATAAGCTACATTTTTCAGTGACGTCGTAACTTTGAACGGTCACTAAACGAACTGTTGTAAGTCGAGGACTACCTGTATTCATTCTCCCATATGTAGATGCATATTTTGCTCTCTTCTGTATATTTTTTCTCTCTTCTGTACTGATTACTGATCGTGCTAAACTGCATTCTGCACAGTTTGTTCTCCCAAAGATGCTTTTTTCAAGAGGCAACTGGACTTTCTGGTTTTTCTTTGAAAATGTTTTGCTTCTCATCCAAGAAGGTTCTTTAGGGTTAGGGTTTTATTTACCTTCGCTACCAGTTTGGGGTCGCGCTAGAAGTGCGCGTTTTGCACACACGCACTCCCATCGCTCCCAGGTTAAACTCGTCTGTGCATGCACAGGAGGTTTTGCGCCAGGGGTGGGTTCCACTTACCTTCGCCACCGGTTCGCATCGCGACGTTTCGCGCGCCCTCGAGCGATTTCACTTCCGCGCATGCTCAGAAGTGAGAATTGGCCTGAAACACAGCTGAGGAGCTCATCAGCTGTGCTTTGGGCGAAGAAATAAAGGTTGGTATTCACCCGCGGGCGCGCGGGAGGGCTCTTTTTCAAGCCACATAAGGGGGAAAATCCCAAAAAAAAGATGGTGGCACGCACGGAACGGCACCGACAGTGACATCACTAGCGCACCGCTACCGGTTCGGGCGATCAGGTCCGAACCTGGAGGAACCCACCCCTGCTTTGCGCATGTGTAGAGGGTTATTTTCCCATAAATTTGGCTTCGGTGGACGGATTTCAAGCCGGAGGACCGGTTCGGGGGCGTGTCCAGCCGGCCATCGCTGCCGGTTCGGTGAGCGGGGGGAAATTCCCGCTACCAGTTCTAAAGAACCGATCCGAACTGGCAGGAACCCACCTCTGAATATCACCATATCAATTTGACCTCCTTCCTCCCATGTTTTCTTCTACTAGAATTGACTATCTCTTTTCCTCTCATCCTGCAGATGAAGACCTTCTTGATATAAACACCTGCCACGTAACATCTGTATGATGACCATCATCCAGGAAGGCGAACTCCACATAAGAGACCCTTGGCTATCCACGTATAGCTCGCTCAAACCCTGCAACAGAATTTAGATTTTCTTTTTTTTAAAATAAAGCTGTGTTTGCTGTGGCTTCATAGACCTCCAAGTGCTGGCCTTGCCAGTGAAGATTTTTGGACTTCTTTTCCTTCTTGGCTGTACGCCAACAAGATGATCGATTTGAGCTTCCTTACAGATGAAGAGCAGGAGTCAATTTTGAAAGTGTTGCAGCGGGATGCAGACTTAAAGAAGGCCGAGGAGGAGAGAATCAGGTAAGGAAGGGGCCTCAAATAACTCCACCCTACAGGCCACTTGTAGAAATTGGCTTGGGTCAAAGGCAAGAATGGATGCTCAACGGTTACCTTTGTTCAGAGTTGCTGAATTAATCACCGTTTATGAAGAGGGTTTGGGTTTTGTTTACTTGCTATGTTCCAAGCTTTTGAATAGTTAGACTTTTAGGAACACAATGCAAATATTTCCCTTTTTAATCATTTTGCCTTTCCTATCCCTACCCTAGATTTGGATAGTTCATCCTGTTGCACGGCATTAAGGACCTCAATTAATTAATTAGTGGAACGACTTGCCTCCAGAAGTTGTGGGTGCTCCCTCACTGGAGGTTTTTAACCAAGAGACCGGACAGCTATTTATCTGAAATGGTGCAGTAGGGTCTCAGTTCTGTGGAGAGACGCTTTTCCGCGGACCGGAAGAAGCATGGTTTTGTGTGTTGCCTTCATCCCATGGATGGGGCTTCGCTTGTTTGCGCGGTCCAGTTTCTGACATGCTGCGGACCAGTGCCGGTCCACTGACCGGGAGTTGGGGATCCCTGGTCTAGAGCAGAGTACCCCAACCTTTCTGGGTTGGCGGCTGGGGGGAAAGAGGGGATGGTTTTGTGGGAGGGGTCGCATGCACACATGCACGCACATGAGTGAGTGGGGCCGAGAGCATCTGCGATGCTCGCACAAGTGGGGCTCTGAGCGCTCACGACATTGGCCCGAGTGGGGTCAAGTGCCCACGATGCTTGTGCAAGGGGTGCTCCGAATGCCCACTACACTCACACAAATGGGGCTGAGTGCCTGCAACGCATGCACGAGTTAGGCTCCAAGCTCCCGCAACACTCGCACAAGTGGGGCTGACTTCCCGCGACGCTTGCGCGAGTTAGATTCCAGGTGCCTGCGACGTTCACGCGAGAGGCTGAGTGCCCGTGACACTCACATGAGTGGGGCTGAGTGCCCGTGACACTCACGCGAGTGGGGCCGAGTGCCCGTGACACTCATGTGAGTGCCTTCAATACTTGTGCAAGTTAAGCTCCGAGTGCCCGTGACACTAGCATGAGAGGGGCCACGAGCCCCGCTTCTGCGAGTGGGGCTGTGCGTGCACGCGTACATGCGTGCACACCAGCCGGGCCCTCACATGGCCCACTTGCAGATAGGCCAAAGCCGGGTAGTGGGTGGCAGCGCACAGGTTGGGGACCCCTGTTCTAGAGGACCTCTAATGGAGAATTTGATTTCTACAAAAGTTATGTCTCTAGCCAAAGTCTATGACGTCTTTTCTTGCTTGTTTTTCTTTTGGCTTGTGGTTTTAGAGTTTCCTTACTTGAGATCTAATCTGGCCATGGCATTTGTCTGCATTCCATTCTTACGACCTTTTTGCTGAAAGATGAGTTAACAGCCACATAGCTCACTACATTTTAACCCTTGCGCAAGATCTAATAAACCTCTTGCAAGATGTCCCAGTCCGCTCAGTGAGCTGATGAAAACAGGGAAAAACTTGTAAATTCAGCCAGTGGGCCTGGAATACTCATACTCGGTTTGTGGATGTAATAACAGCGTACGGATACCGGGTGGGTTTAAGGATAGGTTAAAAATAAACTGGCATTTTTGGACTCTTAGCACCAAGGCCACTGGCACCATGCAGTCTGAGAAAGTGAAATGTTGTGGTTGTGTTTACACTAGGAAAACACCCTCTGCTGTTTTTCTAGGTTTTCTTTTGTGGCAGAAACCTTTAGAATAGCAAATGTGTGTGTTTGTGTGTGTGTTACTTTTTCTGCTTTAAACTCTGCAGGTTGGCTTATCTGAGCATGTACATTGAAAAGATCAATGATCTGGTTGACACACAACTCTCAATATATATCTGTAGGTCAGCGGTGGGTTGCTCCCGGTTCGGCCCGGTTCTGCGAACCACCCACCTGGGATGCTTCTGCACATGTGCAGAAGCATCGCGTGCAAGCGCGAGCATGCACGCGAACCGGTAGCAATGGGTTTTAGAACCCACTACTGTTGTGGGTATACCTTTAGCAGTTATCTTTGTCCTCCTTGTGGACCCAGCTACAAATGGGGTTATCCAGAAAGTTGGGACTAGGTGGCAGAGGTAATCATTTGCAAAAATAGGGACAGCATCAACTTGTTCCAGTTTCTGATTCCGAAGCACAACAGAAGACTGAAGACCTACTTGTTATATTCTGCAAGAAAAGGAAGAACGATTTTGGACTACCTGTCTGTCTGTCTCTCTCTGTCATTCTCATCCTACCTACCTACCTACCTACCTACTTACTTACCAACCAGCGGTGGGTTGCTCCCGGTTCGGACCAGTTCTTAGAACCGGTAGCACCGGTAGGAGGCTCCGCCCACCTGCCCGGGATGCTTCTGCGCATGCACAGAAGTGTTGTGCGTGCGCGCAAGAGCGCATGCAAACCAGTAGCAAAATCATTTAGAACCCACCAATGTTACCCACCCATCCACCCATCCATCCATCTTTCTACCTCCCTCCCCTATACCTACCTAAACATCTTCCTTTCCTTTCCTTTCCTTTCCTTTCCTTTCCTTTCCCTTCTTTCTTTCTTTCTTTCTTTCTTTCTTTCTTTCTTTCTTTCTTCCTTCCTTCCTTCCTTCCTTCCTTCCTTCCTTCCTTCCTTCCTTCTTTCCTTCCTCCCTCCCTCCCTTCCTTCCTTCCTTCCTTCCTTCCTTCCTTCCTTCCTTCCTTCCTTCCTTCCTTCCTTCCTTCCTTCCTTTCATCCAAAATCTATCATCTATCATCTGTCTGTCTCTCTATCTGTATGTCCATCTAATTTTAAAGCCATCCATCTACCTCACTGAGCAAGGTCAGGAAGTAGCATAAGGCCTGGTGGCATTTTGTACGTTGGGCATAATTGTTCCTTCCTAAGTATGATGGCTCAGCTGTTGACAGCTGTCAAACTGACAGCTCGGATTTGAGACCTGTGCCATGTGACAGGGTGAGCTCCCATTCTTGCCCCAGCTCCTACCCAGCTAGCAGTTTGAAAGCATGCAAATGCGAGTAGATAAAAAGGTACCACTTTGGTACCACAGCGTTCCGTGTTCCCAGGCATATTCCACATGACCATGGAAGTTTCTTTAGACAGTGCTGGCTTCCTTGGCTAGGAAATGGAGATGTGCACCAGCCCATAGAGTTGGGCACGACTGGACAGGGGAAACCTTTACCTTTATCTTCAAGCAGGATGCAAAGGAGGGAGGGAGTCAACTTTTCTGTTTGCTTATTGTATTACTCAGCTGGGCTGGGTTCCTATTCTATAGGAAAGCAAGAGTAAAAATAAGCTCTAAATCTCCATGCATGAGAAGTTCCTGGGATTATCGGATGGCTAGCAGAAAAGTTACAGACGGAGAGCTTGCTTTCCCGTTCTGAAGAATTGGTGAAGGAGAATTCATGTGGCCAAGTGAGCTGTAATTGTACAAGTCAGGAGATCTTAATTCTGCTTCTTATTGGATCAATCTGTGATGTGTTGCCAGAGTTTTAAATTTCTTCTTGGCTCCTTCTGCCTAAAAAAGGAAAGAAGAAATTTAGCCATTAAACTTAGGAGCCTCGGTGGCGCAGTGGCTAGAGTGCAGTACTGCAGGCTACTTCTGCTGACTGCCGGCTGCCTGCAATTTGGCAGTTCAGATCTCACCAGGCTCAAGGTTGACTCAGCCTTTCATCCTTCTGAGGTGGGTAAAATGAGGACCCAGATTGTTGGGGGCAAGAGGCTGACTCTGTAAGCTGCTTAGAGAGGGCTGTAAAGCACTGTGAAGCGGTATATAAGTCGACCATGGTATCCTTCTGCATCGTCTCGGCGAAGTGGGAGTGGGAGGCACCGTTTTACGGTGGTTCTCCTCTTACCTCGCCGATAGGATGCAGTCTATGTTAACAGGAGGACAGAGGTCGTCTCCTAAGCCCCTGACTTGTGGGGTGCCGCAGGGTTTGGTCCTTTCGCCCATCCTGTTCAACATTTACATAAAACCGCTGGGGGAGATCATCCGTCGACACGGGGTGAATTTTCAACAGTACACTGATGACACCCAGCTGTACATTTCCACCCCGTTTCAATTCAAGGAGGCAGTGGATGTAATGTGCCGATGCCTGGACGATGTCAGGATCTGGATGGGGAGACAAGACTGAGTGGCTCTGGATATTGCCCCCTAAGGACTATTCCGACTGTCCCTCCTTGGTTCTTGGGGGAGAAAAGCTAACTCCCTTGGAACGGGTCCGCAATTTGGGGGTTCTCCTAGATCCACAGCTAAAATTAGATCAACATCTTACAGCTGTGGCTAGGGGAGCCTTTGCACAGGTTCGCCTGGTGCACCAATTGCGACCATACTTGGAGAAGGAGGTTCTACTCACGGTCACTCATGCCCTTGTCACCTCTAGATTGGACTACTGTAATGCGCTCTACATGGGGCTACCCTTGAAGAGTATCCGGAGACTTCAACTGGTGCAAAATGCGGCTGCACGTGCTGTGGTGGGTGTCTCAAGATACACCCATGTAACACCCATACTCCGCCAGCTGCACTGGTTGCCCATTGGTCTCCGGGTGCAATTCAAGGTGTTGATCATCATCTTTAAAGCCCTACATGGCTTAGGTCCAGGTTACCTCTGGGACCGCATCCTACCTCATACTTCCCTTCGACCGGTTAGGTCCCACAGAGTGGGTCTCCTCCGGGTCCCGTCAGCCAAACAATGCCGGCTGGCAGGGCCTAGGGGGAGGGCCTTCTCTGTAGGGGCCCCTGTTCTCTGGAACCAACTACCCCCAGAGATCCGAATTATCCCCACCTTGCTGGCCTTCCAAAAAGCCATTAAGACATGGCTCTTCCTAATATGGCCATTAATTGGAAAAAATACATGTCAGTTTTGGTAAAATATCTGCTTCCACTTGTATACAATCTGAAATATATTCATTCCATTTATTTGATTTACAGTATATAGCTTCCGATCATGCAATTGCGTGTCTGAGCAGCAAACACAAAATTAAAGAAATCAGCAAAACATAAATAAATAAGAGTAATTAACAATAAAACAACTGTAGCACAGTAATAAAGGTATAAGGTAAAAGTTCCCCCACACATGCATGCTAGTCGTTTCCGGCTCTAGGGGGCGGTGCTCATCTTTGTTTCTAAGCCGAAGAGCCAGCGCTGTCCGAAGACGTCTCCGTGGTCATGTGGCCGGCAGTGCTGTTACCTTCCTACCAAAGTGGACCCTATTTTTCTACTTGCATTTTTTAACGTGCTTTCGAACTACTAGGTTGGCAGAAGCTGGGACAAGTAACGGGAGCTCACTCCGTTACGTGGCGCTAGGGATTCGAACCACTGAACTGCCTACCTTCTGATCGACAAGCTCAGCGTCTTAACCACTGAGCCACCGTGTCCGTTAGCACAGTAACACCTAATCTTAAACCATATAATTCCAGTCATGTCAGAAACACGCCTTTAAAGCTAAGAGCATTTTGCCTTTCAAAAGAAATTAAGCAATAGCAGGGAGAAAGTGAGTGTGAATTTTAACTAATAAACGTTGTTCAAACACAAGTGATGTAAATTTTCAGAAATCCTGGACTACTTCACTACTCATTCTAAGAACTGACTTAGGGTTAGGATTAACAGGTGGATCATAAAGATAGACATTGCGTTGACAGGTGGAATTTTTGTCTTCTGACCAGTCATATTTATTCAAAGGGTGTTCCATAACCGCAGGTAGAAAGAACCACATTGTGGTAAGATAGAGGAGGTGGTTTTTAAAGAAAAATACAATTGGTATGTATTGGGCAATTCCAGTTGAACAATATCTTCATATTGGATAGGCAAAGAAAAGAACAAATATTTGAATGCTCTGAAACTTAAAACATACTTAGAAAATTAGTTGAAATATGTTATTTGCTTGCTCTCAGACTTATCTTATTCTGGTTACAACATACAGATAGTTCTTGCTTAATGACCAGTTGCTTAGCGACTGTTCAAAGCTATGACAGACGCCACTCAAAAGATACATATGACCTGGTTCCAGAGTTCCAACAGTGGCACAATTGAAATTCATTCATTCATTCATTCATTCATTCTCCAGTTCTACTGAATCACATTTAAGCTTTTTGTGGTCCCCCCGACCCGATATAATAACCACTGTATTTTTCATTACTTTTCTAGGAATTTACCTGAAAAAGTAAAGGATGATGCCAGAGTCAAGAATATGAGCGGGCAGTGGTTTTATGAAGCCAAGGCAAAGAGGCACAGAGAGAAAATACATGGAGCCGATATTATCCGGGCATCAATAAGAAGGAAGCCCTTGACAATAGGTATGTGTTGATTTGGAAAAAAAGGAAGCATGGCTTTTTGTAGAAGGGGAAATGTTTGGGGTTTTTTTGTAGATCTTCAATCAAGAATACACTTCGTTATGGTTAAAATGAAGAAGGGCTTTTAATGGTCTTGATTTATTTATTTATTTATTTATTATTTGTGAGATTTATATACCGCCTCACAGTGCAAGCACTCTCTAAGCGGTTTACACCAGTAAGCAATATATATTTACATTGCCCCCAACAATCTGGGTCCTCATTTTACCTACCTCGGAAGGATGGAAGGCTGAGTCAACCTTGAGCCGGTGAGATTTGAACCGCTGACCTACGGATCAGTGTCAGCTAAAGTGGCCTGCAGTACCTGCCTCTAACCGCTGCGCCACCTTGGCTCTTCTAATAAGTCAGTTTTTCTCCAGCCTTCTGCCCTCTAAATACTTTGGACCTCAGCTCCCATGTCCAAATCCAATTCCAAGCCAGCATGATCAGTGGCTCTCTCTAAGTGGAGAATCTACCTACCTACTTACCTACCTGCCTGCCTGCCTACCTACTTGCTTATTTACTTGCCTGCTTACCCACCCATCTATCTGCCCACCTATCTGACTGCCTACTTGCCTGCCTGTCTTTCTGTCTGTCTGCCTACCTGTCTGCCTGTCTACCTGCTTATTTACTTACCCACCTGCCTACCTTCCTACTTACCTATCTACTCACCCATCTATCTGCCCACCTACCTGACTGTCTACTTGCCTACCTGTCTTTCTGTCTGTGTGTGTACCTGCTTACCTACCTACCTATCTACCTACCTGCCTGCTCACTTATCAATCTACCTACCTGGCCACTTATTCTCCAAGCAAATCAGAATCAACGGAAGTCAATATATTGAATGAAGGCTCTCTACCTACCACAATGAAAATGCTTAGATGATTTATCCATCTGGTTCAAGAGCCATTGGGATAACTGGGTGTCTACAGAATAACTAATTTCTCCTGTACTCGAATTCCTCGAATTATGACCAAAATTGGGACCAGAATTTTTTTTTGTTAAACCGGGTTGTCATTAAGTGAGGCATCACACGACACTGCCTGATTTTATAACCTTTTTGCTGCAGCCATTACATGAGCCACCAAGTGACTTGTGATTTGCAACCTCCTGCCGTCTTCCCCATTGACTTTGCTCGTCCGAAGCCAGCTAGGAAGGTGGCAGATGGCGATCATGTGACCTCGGGATGATGCAACCATTTTAAATACCTGCACCTGGATTTTGATCACATGACAATGGAGATGCCACGATGGCGATGAGTGCAAGGACAGGTGGTGTCACTTTTTTCAGTGCAGTCACTAAATGAATGGCCGTAAGTCGAGGACTACCTGTATAGCAAACTTTTACAGGAGATTTAAGTGATTATTGTGGCCTTTCCCCCAAGTTGAAAAGTGCTGTGAGTTTGTAAGAGATTTCATATTTTAAAAATGATGCCTTTCTTAACAATAGGGTAGAATAAAATTACCGAAGTATCAGTTTGCATTTAGAATCTTGAATGCATTGAGGGTAATGAAAACTATGGTGTTCATGTTTCGTATTTAGTGTTGATCAATAAAGAAGGAACTTGCATGTTCAAACTGTATATTGGCTACTGCCTGTGTATTAGACAAAACGTAAGCTAATTTTCTTCCATTTTTTTTTGTCTTTATCTTGTATATTAGCTGAGCTGAGTCAGAATAAGTCAGGAAATACCAAAAGCAGTTGGGTGAACAACGTCAACAAAGAGATCTTTGTGTCACCCGAGCAGTTGGGTGTCATACAAGATAAGGAAGAGGAATCCAAATCTAACCAGAGGTTAGACATCTTATGAAATTTGCTGATTGTATAATCTATGATCAGATGTAAACTCATTTAGATAATTACTTACCGTGGACTCCCAGTTTAGAATTATTTTAATTCATTTCCTGCACCCGTGTTTTATTTATTCTTTAATATCGTTGCATAATCAGCTTTCTTACAAGTGCATCCGGTTCTGTCAGATCAATGGAATGGCTTTACAAGTGCCGGTAGTCCTTGATTTGTGACCACAGTTGAGAGCCCAAAATTTCTGTGACAGCAGTTAAATGAGTTTTGCCCCATTTTGCAACATTTCTTGCCATGGTGGTTAAGTGAATCACTGCAGTTGTTAAGTTAGTAACACGGTTGCTAACTGAATCTGGCTCCGCCCCTATCGAATTTGCTTGTCAGAAGGTTGCAAAAGTGATCGCATGACCCCGGGACACTATAACCGTCATAAATATGAGTCAGTTGCCAAGCATCTGAATGTTGATAATCTGATCATGGGGATGCTGCAAGGGTCGTAAGTGTGAAAAATGTTCGTAAGTGACTTTTTTCAGTGCTATTGTATCTTTCAATGGTCACTAAACAAACTACTTGTACATGCCTTGAATTTCTTGGAGGAAAAATGGAATAGCTAGTCACCACTTACAACCATATAAAATAGATTGGCCCGAGAGAGAGAGTGACTGGCCTAAAGTCTCCATGATTGGAATCTGGGTTTCCCTTCGTCCTACACCTTACTCATTGCACAGTCAAGCTGCCTTCCCCATTAGAATGCTAGAGAAAACTGTAACATTTTAAGGACTGATGGGTACCTATGCCCCGTTGGGTCATCGTTTGAGAGAGATTTCCTTAGCGAAACCGATAAACAGGATGACCACAGGAGAGCAAAAATGCAGTAGGAGTTGAAGTGACTTTCAACTTCCTGCTGGTTTCCCCATTGAGTTTCCTTGTGGGAAACTTGCAGGTAAGTGGTTGATGCTGGGGGTGGGGTGGGGGAGTAAGGGATTGCTAGACTGCCTGGGAAACTGTCATGTAGAATTGAAAATGACAATCAGCAGTGCAGCACCAGCCAGAACTGAAGCGGTCCCTTTTTTTGTAGAAAGAGTGCATGTGATGGTAGCTCAAATTTACAAGTGAAAGGTCTGTCTGACTTTCTTTCTTTCTTTCTTTCTCTCTCTCTCCCTTCCTTCCTTCCTTCCCTCCCACCCACCCACCCACCCTCCCTCCCACCCACCCTCCTTCTTTCTTTCTTTCTTTCTTTCTTTCTTTCTTTCTTTCTTCTTTCTTTCTTTCTTTCTTTCTTTCTTTCTTTCTTTCTTCTCTCTCTCTCCTCCCTCCCTCCCTCCCTTCCTTCCTTCCTTCTTTCCCTCCCTCCCACCCACCCTCCCTCCCACCCTCCTTTCTTTCTTTCTTTCTTTCTTTCTTTCTTTCTTTCTTTCTTTCTTTCTTTCTTTCTTTCTTTCTTTCTCTTCCTTTCTTTCTTCCTTCCTTCCTTCCTTCCTTCCTTCCTCCCTCCCTCCCTCCCTCTCTCCCTCTTCCTTCCTTCCTTCCTTCCTTCCTTCCTTCCTTCCTTCCTTCCTTCCTTCCTTCCTTTCTTTCTTTCTTTCTTTCTTTCTTTCTTTCTTTCTTTCTTTCTTTCTTTCTTTCTTTCTCTCTCCCTCCCTCCCTCCCTCCCTTCCTTCCTTCTTTCCCTCCCTCCCACCCACCCTCCCTCCCACCCTCCTTTCTTTCTTTCTTTCTTTCTTTCTTTCTTTCTTCTTTCTTTCTTTCTTTCTTTCTTTCTTTCTTTCTTTCTTTCTTTCTTTCTTTCTCTTCCTTCCTTTCTTTCTTCCTTCCTTCCTTCCTTCCTCCCTCCCTCCCTCCCTCCCTCCCTCCCTCCCTCCCTCTCTCCCTCTTTCTTCCTTCCTTCCTTCCTTCCTTCCTTCCTTCCTTCCTTCCTTTCTTTCTTTCTTTCTTTCTTTCTTTCTTTCTTTCTTTCTTTCTTTCTTCCTCTCTCCCTCCCTTCCTCCTTCTTCCTCCTTCCTTCCCTCCCTCCCTCCCTCCCTCCCTCCCTCCCTCCCTCCTTTCTTTCTTTCTTTCTTTCTTTCTTTCTTTCTTTCTTTCTTTCTTTCTTTCTTTCTTTCTTTCTTTCTTTCTTTCTTAAAAAATGTCTGGGATATGTTTTTACTGTATCTTCTACAGATTTATTCCAAACTAGAAATAAATGTGCCCAGGATCGTGTGTGTGTGTGTGTGTGTGTGTGTGCGCGCGCGCGTGTACATGCCACTTTTGTTTGAGGTGAGGGCTGGGTTATTTTTAAGACCTTTGCTTCTCCCTCAAGTAATATTTACTTGTCTTTTCGTGGGTGGAAAGAGAAAAGTAATCTTCAGGTAAAAGGTCTTTAAGGTACGGCATGAAAAACAGAAGCCTGCATAATTGGAATGCTTTTAAAAGGCATCTGGATCATCCGAGACTCTTTTTAGTCATCCCTGAGACTGGCATACATTTGGTTAGATTATTAAACGTTTATTTTTCAGGGGTTCCTGCTCTCATTGTGCAGTCACATCTGATTCCTCTTTGTGGGCACGCTATAATACCTATACGGTATTAGGCGTTGCCCTGTAGATACTTTTATTATTTATTTATTTGTGCGTTTGAGTCAGTGTTGACACCTGGAGATTGCCTGGGCGAGTCCCTGCAGTTTTCAAGGATTTTCTAGAAAGGTTTGCCATTGCCTTCTTCCTAGGGCTGAGAGAGAGGGACTGGCCCAACCTCACCCAGTGTTGAAGAAGAGGCATAGCTGGGGATGGAGTTAAGAGAGTTATCAGTCTGGCATCATTACATTGCCACAAGTGATCCAAGTCCATGTCCCTTGAATACCATTGATTCTTATCTAGCACCAATTTATTACAGACCCATTAGCTGACTAGATTCTTGTGTATAGGGTTGAGCAGTGAATCTTCTGAGAACTTAATGCATGATCCTGATTCCTTGCACCTGATACCCAGCTGGCTTTGTGCCTAAGGGAGGACTAGAACTCCCAGTCTCCTGGTTTCTAACCTGATGCTTTAAACACTACACCAAACTGGCTCCCGTGTGTAGATACTAAATAGCTGAATTTCCTTCTCTTGGCAATGCTTTCAAGAACAGTTTCTGCGTAAGAAAGCGTTATGATCAGAAAACTTGGAGGAACACAGATGAACACTGACAAGCCTATATTTTAATAGAGGTTGATGTAATTAGGGATTACAGCTTAGGAATGTGAGTGTGTGTGTGTGTGTGTGTGTGTGTGTGTGTGTGTGTGTGTGTGTGTCTGTGTCTGTGTGTATGTAACATTTCTTGCTGATAAATGAAAATAAGGGAGACTATTATAGATCTATTTCGAGCTATTTTGCTCTCGTCAGATAGCCATACCCTTAGTGGGATTTGAACCTGGGCAGTCTGCTTGTAAGGCAGCAGTTTTAACCTCTAGGCCAGGTTCTTTTCCCTATCAGCTCTTCACCAGGAAAGGGTTATATATGGTTTTTCTGTCGAGTCATCCTGGTGTATGGAAGGAAACATCACAACTTCCTTTTGCCTTTCGGCCCCTCCTGGGGCCATCCAGGCAGTTTTTTATAGCCGACAAACTATATTGTCTGTATGTGTAACATTTTTTGCTGATAAATGAAAATAAAGGGAGACTATTATAGATCTGTTTCGAGCTATTTTGCTCTCGTCAGATATACACACCCACACCCACCCACACACACACACCAAAAAAGGCACCAGGTCTTATTTTCATGGGGGGGGGGATGTCGTCCACTGATTCACCTCACTTGCGCACATTGCCCTCGGTCTCCGTTTCACTGTCAGAGGCCTTCAGGAACTTCTTCTGCAGCTGGCAATGCCATCAAGGCTTTCCTGGAGGCCTCTACAGCCGATAACAGAGCTCCAGATCGATCCGGAGCTCTGTTATCGGCTACAGAAGCCTTCAGGAAAGGCTTTTAGGAAAGACCTCTGCAGCCGATAACAGAGCTCTGGATCGATCTGGAGCTCTGTTATCGGCTATAGAAGCCTTCAGGAAAGGCTTTTAGGAAAGACCTCTGCAGCCGATAACAGAGCTCTGGATCGATCCGGAGCTCTGTTATCGGCTACAGAAGCCTTCAGGAAAGCCTTGCTGGCTGCAGAAGAAATCGACCGGCAAGGCAGGTGTCGGGGTGTGCGAGGCCTGGCTGCAACTGTCCGAAGATAAGTAGTAGGGCCGCTCCACCTCCCCTATCCCCACCCTAGCTTAATTTTTATCCCTGCACTCTGGGGTGGGCGGGGTCTTAATTAGGGCTTATTTTGGGCATAGGTCTGGCCTTCAGAAAAGCCATTAAGACATGGCTCTTCCTGCAGGCGGGGTGAGTTTGAGACGATTCTATATCTGATGTCTCCCCCATGTATGTATGGTGTGTATTTATATATATATTTTAACTGTTTTTAAGCTGTTTTTTAATGATTTGTTTGGAGTTTTTATAAAATGTTGTACGCCGCCCTGAGTCCTGAGGGAATAGGGCGGCATAGAAAAACTTCCAAATAAATAAATAAATGAATGAATGAATGAATGAATGAATGAATGAATGAATGAATGAATGAATGAATAAATAAATATTGGGCACACGTGTAAAAATCATTACATTCGGGGTAGGTCGTATTTTCAGGCAAACACGGTATGTTGCTTGAAGATTTCAATGGTCTTGATTTTTCTTCTGCAGATAAATGCCACATTGCGGACTACAATTTTTTGGCAGGAAGCATTGGATAGACAGTTTTATGTGGCCAGGTGTACGGATATGAAAATTAATTTGTAATTAATTAATTGCAATTTCCTTGTAACAGAATATACACAACTAATGAATGAAAAGTAATTGCGCTGAAAATGAATTGCGCTTAAAGAGGGAAAATGGGTTTCATTATTCTCCGTGAGAAATGGTGCAAAACCACCAAGGACTGGTAGTCCCCAACTTACGACTGCAACTGAGCCCTAAATGTCCTTTGCTAAGCAAAACGTGAATTTTGCCCCATTTTACAACTTTTTTTTTGCCACAGTTGTTAAGTGGATCACTGCACTCGTTAAGTTAGTAACAGGGTTACCGCTTGTATAAACGCATCACGGAATCTTAATACAGTAAAAAAAAACCAATAGAAATCAATTACATAAATCAGCAGGTGCTTAGCTGGTAAAATCTTGTGAGGATAAAAATGTATCAATCACTTGGAGAAAGGTACAGATGAGAAACCTAATTCAGATACAGATAGTCTTTGACCACAGTTGAGCCCGGAATGTCCGTTGCTAAGCGAGATGGACGTTAAGTGAGTTTCACCCCATTTTACAACCTTTCTTGCCACAGTTGTTAAGTGAATAACTGCAATTATTAAGTTGGTTGTTAAGTGAGTCTGGCTTCCCCATTGACTTTGCATGTCAGAAGTTTGCAAAATGTAATCACATGACCCCGGGACACTGCAGTCGTCATAAATATGAGCCAGATGCCAAGCGTCTGAATTTTGATCATGTGACCATGGGTATCTGAATGGTCATGAGTGTGAAAAACAGTCATGAAAAATTCAGTGCCATTGTAACTTTGAATGGTCACTAAACGAACTGTTACAAGACAAGGACTACCTCTACTTAGTCTGTAGAGATTCTCAGTCATCCAGGTCATGGTTGTCCCAAAGGTGCTTTTTCAGGAGGCAATTGGCCTTTCTTGTTTTTTCTTTTGAAGACATTTCATTTCTCATCCAAGAACCTGGACTCTGGCAATCCAAGTCGCTCAGATTCGGTCGAACCTGGACTCTGGCAGGGCAGAGTCCATAGAGTTGACAGGGGCGAGTCTTAGTTCACCATTATGGGAAGAGTTTGGGCCTGTTTCTCCCGAGGATGTGGACAGGGCTATAGAAGCGATGGGTACCTCCACCTGTTTATTGGACCCGTGCCCCTCCTGGCTGGTCTCGGCCAGCAGAGAGGTGGCACGCGGCTGGATCCAGGCGGTGATCACTGCTTCTTTGAGGGAGGGATCCGTACCGCAGTCGTTAAAAGCTGCGGTGGTGCGACCCCTCCTGAAGAAGCCTTCCCTGGATCCAGCCGATTTGAAGAACTATCGTCCAGTCTCCAACTTACCTTTTCTAGGGAAAGTTGTGGAGAAGGTGGTGGTGACTCAGCTTCTGCAGCTCCTGGATGAAACAGATCATCTAGATCAGTGATTCCCAACCTTAGCAACTTGAAGATGTCTGGACTTCAACTCCCAGAATTCCCCAGCCAGCGAATGCTGGCTGGGGAATTCTGGGAGTTGAAGTCCAGACATCTTCAAGTTGCCAAGGTTGGGAAACACTGATCTAGATCCTTATCAGTCGGGTTTCAGGCGCGGCTACAGTACAGAAACTGCCTTGGTCGCTCTGATGGATGATCTCTGGCGGGCCCGGGATGGGGGAACTCCTCCATCCCGGTGCTACTTGACCTCTCAGCGGCTTTCGATACCATCGACCATGGTATCCTTCTGCATCGGCTCGGCGAGTTGGGAGTGGGAGGCACCGTTTTGCGGTGGTTCTCCTCCTATCTCGCCGATCGGATGCAGTCGGTGTTGGCAGGAGGGCAGAGATCGTCCCCTAGGCCCCTATCATGTGGGGTGCCCCAGGGGTCGGTTCTCTCCCCCATCCTGTTTAACATCTACATGAAACCGTTGGGTGAGATCATTTGCAGACATGGGGTGTGTTTCCATCAGTACGCTGATGACACCCAGCTGTACATCACCACCCCGTCTGACTTCAGAGAGGCTGTTGATGTAATGTGCCGATGCCTGGATGACGTTAAGATCTGGATGGGGAGGAACAGACTCAGACTTAATCCTGACAAGACTGAGTGGCTGTGGATATTGCCTCCTAAGGACCATGACAACTGTCCCTCCTTGGTCTTCGAGGGTGCGAAACTGACTCCCTCAGACCAGGTCCGCAACTTGGGGGTCCTCCTAGATCCACACTTAAAATTAGACCATCATCTTTCTACTGTGGCTAGGGGGGCCTTTGCACAGGTCCGCCTGGTGCACCAGCTGCGGCCATACTTGGAGAAGGAGGCTCTACTCACGGTCACTCATGCCCTTGTCACCTCGCGTTTGGACTACTGCAATGCGCTCTACATGGGGCTACCCTTGAAGAGTATCCGGAGACTTCAGTTGGTGCAAAATGCGGCTGCGCGTGCTGTGGTGGGTGTGCCAAGGTACACCCACGTGACACCGATACTCCGCCAGCTGCATTGGTTGCCCATCGGTCTCCGGGTCCAATTCAAGGTGTTGATCACCATCTTTAAAGCCCTTCATGGCTTAGGACCAGGATATCTCCGGGACCGCATTCTGCCTCATACTTCCCTCCGACCGGTTAGGGCCCACAGAGTTGGCCTCCTCCGGGTCCCGTCGGCCAAGCAGTGCCGGCTGGCGGGCCCCAGGGGGAGAACCTTCTCTGTGGCCGGCCCCGTGCTCTGGAACCAACTACCCCCATAGACCCGAACTATCCCCACTCTGCTGGCCTTCCGAAAAGCCGTTAAGACATGGCTCTTCCTGCAGGTGGGGGGGACAGCTTAATCCACTCGAGCTTACCCCCCAAGTATGTATGTCGCTGAATGGATGTTGTTGTTTTTTTATACTGTTTTTTAAATTTTGTATTGTTTTTAATTATATGAAATTTTGGTTGTTCTTGTATTTTTCTTCGTTGTACGCCACCCTGAGTCCTTCGGGAGTTGGGCGGCATATAAGAATAACAAAATAAAATAAAATAAATAAAGAAGCTTCTTCAGCTCTGACAGGATAGTGGTGAATGGAAGGATTTATATTCTTTGCAGA
The DNA here is from genome assembly GCA_023053685.1 of Diadophis punctatus similis. Lineage (NCBI taxonomy): Eukaryota > Metazoa > Chordata > Lepidosauria > Squamata > Dipsadidae > Diadophis > Diadophis punctatus. The sequence continues at coordinate 18,561,859 of JALIGW010000016.1, forward strand.
CAGCTGGCCATTTGCATCCTTTTAGAGGGTCGTTGAGGCCACCTGGAGGTTTATCTGTGTCCTCAGAGTCACCTGAGTGGTGCTCCTGGTTCCTGTAGTCTGCAATTTTCCCTCCTTTGGAAATCCATTCCTACTCCCACACCATTCAAAGGGTGTTCATCCCAAATTGTATAGCTAAAAGTCTGTAGAGATTCTCAGTCATCCAGGTCATGGTTGTCCCAAAGGTGCTTTTTCAGGAGGCAACTGGACTTTCTTGTTTTTTCTTATGAAGACGTTTCGCTTCTCATCCAAGACGTTTCTTCAGCTCTGACGGGATGGTGGGGAATGGAAGGATTTCACATGCCTTCAAGGAGTAGAAATCCTTCCATTCTCCACTGTCCTGTTAGCAGAGGTGAGTTCCTGCCGGAGCTGCCCGGTGCACAGCTCCGGTAGGGAGAGGCCAATTGCGCAATTTGCCCTTTCTGCCAGTCCACCGTGCACGTCGCCATTTTTTTTCGTTAATTTTTGACCAATTTTGCTTCTGCGCATGCGCGGAAGCAAAATCGTGCCGAAATCTCTCGTGCACGCGCATCCCCTCGTGAGATTTTGGCGCAATTTTGCTGCTGCGCATGCGCAGAAGCAAAATCGTGCAAGGGGGTGCACGCGCATAGCAAGCGCATGCGCCCCCGAAACTTGGAGATGCGCGTGCAGCGCACCGGTACCGGTAAGATGGCAACCCGCCACTGCCTGTTAGAGCTGAAGAAGCTTCTTGGATGAGAAGCAAAATGTCTTCAAAAGAAAAAAACAAGAAAGTGCAGTTGCCTCCTGAAAAAGCACCTTTGGGACTACCTGTACTTAGGTTTCCTTAATTCAAAGTCCTGGCACTTAAGCCTGTTTAGATGGTGACATGGACAGGATCTAAGCTTATTTTCTTGTCTCTTTTTCTTCAGTCCCAAAATGTCCAATGCAGCCTCCAATACATTACAGAAACCTCAGGAAGAAGCAAGGAAGCCAGCTCTTTCCCCATCTAAGGTAGGTTTATCATTACTACCCAGTGATGGTCAAGTACCTAAAATGAATATTTAGAAGAGGCAGAAAAGGCAGAAAAGGCAACAGTCTTTTATGACCTCACCTGTGTGTTATTGATTACGTATGCTAATCCTCAAGTGGAACTGCAGGGCCCTAAACTTGACTTTTTCTATGACTAATTCAGTAACATTTTAGGTGGTCTCAGAATTTTACTAACATAGCAATAGCAATAGCACTTAGACTTATATACCGCTTCATAGTGCTTTTACAGCCCTCTCTAAGCAGTTTACAGAGTCAGCATATTGCCCTCAACAATCTGGGTCCTCATTTCCGTAGGGCCTGATTCTGGCTCTTTCATAAGCAATGAAGAAAAATAAAATAGCCCATTGCTCTTGAAAAGCATAGGGAGGGAGGGAGGGAAGGAAGGAAGAAGGGAAGGAAGGAAGGAAGGAAGGAGGGAGGGAGGGAGGGAGGGAAGGAAGGAAGAAGGGAAGGAAGGAAGAAGGGAAGGAAGGAAGGAAGGAGGGAAGGAAGGAGGGAAGGAATGGAGGGACGGAGGGAGAGAAGGGGGAAGGGAGGGAAGGAGGAAGGAAGGAATGGAGGGAAGGAAGGAAGGAGGAAGGAAGGAAGGAATGGAGGGAGGGAGGGAAGGAAGGAAGGAGGAAGGAAGGAAGGAATGGAGGGAGGGAAGGAAGGAAGGAAGGAGGAAGGAAGGAAGGAATGGAGGGAGAGAAGGAAGGAAGAAGGGGAGGAAGGAAGAAGGGATGGACTGAAGGAGGGAGAGGGAGGGAAGGAAGGAAGAAGGGAAGGGGAGAGGGAGGGAGGGAGGGAAGGAAGGAAGGAAGGAAGGAAGGAAGGAAGGAAGGAAGGAAGGAAGGAAGGAAGGAAGGAAGGAAGGAAGGATCAGGACAAATGTAATCTTGCTATTTCAGTAACTTGCCATCATTTTTTGTAATGATTTTACTTCTTTTTAAAATAATACCTTGAGACGAATTGTTATAGGAAGCAAATAGCCTTTTCAGAGCTAAGCAGCCTCCAAGATCAATGAAATTGGATTGGTTAGTGAAGTGCCTCAAGGCTTCTGTTTGTTGAAGTTACAGGTTTCATTAGCAGGCAGTACAACAATGTGATTGGTGAACCCTCATATGTAACCACGTAACTTACGAAGTTCACCTAGGTCTTTGGCTAATCCCCCCAAGCAAGCTAAAGCTGGTTAAAATGAGGATGTGAGACATACGGTAGGGTGAGATAACATAGTTGTATGTTAGGTTGGAAAATCCAAAAAATACCTTTGAATCAAAAGGTGCAAACCACTTTCATATTCTTGTTGAGGAACCAAAATGGAAATCCTCTTCTTGTAGTAATTATGACTTCTGTATTCAGTTTTTGCTAAGATTTGGTGGTTATGAAGTTGTCTCTCCATTAAATGCCTTGATTTAATGACATAGTTTGATGGGGGATCCTTTGTATTTTGGAAAAGCAGAGAATATGCATTCACTTTCTTTCGTGATTGGGGACAGACTCAAAGGAATTAATATACTGTACTTCTAGGCTCTGGGATATTCTCATTTTTAGAAGTAAATCTCAGAGCTGATAATGGAATTATTTTTATTCTACCATTACAATGCCATTTTTAGTTCCAAATCACCACCAACAAAGCACCATTCTTTTTTTCCAAACATTTTGTCCTCTATTAAGATGGATTAACATTCATTATTGTCTCTCTTTTTACTGCTCTTTAATGCTGGAGCTAGATATTTGATGCCTCTATACAAAAAATATACCTTTTAATAAAATGCATTAGTTGGAAAAGATGCTATGAGTTTCTGATTTCTTGCTACCATAAACTAATTTGAGTCTCCTCTTACAATTATTTTCTCTGTATGATTTCTTAAATTACAGTATTTTTAGACTTGATGCAGTCTAGCTGCAAGCTTTGAGGAGATGTTTATATTATCAATCTCCTGTTCACTGTATTCTGTAAGGCATTTTTTTTATTCCTGTATCAAATGTGATTCTTTGCTTTCAAGAATGTATGTCTGACTTGCACAGCTGTGTAATGCTGGTCTTTAATTTCCATTATGACAAACAGCATCTTTAATGGAAGCAAGTCTTAATGAATGGAGTAAGATTTATCTTAATTAAAAAGGACTTAACAGTCATTCTTGGTTAATACGGTTTTTATCCTTTTAAATCAGGGATGTTGTCAAACCCCTTTGAAGAATAGGCAATGAAGGGAATTGAGATATGAAAGCATTTAGAGGTCTTTATTTTCTCTGCTGTTCTTTCTTTCCATGTTTTTTAAACCATGTAAATTAAACCCTTCCAGCAAAGGAAAAATCCGTTTAATGACTCCACTGGACCAGATGATAATGCAAAAACTGAGCTGCCTGAAAATGGAATGACTGATTCATCGGAAGCAACAGAGGAAGGTGAAGATTTTTTTTTTAAAAAAAAAATAGTCTGCACAGTTTTTATAGAATAATCGAAACCTTGAACAAATATTACAGTATTTATAATGCTCTTTATAAACAGTATGCTTATTATATCATATAAATGTTACAAAGTTGTTTAGCAAAAGTACTGTGTGGAATTGGGGGGAGGTGAGGTTTGCAGATAATGGGCAAAATTGCACAGGACAAAATTATATTAAGACAGCTTCTGTCTCTATATAATTGTATACGATGTTATTATTTATTCAGTGCTTTGCTTATCCAATGCCAATGCAGATAGTCCTCAACTTAAGACTGGTGATTTAGCAACTGCTTGAACTTACGACGCACTTCCCAGGGCTACTTACGACTTGGATTTGAAGTTCTGATCGACAAACACACACACACACACACACACACACACACACACCCTCCCAACCTCCCCCACCTGATCACATTTTGGGTGTCAGCAACTGGCCCATAATTAGGGCCCGTTTTCAGCATTTTGCAATCACATAACTGCAATTTATGATGTATTTTGCCAGAAACTGGTTTACTTCTGGATTCCAGAAAGATGCCTGTTGTGGATGATGGCTTAATAACTGGCACATTCATTTAACAACCACGGCATTCACTTAACGACTGCCACAAAATAGGTTGTAAAATCTGGCACAGTGACGTGGTGACCAGCAAAATCACCAGCACAACTTTACAGCCATAATTCCAGGTTCATTTATGATTGTTAAGTTGAGCACTACACTTATCAGAATTGTTTCAAAAATGTTGGTTGTACAGTATTGTTGGAGTTGAGCAGTTACTGGTCCATTTATTGGATGTAGGATCATCTCCTCCTCCTCCTCCTCCTCCTCCTCCTCCTCCTCCTCCTCCTCCTCCTCCTCCTCCTCCTCCTCCTCCTCCTCCACCATCACCACCACTACCACCACTACCATCACTACTACCACTACCACTACCACCACCACCACCACCACCACTACTACCACCACCACTACCACCACCACTACCACCACTACTACCACCACCACTACCACCACCACCTACCACTACCACCACCACTACCACCACCACCACCACCACTACTACCACCACCACTACCACCACCACCTACCACTACCACCACCACTACCACCACCACCACCACCACTACTACCACCACCACTACCACCACCACCTACCACTACCACCACCACTACCACCACCACCACCACCACTACTACCACCACCACTACCACCACCACCTACCACTACCACCACCACTACCACCACCACCACCACCTACCACTACCACCACCACTACCACCACCACCACCACCACTACTACCACCACCACTACCACCACCACCTACCACTACCACCACCACTACCACCACCACTACCACCACTACTACCACCACCACTACCACCACCACCTACCACTACCACCACCACTACCACCACCACCACCACCACTACCATCACCACCACCATTACCACCACTACCACCACCACTACCACTACCACTACTACTCCCACCACCACCACCACCACCACTACTACCACCACCACCACCACTACCACCACTACCACTACCACCACTACCACCACCACCACCACCACCACCACCACCTTCAAGTCTTTGTTCCCTCCTTCCCTTGGGCTAGTCCCTGCAGTTTTCTTGGCAAGATTCCAGAGGCGGTTTGTCATTGCCTCCTTCCAAGGGCTGAGGGACCTGCCCAAGATCACTGAGCTGGCAGGGCTAAATGTCTATGAAGATTCTCATTCATCCAGGTCATGGTTGTCCCAAAGGTGCTTTTTCAAGAGGCAACTGGACTTTCTGGTTTTTCTTTGAAGACGTTTCGTTTCTTATCCAAGAAGCTTCTTCAGAACTGTACCTAAGGCAGGACTAGAACTCAGGGCTTCCCAGTTTCTAGCCTGGTGCCTTAACCACTATATCAAACTGGCTCTCCATTTGCCAGTTAACTTACCATATTTTACAAGCCATGAGAAACAAGAACTACTACTTAATGTCTGGGTTTCCTACACTAAAAAAATTGTTTTCTCTCTGACCTTAATCCGATATTGTTTTCTTGATGTGAGGCCTAGCCTTAGCATGCAGCAAAATCAGACGAGCGGACTCGGATTGTATTGAAGAAGTCACTTGTGGAATTGTTCACCTGCATTTGGAAAACTAGCAAATTAAATAATAGCTTGGGCTATTTTATGTAATTTTGCTGGGTGTGCGCGGTTACTAAAACCATCACTTTATAACTGTCCCTCTCTTTTACTATGTAAGATAGAAAAATAATTCTGATTTTAGTATTCCTGTAGAATAAGGTTAAATCTTAAGCGATATGACTTTGCACCCTTAGAAAGTATATAATAACCATGGTAGCATCAATTCTTTTCCAGACCTATCATAATGCATGGCTGGCTAGGGAATTCTGGGAGTTGAAGTCCACAGGTTTTGAAGGAGTTGGACGGCCTATAAGAACGATTAATAAATAAACAAATAAATAAATAAGTGGCCAAACAGTTCTTCTCTGCAGTTTGCTTATAAACCTTTCATTGTATGTGTGTGTATCTCTCTCTCTCTCTCTCTCTCTCTCTCTCTCTCTCCCTCCCTCTCTCTCTCCCTCCCTCCCTCCCTCTCTTTCTTTCTCTTTTTCTCTTTCTCTTTCTCTTTCTCTTTCTCTTTCTCGTTCTCTTTCTCGTTCTCTTTTTCTCTTTCTCTTCCTCTTTCTCTTTCTCTTTCTCTCTCTCTCTCTCTCTCTCTCTCTCTCTTTCTCTTTCTCTTTTTCTTCCTCTTCCTCTTCCTCTTCCTCTTCCTCTTCCTCTTCCTCTTCCTCTTCCACTTTCTCTTTCTCTTTCTGTGTGTATGTGTCTTGTTTTGCAGTCACTCTTTCACCTTCCATAGAAAACCAACCCAGAGTAAATTTATTGAACTACAGCGCAACAGAAGCATCTGAACAACTTTCTTCAGAATTTAGGCCGACAGGAAAACTGCCTATCCCAAAAGCTAGGAAGAATGTCCACAAGACCTCTGATGTCAGCTTGCAGAGTAAAGATTCCTTACCCAGAGCACCTAGAAGGGTCAAGCAGGTCAATGGCCAAGGAAAGACACCCAAGGGCATCCTCAAACGGAGCTCAAGTTCAAGTTCCACGGATTCTGAAGTGTTGCGTCTTAGTCAAACCTTGGAGCCCCCTAACAAAAGTGGGTCGCCAACCTCCACCATCCTTGAAGATGTTGCGGAGAAGAGCCCTCCCCCAGGACAAAACTATTCTCAAAACTCACTGGAAAGACTAAAGCAGGTCAGGTTCTCCTCCAGCGTAAATAAGAATCAATGTCCACCAAAACCGGAGTTGCGGGAGGGCAGAGAAATTGGGGAGTTCAATTTGTTAGACACCAACTCTGTTAAGGCCAATGAGAATGAAGTCAACTCTTTAGACAGTCCATCTTTTCCAGCAAAGTCAGCCAGGGCCTATTCTCCGGCTTTAGATGGTAAGGTGAAGGACGGACAAGAATCTCGAGAAGGAGAAATACCTTCAGGTTCCTACAGCTTTAATGACTCAGATCTGCCGTGGTTGGTGAAAAGTCCTCCTGCGGAAGCTGCACTTCCAGGGGATCCACCCAGGAAGATGGTCCCAAGCACCATGGACAACGAAACTGTTCCAGTTGTGTCTCAGTCCAAAACTAAGCAGCTGAATCCTGAGCCGTGTGACACCGCACAACCCAACACTGGTAAGAAATATAATGAAAGCCAATGAGATGACATCTAGTCAAGTTGTCGCCCTGGTTTCATCCTATCTTCAGTCTTGTTTTTAGGAGTATGGTAATGCAGGTAGTCCTTGATTTACAACCATTCATTTAGTGACTGCTCAAACGGTACTGAAAAAAGTGACTCATGACGGTTTTTCACACTTAAGATCATTGCAGCATCCCCGTTATCATGTGATCAAAATTTGGATATATACAGAATATTATAATATTTTCTCATATATAGAAAGGTCCTTCTAAAGGCATGGCAACTGGCAACTGGTATGTATTTATGATAGTTGCAGTGTCTCTGGGTCACATGGTCAGCTTTTGCGACCTTCCGACAAGCAAAGTCAAGGGGGGAGCCGGATTCACTTAACAACCATGTTACTAACTTAACGACTGCAGTGATTCACTTAACTGTGGCAAGAAAGGTCATAAAATGGGACAAAATTCACTTACCGTATTTTTCGGAGTATAAGACGCACCTTTTTCCTCCCTAAAAGAGGCTAAAAATTTGGGTGCGTTTTATACTCTGAATGTAGCTTTTTCGAAGCTTTTTTTCCAGCCCTAATGAGGTGCTAACGATCTTCCCAGCTCTTACCGGCTTGCAATCTCTCCGAAGAATGTCTTTCCAGCCCTAAGTCTTTGCAGGCTTTTTTTCATTGCTCTACTTGCTCCGAATAAGTTTCTTTCCAGCCCTAACCAGATGCTAACATTCTTCCCAGCTTGCTGGCTCTTTCATTGTTACTCTCTCCGAAGAAGGTTTTTTTAAGCCCTAACCAGGGGATAAAATAATGTGCTGAAGCTGACTAGACTAAGGACGCTAGCCAGATGAATACCTGGTAGGCAGATTTCGCCCCCTATTTTCCTCCCCAAAAACTAAGGTGCGTCTTATACTCCGAAAAATACGATAACTAGCTTGCTTACCAATGCAAATTTGGGGCTCCATTGTGGTCATAAGTCGAGGACTACCTGTGCTTTTAATGTCTTTGCCTCTTTGTTAATTCCCCACCATCCTATTGTTGTGTACTTGCTAATTATTTCATTCAGGATACATTAAACAAGGATGGCAATAGCAGCAACACTGTCAGACAGAATTAGAACTAGCAAGTTATTATACTTAAGGAGACTCGGTTTATTTTTTTCATGTAGCTGGTAAGTAATAAGGCTTGGAGAAGGATTTTGCTGTGTTTTTTGAGATGTACGTGTTAGGATTCCAGAATCTGAACTTAAACAGAAAAATCCTTCTTTATTCCAGTTGTGCATCTTGCTTTCTAATTTTTGGTAAATCGTTGTTTGTTATTTAGTGTGGACAGACTGGTGTGTTTCCATAGCTAGTGGCCAAACTGTCAGACGTAATCAGGAATAGGAGTTGAGTTCAGAGTACTTCAAGTATATTCCATGCTACCTATACACAAGAATCTGATCTACTGATGGTTCAAGGCACATTAGCACTAGATAAGAGTCAATGGAATTTTAGGAGGGCTGGACTTGGGTCTCTTGTGACTGTGTAGGGATTCCAAACTGATGATGTGTTTGACCCCGCCTTCGATCTCTATCTGGTCATCTCCTATATAGACTGGTCTAATCACTACCGTTACGAGAAAATCAAAGTAGCTGATTGGTGCTTTTCAAATGTTTGTAACAGGAAGTTTCATCTTAAAATTTGTCCAGGAATTTTTAAAAAATTTCATCTAAAATACGAAGGAATTGGGTATGTTTAGCTTGAGGGAAGAAGGCTAAGGGGAGACACGATAGCAGTTTTCAAAGTTTAAAGAGTTGTCACAAAAAAGTGAGAATGGGTTTAATCTCCAGAGTTCCTGAGATTAGGTCAAGAATCAATCGGTGGAAGCTTTATATAAAGAGACCTAAACTTGAAATAAGGAGGAATTTCTTGACTGAAAGAGTTACAAAGCAATGGAAAAGCTTATCTTCTGGAGGCATAGGGGCTTCATTGGAAGTTTTCCCACCAAAGTTGGATAGCTATTTGGTCTAGTGGTTAAGGTACCAGGTTCAAAAGTGAGAGACCATGAGTTCAAATCCTGACTTAGCCATGACTGCCAACTGGGTGACCTTGGGCCAATCATTCTCTCTCTCAGCCCAACACACCTCACAGGGTGGTTGTTGTGGGGAAAAGAAAAAGAAGGTGTATTGGATATGTTCACTGCCTTGTGTTATTTGTAAAAATAATAAATGTGGGATATAAATAAAAATAAAATAAAATAAATGATATGAGGAGGCTCCCTCTTCTAGGTAGGGAGTATGAAGTCACTTCAAACCCTATGATTTTAGGATTCTTCTACAAAATGTAATAATAGCTGCATTATCAAAACAGATGAGCAGGCTGTTCAAGAATTTCTACCAATACTAGTGTTCTGGGAGATTGGTTTTTAAAAAATGAAAATGCAGGAGATGGAATGAAAACAAATAACACGTGAATATCTTTACTTAAAAAACACCGATTATGCAGTTGGACATCCTTATGTAATAATTAAACTACAAATTTAACTGATTGGCTGATGTAAAATCCTATAAATTGGACAACACATTTTAAAATTAGCTTTAAAAATACAAGCATTTTAGATGTCAGCTAATGTTTTGGGAAGTATTTGGCAAACTGGAAAACTGCCATCAAAGGCAGTCGCTTTTCTAATTCAAAACACACCATCTAAAAACGAAATATGTCTTTCTTTAAAGGTATATATAGCAGAAGTGGGGAACTATGGCCCTTTTGTGGACTTCAACTCCCAGAATTCCTGAGCCAACATGGCGGGCTCAGGAATTCTGGGAGTTGAAGTCCACAAGTCATAAAAAGGCCACTATTCCCTACCCCTGGTATATAGTCAGGCCGATCTAGGCTAAGGTGACCAGACGTCCCGCTTTTGGCGGGACAGACACGCTTTTCAAGCGTGTATCCCGCGTCCCGCATTCTTTTCAAAAAGTCCCGCTTTTTTGAAAAGAATGCGGAAACAGCGGGACGTCTGGTCACCTTAATAAGGGGAAGCAAAAGAGAGGTACCGGAAGCAAGTCGGGCAGAATTTCAGAGAGCCGGCTGCCTGCTGGGGAGAGGGGGAAGGGGGGCTGCTCCTCCTCTCCTTCCCCCGCCCCATCCCTAGCCCCACCCTCAGAGGCGCCGCTGTTGTTGGGATGCGGGGGGAGGGACGAGGAGCCGGCGGCGCAAACAGCCCTTCCTCGTCCCCCTCCCCTTCCTTCCCCCCGTCGCCTCGCTGCCGCCGTTGCCCTGGGGCCGGGCGGGCGACCGGGAGACCGCGGCGCTTGGATGCCTGCAGCTCGTGACAGGTAAGCTGCCGGCTGCCTCCTTTCCCCGTCTCCGCCTCCCGTTCGTTGCTTGCCAGCCCGGCCGAAGGGGAGGCAGGAGGCGAGGAAAGACCTCCCGAAGGGGAGGCGGGCTCCCGAAGGGCTGCCGGCTCCCGAAGGGGAGGCGGGAGGCCTTTCCTCGCCTCCTGCCTCCCCTTCGGCCGGGCTGGCAAGCAACGAACGGGAGGCGGAGACGGGGAAAGGAGGCAGCCGGCAGCTTACCTGTCACGAGCTGCAGGCATCCAAGCGCCCTCCCGCCTCCCCCCCCGGACGCCGACATTTGCTGTTTTGCCCTCTGCGCATGCGCAGAGGGCAAAACAAATGGCGGCGCCAGGCGGGCCCGTCTCCCCCCCCCCGTCCCGCTAAAACAAAAAAAATCTGGTCACTTTAATCTAGGCAGCTGGAAATCAAGTGATACCATTAATTGGGGAGGTTACAATTTTTTTTAATGTTTCTCAAGAAATATTGGCTGTGTCTCTTGTAGGCCAGGAGTTGCGTTTGACTGAGGCAGAGGAAGCCATGTTGCCAAAGTCTGGCCTTGCAGACCCTGAACAAGGTAAGCCTGCTCTTGTTGTGGGTCACAGTGTTGACAAACATGCTGCTGAAAGTTTGAAGGCCGCTGATGAATCCATATCCAAAGTGCTAGACTGGTTCAAAAGAAGTTCCAGTACTGCTGACAAAGAAACAGTTTTGATAACCTCTCAGGAAAGGCCATTCTCAGAGAAGACGGACACTCCAAAGTCAGTAGAATGGTCTGCAGTTGGAGAAGATAAGGGGTCAAATTCAGATCTGTTAAATCTGAAATCCTCTCTGTATCAAAGAGGAGAGTCGACGAGCAGAGTCTTAAGGCTCCCTGATGCCATAAAGCAACCGGGACAATTATCGTTTTCGGAAAACGAAAGTCCAAGCGATGTGGTCCTAGGAGACCAAGCTCCTTTGAATCAAAGCAAAGAAAACGAGAATGCAACTTCTCGCAATATTCATATCACTAAGAGAACCCATTTCCAGACCATCGATAAGAGTAAGGACAAGATGGATGAAAGTCACCTAAAAGACATATGTGAAGATGCTTTTGAAGATAAAACGTGTGTGGATTTGAAGAACTCTGACGCTTCTTTCAGAACTGGAATGAAAAGAGAAACCAGTTCACAGGTATACACTGATGGAGAGAGAGATGTTAAATCTTTCTTGGAAGAAGAAAACATTGAGCTTAAATCTGGAGAAACTCCGAAAGATCCTAAAGGAAAGGACTGTAGTTTTCTAGACGCCGAAAATATGGCCCACGCCAACAATAGAAGTAAACTGGTCCTGCAACAACATGAGTTAAGACAACCATCAGTGATAGGAGATGAGAAAAGAGTCAGTGATATGAAGGCTTTCTGGGAAGGTGGGAAGCTCGGAAATAAGGAAGTTCTTACAAATGAAAACATGTCTAATTATACAAAGGAATACGATAGGCTAAAAGCAGTGAGCGGATCTTCTGGGTATGTAACCAGTGAATCTGACCATGAACAAAGCAAATATAATTTAGTTACCTTCAGAAAAGTTGAGCTAAGTGAGGAGGACTCTGAGATGGAAGGTGAGGATGTTAAGTTTTCAGGAACAAGTGGGCCCATCCAAGGGGATAAATCTATGGAAAGCCAAGACACTAATATAACTAATGAAGTACTTTCAAACGACCAGAAAAATACTAACGTGACGGGATTGTTGAATGCAAGCAATTTGCAGCCGAATTACAAAGAGATGACATCTTCTAAAGAAGGTGAAAGGCCAAAAGTCACTGCTTTAGAAAAAGAGACTATTCCACCCGCTCTTCAGCCAAGGTCTCCTTTTAAGATTCATTCACTGAAAGAAAAAATGGATGAAGAATCCAGGTCTCAAATGCTCAACCCTTCCCAATTCCAGAGCCTGAGAAACTTTTGGGACATGGGGACTAAATTACAGAGCAAAACTGATGAGACCATCCCACAGAAGCATAAGAGTAGCACTGGAGGTTACACGAAAGAGTTGCAAGAAAGAATTGGAAGTAGCCAAGCCATTTTGGATGATGGGAGATCTGGTTTTCCTCTTCAAGAAGAGGAAACGAAGAAACCCACTGCTAAGATTTCATACCAAAGTCCTTTAGCAGAACCCATGTTTTCCCCATCAGCGACTACAGTACCCATGCGTTCAGATTATGTCCCAATAAGGGACAAGGACTCTGATCCTGTGCTTCCAGGAAAGGAACACGCAGGAATAAAAATTGTTTCACCAGAAATACAGCATAATGTTGTCCACAGTAGTTTCCAACCAACAGCATTGGTTGAAGAGTTACATTTAGTAGGAAAGGATCCAGTGGCTCCCAATGACCAGATTCAAGGACCTAGCTTTGTCCTTCCAGGCACAAATGGAAAACCTGGTCTTAAAACAAGTGAGGTCGTAGAGATTGTAAATAGGACTTCGGTCCCACCGAAAGCTGCAGCCGCTGATACTTTTAATATGAGTTTGGAGAAGTTGCTCAAGGAAACGTCTGATCTACAGGCCTCTCTCAGGCATCATTTAATAATGGATGTCTCTGAACCAGCAGATCCTACATCAGAGAAAAGGGATTTTTTTAATAAGGTGATGGAGCGCAGCCATCATTCTTATCCCAGTGATCCAAAAGAGATCCGAGTGGGTTCTCAAACAGAAGGAACTGTTGAAAAACGTGACTTACTCCAAACGCAGCCAGGGGAATTCACAACCAGCATGGGAAGTTTGCCTAGATCATTGGAAGAATTAACATCTGTGCCAATGAAAGTCCCCAAGAAAGAGGATAGGCAAATGTATTTAAATGATGATCCTGCGTGGGAAAAGAACTTGCTGGTTCCATCACTAGAGCTGATACAACCTGATACCTGTGGTGCAGCTCAGAACAGAACAGGCTGTCCTCAAGATGAAGTTTTTGAGATGGTATCCAAAGATAACGTCCTACGAAACAGAGAATGTGGCGATTTGAACGCTAAACTCATCAGTCTGTTGAAAGAATCGGCAACATGGCCCAGTACGGAGGACACTTTGAAAATACCATTTGATGGTATTCCTAAAGACAATCAGCAAAACTCCTATCAACAGATGAATGAAAAGAAAGAGTTTGCTTCACTCCAAACGTCCAGTCATTTGCAAGAGACCGTGGGTGAGATTGTTGCAGGAAGCAAAGATACAAACAAAGATGACAGTGTGAAGATTGTCACGCAAGATGGCACAACGGGAGCAAGTAAAGAATATGCAGATCATAAGGAGAGAATCCAGGGAGAATTAGCTGGGGAGCGGCCTCTGGATGAGACGGAAACAGCTGTGAAAACTATTAAACCCAAATCATGCGATCAGGCAGCATTTAGAGTCAATTTAAAACGAATACTTAACGAAGATTCGGCAGTGTTACTTGGACACATAGAAATTCCTAAACTTACACAATCCACATTACAGCCTGATCCGTCCGTGAGCTCAGTTTGTGCCAAAGATACTTTGGATATTCAGGAAGTAATTGAATCAGTAGAAAAATCTACTGTTCCTTCTAATTCTAGAGAGGTTGAATTCAAAGCCCGTTTCCAAACATTACTCAAGGAAAACTCTGAAATATTATCACGTAGCCAGAAAATCACAGAGAGCAGCAACGAGATGCAGATAAACAAAAAATCTACTGAGAACAGAGGTTTTATCAGTCAACAAGAAACAGACTGTGTTCAAGAAGTCAATGAAACTACAAACAAGATTAGCGCACCATCCAGATTTCAACAAAGTGAATTTAATTCTAGCTTACAGAAATTACTTAGGGAAGCTGCTCAGGCGCCACCTTCTCAACATTTAAACCTTCCTCAAGAAGAAACCATCATGAAATCGGTAGCTCCGGCAAAAGATGACCGGGCATTCAAATCAAATTTAGAAAAAATAATTTTGGAACATTTCGATCCTGCTTCTCGGCCGCCCACAGTCGATTGCAAGAAAGTCACCGGTGATTCAACAGCTGATTTAGATGAACAAAGACTACCTGTACAAATGTCAAGATTGACGGAGACGATGTCGAGTGATTATCGTAGCGAACTTAAGATCCCACTTACAGAGAAGGCCTCCAAGCAAACTGACGGAGTAAAGATTTCAGAGAACATGGCCTTCCAAAAAATAATCCATCTTAATCTAGCATCTTCAGAAACCCCATACCTGGAAAAACATAAGGCTTTTCCTTCCACAGCTGATAAGACAGAGGACAGAAGTATACAAGAGAAAGAAGCAGAGTTTTCCACTTCGTTAATTGATGCCAACAGAAGCCTGCTAGTGGAACATGGATTGCAAAGATCAAGCACCCCCGTCTATGGAAGTCCTATCCAAACCAAGGAAGTGGAGCTTAATCATGCTGTGCCTCTAGCTGATGATGTCAACGACGATGATGGAGGTGCCAAGAATTGTGAGTCAGATTTTTCAGAGGAAAATAAATCCATTCCGGGAAGCCAAAGAGATCCGATATGTGAGCATTTAAAATTTATTTTATTCTTATCTGGGTCTGTTTTATAAAGATGGTTAGAAAGCCACTTGGAAGCTACACACTCATTTCCCCACCCCACCCAAAGCAAAGATGTCCAGATTTATGATTCAGGGGTCATAGTTTCCTCCATCAGGATTTAAATGGAAGTATATTTTGCACTGAATTACAAAAAGCTTATGTATTTTTGCAGTAGGTCTAGAACATCGGGCAAAAAAATCTGTACAGTAAACTAATTCAGGGGTCGCCAACCTTTCGGACCTCAGGGACCACTAAATTCATAATTTTAAATCCCGCGGACCACCAATCTGAATTTTTTAAAAAGATAACTAGTATTTAGTGCAATATAAAAAATGCAAATAATTTTTCTGCGGACCACCAAAATTTTATCGCGGACCACCAGTGGTCTACGGACCACCAGTTGGTGACTGCTGATTCTAATTTATGATGGCTCCCTATCTTCCTTTTGTCCAATCAGTTAGAAGTCAGGAATGGTAGCATATATTCTGGATAATTTTTTTAAAAATGATTTCTTTATACCTGCCAGATATAAGTTTGGATTATCCTCCTACAAAATTAATTTCCTGCGTTAGCTTGGCAGAGAGACATCATCAATACTGTACACAGCCCCTTTGACAGCACAAATTGATGGAAATTCTAAATAGTCACTTTTTTCAAAGTTCATTTTAACCCCTCAATTTAGCAAATTGAGACAGCTTCACAAGAGGAAGATAAGTAAAGGGTTTATTCATACATCGCTTTTCAATCAGTTGGAGGGCTTTGCTTAAATGAATAGTTTTGAGTTAAATGTGCTCCATTATTATTCTTAAGAGAATTGTGCCCGGCAAAGTAAATTTGGGATATGCACCTATATTTTATTCCAAGCAATCTTGCACAGCTGGAAACCAGTGCAATGTATTATTTTATACTTTCTCAGCAATTCCTCCTACATCTGCTTTCTTGATATATGTGGACCACTGAGGTTGCTTGCAAAAATTCCTCCTGACCAGAACGAATGAGGAGAAATTTAAAGAGTTTCTTAAGATCAGAAGGAATGATCTTAAGAAAGTTTAAAGAAACTTAAGGAATTTCTTAAGATCTGAATGAATGAGGAGAAACTTAGGGAGAAACTTTCTAACAGTGAGACTAGTTAACCAGTGGAACAGCTTGCCTTCAGAAGTTGTGGGTGCTTCATCATTGGAGGTTTTAAGAAGAGACTGGACAGCCACTTGTCTGAAATGTTATAGGGTCTTCTGCTTGAGGTTGGACTAGAAGACCTCCAAGGTCCTTTCCAGCTCTATTCTGACTGAATGGTTTTCTGATAGTAGATGCTGCTGTCTACTGTAATCCACTATAACTTCAGGATGGCTTCCTGCTCTGCTTAGCTATCTGTTCTGTTCTTTAGTTCTTCCAATAGTGTCAGTTCTCAAGATTCAAAAGTTGATTCTCGTGCCAGCCTGTGGCTGTGATCCTCTTCCAGCCAGCCCAACTTATCACAACCTGGTCTTCATCAATCAATTTATCCAAATCCTAGCAACTCAAAAGTTTCCTTCCCATAGCAACAATAACTAAGGCAACCACATCTGACTAAGCCAATCACGCAAGAAGAAAGACATGTACTTGACATTTGATAACCTGACACGAAACTACTTGTGAAATAGCAATATTAGATAACATGACCAAATAGATAAAAATATTTCTCGATAAAGAAATGGGACTCTAGAAGGCATGGGATTTTACTTTTCATTATAAAGGTGGAATTACATACAGATAATCCTTGACTTACAACCACTTGTTTAGTGACAGTTTGAAGTTGCAATGGCACTAAAAAAAATGACTTATGACTGTTTTTCACACTTACAACCATTCAGGGGTGGATTCTAACTTACCTTGCTGCCGGTTCGCTTCCTCCCGCGCGCTGCGTGGTTGTGCCTTGTGGGCGCATGCACGTTTTGCACGCGTGTGCATGCGCAGTGCCAAATTTTTTTATAAAAAGCTGAAAACAAGATAGCGATGCATGCGCAGTGCCAGAAACTCGGCTTCTGCACATGCGCAGAAGGAAAAAAAACCAGAAAAAATTTTCCCCCCCAAAAATATATTTTCAAAAAAAAAATGGCGGTGTCATCGCACCGACCAAACCGGTTCCATGACATCATCGTGACATCACCAGCGGGTTGCTACCAGTTCGGGTGAACCGTTCTGAACCGGGAGGAACCCACCTCTGCAACCATTGCAGCATCCTCATGGTCACATGATCAGAATTTCAGTGCTTGGCAACTGGCATGTATTTATGACGGTTGCAGTGATTCAGGGTCATGTGATCCCCTTTTGCAACCTTCTGACTAACAAAGTCCATAGAGAAGCCAGATTCACTTAACAATCATCTCATCGTCTTCTTTTAACGACCCCCTAATCCCTTGCGGGGTGGAGTCTGGGCAACTGAATGGAGCTGAGTGTTTACTGGCCGGATGCCCTTCCTGTTGCCAATGCGGAGTTATATTCAGCAGATATATTCTCAACGTGCCCAGAGAGAGAGAAATATCTTACCTCTACCTAGGATCAAACTCACAGCCTCCTGATTGTGAGGCGAGAGCTCCACCTCTAGGCCACCGCACCGCTCCAAGATTCACTTAACAATACATGTTACTAACTTAACAACTGCAGTGATTCCCTTAATAATTGTGGCAAGGAAGGTCGTAAAACGGGTCAAAACTCAATTCCCAACTGTTTGCTTAGCAACAGAAATTTTGGGCTCAATTGTGGTTGTAAGTCCAGGACCGCCTATATTAGAAGAAACACGGAATTGTCTCATTCAGTGGCAGTCCTTGCAAATTTCATCTAGTGAAGGGAAAAGGGAGGAAGTGAATAATGAAGAAAGTTGTAAGAGCCGAGATGGTACAGTGGTTAAATGCAGCACTGCAGGCTACTGCTAGTTCAGCAGTTCAGCAGTTCAAATCTCACCGGCTCAAGGTTGACTCAGCCTTCCATCCTTCCGAGGTGGGTAAAATGAGGACCCAGATTGTTGGGGGCAATATGCTGAACTCTGTAAACCGCTTAGAGAGGGCTGTAAAGCACTATGAAGCGGTATATAAGTCTAAGTGCTATTGCTATTGCTAAGTTCAGATCACCACGAGAGGGAATGGTGATAAGGGCTGGCATTCTTATATTCTTTGGTTTTTATTTTTAAAACCTGGATGAATTAACACAGATTAAGATAGGTTAACCTGGTTGGGTCATTCGTCTATGTGTTGTGCAGTGCTCATATTTTTTGTTTTGAAACAGGTTCGGAGGAAGAGTTCAATCCCGTTATGAAGGCTCTGGAAAGGAATTCAAATAGGCAAATTCCTTCTAAAAGTGTAGAGGATATACCATCAGCCACCTCAAGTGAGCAAAAAACTGACCTTTTCCATGCCCTTAACGTTTCCCTTTTAATATACTTTTGTCCCAATCTGTCCACCGTTGTCGTTTTAATGTTCCTTTTGGAAGGAGTAAATACCTTGAAAAGTTTTCATCAAACAAAATGCATCTACAAGTTTGATAAGTACAGGAGGGATTGGAAAAAAAAACTTATATAAAGTTATTTGTTAAGTGGGATTGTTTCAAAATATGCAAGGTGAAATGGCTCACACTCTGTCTTGATCTATATTGTAGCTATTCCTGCATCCAAATCCATGATGGTTCATCCCAGTTTTTATTACAGGTAGTCCTCGGTTAGCAACTACAGTTGGGACCTGCAACTCCATCACTAAGTGAAGTGGTTGCTAAGGGCGACTGTGCTTACAACTTTGCAATTTTCCTTTACTTTACAGACCTGCAAAGGTCACAAATGCAAGTAGTAAAATTAATTTTTCATCACCATTGTAACTATGAACAGTTGGAGTGGTCCACTGGCCTAGAGGTGGAGCTCTCGCCTCACAATCAGGAGGCTGTGAGTTCGATCCTAGGTAGAGGCAGATATTTCTCTCTTTGGGCACAATTGAGAAAATATCTGCTGAACAAAACTCCGCATTGGCAACAGGAAGGGCATCCTGTTAAAACACTCTGCTAGCTCCATTCAGTTGCCCAGACTCCACCCCGCAAGGGATTATGGGGTCGTTAAAAGATGGTGATGTTGATGATTGTAACTATGAACAGTTATTACATTAGACAATTGCTAAATGAGGACTATCTGCACCTGTGTTTTATTTCCCTTATCCCACGTGGTGGATAATGCTGGTAGTAAGGTCTTATCAGGTGATGACTTGATTATCATTAAATCATCATTCCACCATTAGGTGGAAACTAAACAAGGAGAGAAGTAACTTAGAACTAAGGAGAAATTTCCTGACAGTTAGAACAGTTAATCAGTGGAACAACTTGCCTCCAGAAGTTGTGAATGCTCCAACACTGGAAGTTTTTAAGAAGATGTTGGATAACCATTTGTCTGAAGCGGTGTAGGGTTTCCTGCCTAAGCAGGGGGTTGGACTATAAGACCTCCAAGGTCCCTTCCAACTCTGTTGTTGTTGTTATTGTTGTTGTTGTTATTATTATTATTATTATTATTATTATTATTATTATTATTATTATTATTATTATTATTATTATTATTATTATTATTATTATTATTATTATTATTACCATACACATTTATAAATGTTCTATGCATACATTATTCTAGAAATGTACTATTCAGATAGTCCTTGATTTTACAACCATTTGTTTAGTGATCGTTTAAAGTTACCATGGAACTGAAAAAAGTGACTTGGGACCATTTTTCACACTCAACAAGTGTTGCAGCATTCCCAAGGTCACGTGATCAAAAATTCGGAGGCTCGGCAACTGGCATGCATTTATGCCAGTTGCAGAGTCCCGGGATCACAGAATCCCCTTCTGACAAGCAAAATGAATGGAGAAGCCAGATTTACTTACCATCCATGTTGTTGACTTAACAACTGCAGTGATTCACTTAACAACTGTGGCAAAAAAAAGTCATAAAATGGGGCAAAATTCACTTAACAACTGCCTTGCTTAGCAGCAGAAATTTTGGACCCAATTGTTGACTGTAAGTCAAGGACTACCTCTATATAAATTGTACTAAAAATGTTGATAGTTATCCCTCTCTTCTTCCTGTGGCACAGTAGATGTGGTTTTTCAAAACCTGACTTTACTCCAAATTCCATTTTGCTTCTCTCCCATCTTTAGAGGCGTCAACCTACAAGGGTATCCTGAACAGCCGAATTACCTAATTGTCTCACCATTTTTTCCTCTTGCACAGATAAAGAGAAAATAAACCTTGCCAGGGAAGACTTAGTGCTTAGTGCTGAAGATGGTAATTATTTTATACGCAGTTGCATGAACCTAATGTTCTACTTTAGTAAAATGTATGCATTAAATATTCTGTGTTTTCTGTGACAGCTAATAGCTAGGCTTTATAGCAATTAAATATTGCATGATTTAGACTTCGGGTTAGTCTGCGGCTTTTGGTTTAATGCCGTGTATGAAGATGGCTCTCTCAGAAATATAGATGGCAGTCACAGCTTACGTTGCTCAAGTTTGAACCCACAGCCTTCAAGAGAGCTCCGAGTACGTATAAAATGTGTGCCAAACCTTAACATAGACTTTGAGATGCCACCATAATTGAAATTAAAATGGACAGAACATCCCTAACTTACTAGAATATTTGACCACAATTAATTGGCCAGTCAATGATTGATTGCTTTGGAAAAATATGATACACACCAATCAACCAATAGGAAGGCACCACATAAACAGGACTCACAGAATAGCCCAAAGCACATATTTTGGTAGAGAGAAGTACTCTGAAGATGAACTACAGCACGAGTCCAAAAGCCCGGAAGAGTAAACCTCTGTTCCCTGTGACAGACCCAGATTCGATGTATGATACTTCCTATTATCCTGAAAACAATTGAATTTATTAGCTATGCTAAGTGTTGCGAAAGGAGCACCCTTAATCAGTTTTAAAAATTTAACTCGGACCTGAGATTTGATTTTTTTTTCTATTTTTTTTAAGTGGAAATGAAATTAGGCCTTGTAATATGTCACTTCTTCAAGACATTTTCTCTAATTTTAACATCCGGTAGCCCCTCTTAGCCGTATCTCCAGAGGTGGGTTTCAGCAGGTTCTGACCAGTTCTGGAGAACCGGTAGCGGAAATTTTGAGTAGTTTGGAGAACCGGTAAATACCACCTCTAACATCTATTCTCTGCCTCCTGAGTCCCAGCTGATCGGGAGGAAATGGGGATTTTGCAGTAACCTTCCCCTGGAGTGGGGAGGGAATGGAGATTTTGCAGTATCCTTCCCCTGCCATGCCCACCAAGCCACACCACGCCCACCAAGCCATGCCCACAGAACCGGCAGTAAAAAAAAATTGAATCCCACCACTGTGTATCTCACATGGAAATATGAATAAAATGATTACAGAATAACTTGAAAATAGAATATCTATAGATTTTGAAGCGAGGAACATCCAGAGACTGTAAAAATTGAGAGGGATCTTGCTGGATCCAACTAAGGACTTTTTTTTGTTTTTTCCAAAAGGCAACTGGACTTCTTTGGGGTTTTTTTCTGAAAACGTTTAGCTTTTCATCCAAGAAGCTACTTGAGTTCAGAGAAAAAAAAACCCAAGAAAGTCCAGTTGCCTTTTGAAAAAGCACCTTTGGGACAACCATGACCTGGAGGACTGAGAATCACCATAGACATTCAGGATTAATGATCCTCTGCCCACTCTAAAGTTTTCCAATCCCTTTTCAAAACCCATCCAAATTATTATCTGTCATTACATAAATAGACCCTGTCGGTTAATTGCAGCACCGTTATAATTAGAGCCTTCTCGTTAAGTATAACAGTATGTTATTTGTGGTTGCAATTTTTTGATCAGATCACCCAACTAAGCCCAATGACAACCCAGCAGGGAGTGAGTAATAAGACCTTTCCTGAAATATAACATTTTGTGACTTCTCGTTATTGTATGTTGTACGACTGACTAACAACCACTAATACATTCGGAGGCTGTTCTTGTTCCTCTAATTGTTTGCATCTTACAAAACAAGAACTAATTTTGCATTACGGAGAGCTGTTGTGTGTTTAAAGCCGTGATGGCGAACCTACGGCACGTGTGCCACAGGTGGCACGCGGAGCCATATCTGCTGGCATGGGAAGGTTGACTCAGCCTTCCATCCTTCCGAGGTCGGTAAAATGAGGACCCAGATTGTTGGGGGCAATATGCTGAACTTTGTAAACCGCTTAGAGAGGGCTGTAAAGCACTATGAAGCGGTATATAAGTAAAGTGCTATTGCTATTGCTATTGTTGCCCTAGCTCAGCTCCAGCATGCATGTGCTCACTGGCCAGCTGATTTTTGTCTTGTGTGGAGGCTCTGGGACGGCGTTTTTGGCCTCCGGAGGACCTCCGGGGGGCGGGGGAGGGCATTTTCGCCCTCCCCAGGATCCAAAAAAGCCTCTGGAGACCGGGGAGGGTGAAAAACGGGCCTACCGGGCCCACCGGAAGTCTGGAAATGGGGATCATGTGCGCATGCATGGGGAGGGGCAGCACGGGGGGGTCACGCATGCAGGAGTGCATGGCGCATGGGGCAGGGGTGAAATCCTCCTGGTTCGCTCTTACCTGTTGGTCGCCGCAGAGCCTTTGGAGCTGGTGGCGTTTGCGGCACTGGGCTGCCCCCGCCCGCCTGGATGCTGCCATTTGCGTTCTTTTGCCCTCTGCGCATGCAGAACGCTTTGCGCATGCGCAGAGGGCAAAAGAACTCAAATGGCGGTGTCCAGGCGGGCGGGGGATGTGGGCGGGGGCAGCTCCGTGCCGCGAACACCACCAGCTCCAAAGGCTCTGCGGTGACCGACAGGTAAGAGCGAACCGGGAGGATTTCACCCCTGGCGTGGGGGGCATTAAATTATGGGTGTAGGCACACATGTATGGCCGAAAGTGCAAGCGCGCACGCTTTCGGCAACCAAGGGAAAAAAGGTTCGCCATCACTGGTTTAAAAGCAAGGCATGGTTCCATTTGCCATCTGAAGTTAACACCCAGCAAACAGAAGGAAACCAAAGGGTCGAAAGCATGAGAACGAGATAGTAATGCAGAAGAAAGCAATAATCTGATCGTGAAGGATTTATAGCTCATGTGCAAAGTGATCCGGTATTTTGGGGGAGATTGATATAGCCTTGATTCCAGAGAGGGATTGGGGAAGAATTTTGAGATTTTTATGTTCTTGATAGATATAGGGCACAGTTTTTTTGTTTGTAGAAAACTTGGTGCCCACTGAATAGTTGCAACATTGCTAAGCTTTATTATTTTTTCCCCACTCTTCCCACTCTTCATCTGCCGGAATGGATGATGAATGTTCAGTTTAAGAAAAAGGGAGAAAAAGAAAACAAAATATTCCCTCTTCTTTTTTAGTTTGTCTTATGGGAAGGAATATGTAAAATTATGAGTAAGGGTTATATTGAGCAATTCTATATTGCAGTGTCTGGCTACTCCAAACATAAAACAATTAATTAAGTAATGTATAGGTAGTCCTTGACTTATAACAGTTCATTGAGTGACTGTTCGATGTTACAACGGCACGGAAAAAAAGTGACTTATGACCGTTCTTCACACTTATGACCGTTGCAGCATCCCCATGGTCATGTGATCAAAATTAAGACACTTGGCAACTGACTCGTATTCATGACGGTTGCAATGTCCCCGGGTCATGTGACCCCCCCCCTTATGTGACTTTCTGACAAGCAGAGTCAATGGGGAAGACAGATTCACTTAGCAACCATGTTACTAATGGAACAGCTGCAATGATTCACTTAACAACTGTGTCGAGAAAGGTCGTAAACTCTGGCAAAACTCATTTAACAACTGTCTTGCTTAGCAATGGAAATTTTAGGCTGAATTGTGGTCCTAAGTCGAGGACTACCTATACTGAACATCCGTCACTATCAGTTTCCAAGGGATAGTTAAATACAGGTAGTCCTTGACTTACGACCATTCATTTGAGCCGAGATGGCACAGTGGTTAAATGCAGCACTGCAGGCTACTGCTAGTTCAGCAGTTCAGATGTTCAAATCTCACCGGCTCAAGGTTGACTCAGCCTTCCATCCTTCTGAGGTCGGTAAAATGAGGACCCAGATTGTTGGGGGCAATATGCTGAACTCTGTAAACTGCTTAGAGAGGGCTGTAAAGCACTATGAAGCGGTATATAAGTCTTATTGCTATTGCTATTTTAGTGGCCGTTCAAAGTTACAACAGGACTGAAAAAAAAGATTACTTACAACTGGAGCTCACCCTTAATGATCGTCATAGCATCTCCAAGCTCACATGATCAAAATTTGGGCTCTTGGCAGCTGTCATCTATTTACGATGATTGCAGCATCTAAGGATCTTGTGAATGCCACTTGCGACCATGCCAGCTGGCTTCCGACAAGTAAATGAGGAAATACGGATTTGCTTCACAGCGACTCGCTTAATAACTGTGACAGAAAAGGTCATAAAATCAGGTGTGACTCACTTAACTGCATTGCTTAGCCACAAAAATTCTGGTCCCAACTCTGGTTGCAAGTTAAGGATTACCTGTACCTGGGATGCAGTTACATTTAAAATTAATCTTCAGTGTATCATGATGAAGGTTAGCATCCCATTTTTCTGCTGTTTTGAAGCAGGAAATAGTCCTAAAAAATGTGGTTTAAAAAAATAATAAACGCCTGAAAACCCTGGTCTTAAATGTTCCGCTGTACCTCCTTTGCTTGATCATCCGCAACCTCAATTTTCTGGTAAAATATTTAAGTTTAGTCCAGTGGTGAAATCCAATTTTTTTTACTACCGGTTCTGTGGGCGTGGTGTGGTGTGGCTTGGTGGGCGTGGCTTGGTGGGCGTGGCAGGGGAAGGATACTGCAAAATCTCCATTCCCTCCCCACTCCTGGGGGAAGGATATTGCAAAATCTCCATTCCCACGCCACTCTGGGGCCAGCCAGAGGTGGTATTTGCCCGTTCTCTGAACTACTCAAAATTTCCGCTACCGGTTCTCCAGAACCTGCTGGATTTCACCCCTGGTTTAGTCCATTATGTCCAAAATATCCTGATTTAAGAAGTGCGTTGAACCTGGACAAGGAAGAGTAGAATTCAGATCATCTCGTGATAATATTCAATTCGATAGAAGCTTTTTTTCCCCACCCAGAGGGATATTGGTAACTGTTTAATAAATGCATAAATTGAATGTACCCATTGGTAAATTTATTTATAAACCAGGCTTGCCACAAATTCTTGATTTATTTAAAATGTAAGTTCTGGTATAAGTTATTTCTAAGCACCAACTCATGTAGCTTTGCTTGTATCTCATGGGAGAATTCTGGCGGGCCCATATTGTTGTAGGTGTAGGAATGGAGAAATGGTTAAAAATATATCTTTATTTTAGAGGAGATTTGAAAACCCAGAAAGGACTTGCGTAGATCATGAGCTACGTTAGTTCTTTGAGCTTCTTTGCAGCAAACTTTGCTGGTTTTATTAAACATAACTTGCACGTTTTTGAAGCATGCTTTTGGGGTGGTTGTTTTTTTTTCTTCCAATAACACTTTATGAGTCAATCTTTTTAGCAAGACTAGAATCTAATTAGCTTTCTCCATGTGAATTGCTGCTTTTTAGTTTCCACAGCACCTTCTTTCTCTGACAGTCAGTTTTCGCATCCGGAAAAAATTAAGATAATGAGCAAATCGGTCCCAGCATTTCTTCAGGATGAGGCAAGTTTTTAATCTATGTTTAAGAAAAACCACAATGTTGATTTTGCTTTAAGATTGCGCTGTTTTAATAAAATATATGGCAACTAGAAATCAGGAGGGTAAAGAAATGAAGCTTGCAGATTTCCTTGTTATTGCAATCAGTCTGAATATTGTAATAAAGAAAATAATGGAAGGATACTTTGGAGAATCCTATTAAGAAAGCAGCACTTTTTATTAGTGGTTCATAAATAACACTTTATGCATCTGGTCTGGTCAAACAACTGCTTTCAGAAATTGAAACAATCTTCTGTTTCATACCCCACATTTTATTTTCTCTAAAAAAGGGTGGCAATTCAGTTTTTTTGACAGAACAAACTAAAATTGTAATTTGTATTGTAAAAAATGTGTATTTGACTGCCAAGCAAAAGCAGCCCTCGGATTGCTTTTCATCCAGTTAGGGTACTTAGCAAATTGTCGCCCTATTATATCACTTACCCAATTATTTCTTCAATTATTTATTTCAGGGGTGTCAAACTCGCGTCATCACGTTGTCGTCACGTGACGTATTGTGACTTTCCCCCCCTTCGCTAAACCAGGGGTGGGCGTGGCCAGTGCATGATGCATCTGGCCTGCGTGCCGCGAGTTTGACACCCCTGATTCAGGTGTGGGTTCTGGTTTTCTTCACTGCCGGTTCACTCAGTGATGTGCCGTGTGGGTGCACGTGCGCTTTGTGCATGTGCAGTGTTAAAGATCCTGCGCAGAAGCAAAAAACCGGTTCGGGGGCGTTCTAGCAACCCAGGCCGCCAAGTAACTACTGGTTCTGTAGAACTGATCTGAACTGGGAGGAACCCACCTCTGCCCTGATTTATTGGGTTACTAGGTTTTATATGGGGTTCCAGACACAACTCCTTTGAGGGGCTTACAAATGAATAACTAATAAGATTACATTGATATGGAAATAGGATTAACATTTACGTTTTGCAGCACTGAAAGAGAACCCACATTTCGAAGAGATTCACTCACGGGGAATACAGCAGTCCCTCTTAACAAGCTCAAACTTTATTGCCATAAACTGTGGTTTGCAAATGCCAGTGGCTGCGATTCATAGAATGCACTAAGACAGACCCCAAGCAAGCCACAATATGTAGATGAACACCAACAATATTAATGCCTAGATATAGGTAGTCCTTGACTTACAAGCATTCACTTAATGACCGTTCGAAATTACAACAGCACTCATAAAAATGACCCACAACTGTTCCTCACTCTTATGACCGTCACAGCATTCCCATGATCATGTGATCAACAATTTGGGTGCTTGGCAACCAGCATGTATTTATGATGGTTGCCGCATCCTGGAGTCATGTGATTGCCATTTGCAAACTTCCCACCAGCAAAGTCAAAGGGGGAAGCCCGATTTGCTTAATGATGACATAAGTGCAGTGATTCACTTAACAACCCTGGCAAAAAAAATGCCGTGAAATTGGGCATGACTCCCTTAACAACTGCCTTCCTAGCAACCAAAATTCTGGTCTCAGTTGTGGTTGAAACTCGAGGACTACCTGTTACATGGAACATAGAAGAAAAACTTTTCAATCTCTGGAATTAGAAATTATTTTCTTTCCTCATAGAATCAGGTTTGACAAAACCTGAGGATTGCAACACTGGCTCCATTGTCTTATGGACAGATGGCCTTTTTTTAAAGCCCAGAATGAAATATAATAATAATAATAATAATAATTAATAAATAATAATAATAATAATAATAATAATAATAATAATAATAATAATAATAATAATAATAATAATAATAATAATAATAATAATAATAATAATATATTATAATATTATAATAATTAAAAATAATATCACGGTTGTCGTGGGCCGAAGAGTACAGTTTATTGATATTGCTGTACCAGGAGATGCCAGAGTCGAAGAAAAAGAACAGGAAAAAATTACGAAATATCGCAACCTGGCCATTGAAACTACACGGCTATGGATGAAACATGTAACAGTGATACCCATTGTCATCGGGGCACTTGGTACCATGTCCAAGAATTTCACAAAACACATCAAGAAATTGCAGCTTCCTGCAATAACACCAGTGGAACTGCAAAAAACTGCGCTACTCGGAACATCATATATTTTAAGAAGGTATTTGGTTGATACCTAGGACGCTGACAGCAACCCGTATCAACCATTAGCACCAGTCAGTGGTATTTGTGACACTTTTTTAAATGTTCAGTTGACTTGAGTTTCATGTTTAGTGAATAATAAATAAATAATAAAAAAATAAAAAAATAAAAAAAATAAATAAAAATAAATAAAAAAATAAAAAATAAAAAAAATAATAAATAATAATAATAAATAATAAATAATAATAATACACCATGTCATTTGTCTTATCTATGCCACTAGCCCAGAGGTCTTCAAACATGGCAACTTTAAGACTTGTGGACTTCAACTCCCAGAATTCTGGGCGTTGAAGTCCACAAGTCTTAAAGTTGCCAAGTTTGGGGACCCCTGCGTGACTAGCCAGGGAAACAGGGGAGCTGACCTCCTTTCCTTTAAAATCGATCCGAGTTTGTTTGAAGAGGGAATGCTGTATCTTCTGAAGGCACCCACTAAATTCCTTTCTGTTGTTTTCATCAAGTGCTGCTTAAATTATTGCATGCAAATTATGCATGCCACATTAACCTGAGATATGGCTGGATCCCAGTCTCGGGAATCTTGGCAGAGCTGTTTGTTGTCCTTACCACTTTTTCGAACATCTGTGCAGACTTTTCTTTCTCTCCCTTTGTGTAATGTCTTGTAGAGCGATGACAGAGAGACAGATTCAGCATCAGAGAGCAGTTACCTACATGGGAGAATCAGGAAGAGCCCAAGTTCCCTAACCAATCTTAGTGGCTCTTCTGGCTTGGCATCCTTGTCTTCTGTATGTAAACCAAAAACTCTAGTTAATCATGCTGCTTTTACTAATAGTCTTCTCTGACTTCTTTGGGAGTAATGCTTGGTGCCCTTATAAAGGATCTTGATTAATTATTACAAGTAGTCCTTGACAAAAGTTTGTTTAGTGACCATTTGAAGTTTAGTGACCATTTGAAGCTGCAGTGACACAGTGGTTACAATGCAGTACTGCAGGCTACTTCTGTTGTCTGCCGGCTGCCAGCAGTTTGGCAGATCGAATCTCACCAGGCTCAAGGTTGACTCAGCCTTCCATCCTTCCGAGGTGGGTAAAATGAGGACCCAGATTGTTAGGGGCAGTATGCTGACTCTGTAAACCGCTTAGAGGGCTGTAAAGCACTGTGAAGCGGTATATGAGCTGCGATGAGCCGCGGTGGTGCAGTAGTTAGAGTGCAGTACTGCAGGCTACTTCTGCTAACTGCCGGCTGCCTGCAATTTGTCAGTTCGAATCTCACCAGGCTCAAGGTTGATTCAGCCTTCCATCCTTCTGAGGTGGGTAAAATGAGGACCCAGATTGTTGGGGGCAATATGCTGACTCTGTAAACCGGTTAGAGAAGGCTGTAAAGCACTGTGAAGCGGTATATAAGTCTAAGTGCTATTGCTCCAACGGCACTGAAAAAAGTAACATGACTGTTTTTCACACAATCGTTGCAGCATCCCCATGATCAAAATTCAGACGCTTGGCATCTGACTCATACTTATGACGGTTGCAGTGTCCTAGTGTCATGTGGTCAGCTTTTGGGACTACTGACCAGCAAAGTCAACGAGAAAGCTAGATTTATTTAACAACCATGTTACTAACTTACCAACTGCCATGATTCACTTAACAACTATGGCAAGCACGATCTTAAAATGGGGCAAAATTCATTTAATAAATGTCTGGTTTAACAACATCTCAATTGTGTGGTCGTAAGTCGAGGACTACTTTGTACATCTTTGGGTTTGAAACCTTGGCCAACTTTGTTTGAGCTGGAAAATTAAGGATGGTGGACAACACAGAATTCCAAGATGGAAGTTCAAAGAACATCGCAGCAAAAGTTACTTCTGTAATGTTGCAAAGAAAATTGTAGCATGATGTCCAAGATTTGATGTCCAGAACCTCAGCTGGGTTAGACAATATCTCTTTTTTTTCCCCTTTTCAAAATCTTTTCTCATCGGAGTTATTTTTTCCATTTTATTTTTTGGAAAGCCCTTTCATTAGGACCTACAGAGTGCTCGTTGGCAGCACTGTTCTTAGGAACTGTGAAACAAACCATAACTAATTTCAATTCTTGCATGGTTTATTGAAGACAATGGCTAAAGCCACAGGGGAATTCATTCTGGTTTGCTGTGACTGGCCAGAAAACCAAAATGGGAATCCATGTTCAGAATGTCTGAATTTATGAATTAATATTAACGTCTCTGGTAGCTGTTGCACCATGAAGACGTGTTGAATTTTTTGAATTCTGTATTGATGTAGAATTCTTTCTTTAGCAAATCTTGATGAGGTTCACCCAGAGGCATGCTAATAAAGTAATGCACTTGCATTTTGAAGCCAGAATTTTAAATCAACCTTGAATTTTCAGGAGAGATTGAACTGACCTTAAATATCTATAAAACAGGTCTCATATTGCCTTACTCATATTGCCTTACTCACATCATTGTTTTTGGAGAATAAGAGAATTGAAGATTGTCAAATAAATGCTAAGACAAAATGCTAAATGTCACCAATGTATAATTATACAATAGGTCTGGGCCAGGGGCGGGTTCCTCTTACCTGCCTACCAGTGCGCTGTGCGCACATCATCTCATTTCCCATGCGTGGAAGCAAAAAATTGCGGAAATCTCGCACATGCGTGGGTCCCCTTGCCAGATTTTGCTTCAGCGCCTACGCAGGAAGCAAAAAAAGCCCCAAAATTCCAGAAAAAAGATGGCACCGCATGACGGACCGGCGAAGACGGCACCGGAGGCGTCGTGTGCAAATTGCGCAATTGGTGGGTCCCTACCGGAACGGTGAACTGGACCGCACTGGTAGGAACCCACCACTGCTCTGGGCACAATAATGAGTACAGAAGGGAAAATCAAAAGCAAAACCAGTTAAGAGGGGTACTTCAGTACTCATTGTTAATTGGAGACACAGTGAGTACCAAAAAGGAGTACCAAACAAAATTTTCCCATGAGGAATAATGCAGTGAGTTACAAGGCAGCTGACACTGACAAATTCTAGCTTGTGTGTTGAGTACAACATTTTTGCGTCAAAATGCATTGAGTACCAACTTGGATGAGTTCCAAAGCAGTTGAGTATCAAGGTACCTTTGTAGTGGAATTTAAAGAGAGGAGCAGACGAAATATTTTCTGCTGGGTCCGCTGTATGAAATTATTCTTTGCATGAGCATTCCCTAATGATTTTTGCTTTCTAAAAAAGAGCATGCATTCTTTGGATGTGTGGATTATATATTCTCCCTTTGAATAATATCTGTAAGGGTTTATCAGCTGTTCTTCATTACTTTTCTATCGCTTCCAGAGATGGATTTTTCTTCTGCGCTTTGGTGTCTTTTCTGTGCTGGAGCACCGAGGAGCTCACCCTTTTAAAATGCATTTATTCTCTTCCTTTCGGACATCTGCAGGTGAGCACCAGTGTGATGAGCGTGTACAGTGGAGATTTTGGCAACGTGGACGTGAAGGGGAATCTCCAGTTTGCCATTGACTATGTGGAGCAGTTGAAGGAGTTCCATATTTTTATTGCCCAGGGCAAGGATTTGGCAATTGCAGATGTGAAAAGGCAACGTTCAGATCCGTAAGTGCAGTTGGAGGAGAGAACCTGAAACAGTCATTTCTTTAAAAAGAAAGAACTGTGCTATATTACCCTGTTTCCCCCCCGCCCCAAAAAATAAGACATCCCCTGATAATAAGCCCAATAGGGCTTTTGAGTGCATGGCATTAAGGCCAAGAGCTTATTTCAGGATTCAAAAAAATATAAGACAGGGTCTTATTTTCAGGGAAACACGTTATTTTAATTATTTGTTTGTATCTCATCTTTATTACTTTTATAAAAAACTCAAGGTGGCTAACATATCCAGTGCACCTTCCTCCTCCTGTTTTCTCCACAACAACCCTGTGAGGTGGGTTTGGCTAAGAGAAAGTTAACTGGCCCAGGGTCACCCAGCTGGCTTTCATGGCTAAGACGGGACTAGAACTCACCGTCTCCTGGTGATTGGCCCAAAGTCACCCAGTCGGCTTTCATGCCTAAGGCGGGACTAGAACTCTCAGTCTCCTGGTGATTGGCCCAAAGTCACCCAGTCGACTTTCATGCCTAAGGCGGGACTAGAACTCTCAGTCTCTTGGTAATTGGACCAAAGTCACCCAGTCGGCTTTCATGCCTAAGGCGGGACTAGAACTTTCAGTCTCTTAGTGATTGGCCCAAAGTCGCCCAGTCGGCTTTCATGCCTAAGGCGGGACTAGAACTCTCAGTCTCCTGGTGATTGGCCCAAAGTCACCCAGTCAGCTTTCATGCCTAAGGCGGGACTAGAACTCTCCGTCTCCTGGTGATTGGCCCAAAGTCACCCAGTCGGCTATCATGCCTAAGGCGGGACTAGAACTCACCGTCTCCTGGTGATTGGCTCAAAATCACCCAGCTGGCTTTCATGCCTAAGGTGGGACTAGAATTCAGAGTCTCCTGCTAATAAAATTAATTAATAAATTAATTAATAAAAAAATAAAATAAAAACCACCAAACAAAAAACTCGATGGACCATTGGGTCTTTTTCTGCCATCAGTTTCTAAAATTCAGTAAATGTGTAAACCCAAATAGGGCTGAAAGGAATTTGTAGAGGAAAAAAAAATATTAGTAACACATATTTCATATTTCAGTTTTTAGAAGAAGCTTGTAAAGAAATCATAGAATTCTTCTTCTTTTTTTTCATTTAAAGAGCAACTTAAACATACTCTAACCGAAGGTTTTTAGGTTGGTACTGAGCTTCACTGGAAATCGTATTCTGACTCTTGTCTTCTCATATTTGGACATGAATCCTTTTTTAGATATGTGAAGAGTTACCTGCTGCCAGAGAAACATAAATTGGGCAAAAGAAAGACATCTGTGAAGAAGAAGACACTGAATCCTGTCTACAATGAGATATTACGGGTAACTTGCATCTTTCTCTTTCTTTCTGATGAAGGGTTCACCCAGATGAGCATAGATTAACTCCAAGATTTAAATCAGACCAACAATCGAGAAATAAATGATACCTCAATCAAAGAACTACCAAACAAGCCAACTGTCAGGCCGAAGCCATATTTTATTAGAGACTTTGGCCTGCCACACTTGATGCTTTAGAATGTATTCTAGCTGTGGGAATTTGGAAGGGGCGGTTGCACGAGCGATGTAGACATGTAGCCATAACAAATTTCTTCTAGGTTTTCAAGGTCATCCTTCGTTCAGCACCTGGCCGGAAGCTGATGGGAGTAACGGACACGTTGGCAAAAGACGAATGGTCAACGTGATGAACTTGTGGGTGTGGGAACACGGGAATGAACTTTAAACTGGGTGGAGAAACCCTCGTAGCTTTAGATTCGGGTTTCTCACAGACGTGCCAACATGGCTCTGTTAATAAATTGGAACTTTGAGGAATACTTTGCCTCGGACTCTGATTTAGTTTTGGATGCTATTTGGAACCCTGTCACCAACAATAAACAGTCCAACCAAAGAACTTGTACCATTTCCACCAACACTGACAGGGCAAGCCACTAGAATATAACCTGAGAGCAAACCCCACCCCTAACTAGCAGCACTGATGATGTTACCTACCATATTTTTCGGAGTATAAAATGCACCGGAGTATAAGACGCACCTTAGTTTTTGGGGAGGAAAATAGGGGGGGAAATCTGCCTACCAGGTATTCATGTGGCTAGCGTCCTTAGTCTGGTCAGCTTCAGCACATCATTTTATCCCCTGGTTAGGACTTAAAAAAACCTTCTTCTGAGAGAGTAACAATGAAAGAGCCTGCAAGCCAGTAAGAGCTGGGAAGATCGTTAGCACCTGGTTAGGGCTAGAAAAAAACTTATTCAGAGCAAGTAGAGCAATGAAAAAAACCCTGCAAAGACTTAGGGCTGGAAAAACATTCTTTGGAGAGAGTAACAATGAAAGAGCCTGCAAGCCAGTAAGAGCTGGGAAGATAGTTAGCACCTGGTAAGGGCTAGAAAAAAACTTATTCAGAGCAAGTAGAGCAATGAAAAAAACCCTGCAAAGACTTAGGGCTGGAAAAACAGTCTTCTGAGAGAGTAACAATGAAAGAGCCTGCAAGCTGGTAAGAGCTGGGAAGATCTGTTAGCACCTAGTTAGGGCTGGAAAAAAATCTACATTCGAAGTATAAGACGCACCCAAATTTTCAGCCACTTTTAGGGAGGAAAAAGGTGCGTCTTATACTCCAAAAAATACGGTAGTTGGGTAATGAAATGTCTGTAAGGAAACAGGAGGTTAGGGAACACAAGCTCAGAAAACACCAAGCATCATATGATGACCATTTGCGACCGTCTGAGAAGCAAGGTCAAGAGGGAAGCCAGATTCACTTTACGACTGTGCTATTAACTTAACCACTGTGGTGATTGTGGCAGGAAAGGTTGTAAAATGGGGGCAAAATTCACTCAACAACGGTCTCGCTTAGCAGCAGAAATTTTGGGCTTAGTTATCGTTGTAAGTTGAGGACTACCTATTATTGGAGTCAATAGAAGGTTTGTCATGTAGAAAATCTATGGAGTTTATCAGAAGCAACGCTAACGGAAATGGCCCGTAACCAGTCAATAACATAAATGCCCATCAACCATAAGTACCATATCTGCAAAATGTCTTGTGTTTTAATTTAAACACCCTTATTTTTATTTCCTTTCTTTTTACCCTGCCGCATTTCCCAAGGACTAATGGAGGTGCCTAATTAAAACCACAACACAGCAACAGAGTAGCAAATACAATAAATCAAAACTGACAGAATCCCGGATCGACAATAAAAGTTAAACTATGATGAATAGGCATCCAGTGGTTGAAACGGCTGAAACCTTGTGACGTTTCAGCAGCTTTCATCAGAAAATTGAAGAAATATTGCGTGCAATATCATGAAACTTGAGTCACATGAGATCTTGGGAATATTTTAAAAAAAACCTCTTGCAAGATTTAGCAGTATCTTCAGATTACTTAAAATCTTCAATTTTATTCATGCAGAGCGCACCCAGATCTTGAAATGATAAAGGACTATAATATTATTCATGGGTTAGACTTACTGGAATTATTGAATGAAGCTGATTTGAAGATGAAGAGTAGGTCTGCCAGGAATAAACAGCTACAATAACTAAAAGAAAAGTCGCGTATTCCAAAACAATAAAATTAGGAACACAGCAGCAAAATTACAGAATTACAGAATAACAGAGTTGGAAGGGACCTTGGAGGTCTTCTAGTCCAACCCCCTGCTCAGGCAGGAAACCCTATACCATTTCAGACAAATGGCTGTCCAATCTCTTCTTAAAAACCTCCAGTGATGGAACAACCCACAACTTTTGGAGGCAGGCCGTTCCACTGACAAATTGTTTTAATTGTCATGAAATTTCTCCTTATTTCTAGGTTGGATCTCTCCTTGATTAGTTTCCATCCATTGCTTCTTGTGCTTTGGAGAATAGATTGATCACTCTTCTCTATAATCTTCCAAATATTGGAAGATTGCTATCATGTCACCCCAGGTCCTTCTTTTCATTAAACTAGACATGCCAGGTTTCCAAATAGCATCCAAAATTGAATCAGAGTTCGAGTCAAAGTATTCCTCAAAGTTCCAATTTATTAATAGAGCCATGTTGGTACATCTTGGTGAAACCCGAATCTGAAGTCCCCTGGGTTTCACCACTCAGTTGAAAGTTCAAGCCCTTGCCCCCACACCCACAAATCCATCACGTTGTCCAATCTTCAATTGCCATGCTGACAGGATCCACCCATCTCCTTACGTGCAGGTGCAGAGGTGCAGAGACAAAGGACGACCTTGGCTTTCTAGAAAGAATTTGTTATGGCTACATACTAACAACCTCATACAATCCTCCCTCCCATTTTCCCACAGTAGAAAATGCATGGGAGAATAGTATAAAGCAGTGGTTCCCAACCTGTGGTACGTTTACCACTAGTGGTACGCGAGGGCCTTCCAGGTGGTACGCGAACACTTTTGGGGTCATGAACGATTTTTAGTTAGTTATTTTTTAC
Organism: Diadophis punctatus similis; assembly: GCA_023053685.1. NCBI lineage: Eukaryota > Metazoa > Chordata > Lepidosauria > Squamata > Dipsadidae > Diadophis > Diadophis punctatus. The sequence continues at coordinate 18,597,749 of JALIGW010000016.1, forward strand.
TTCACAAAAATGTTTACTGCCTAACACAACTGTTGCCACACGCCACCCCCCTGGTCCCAGCGGCCCGAGAATCCAGTTGCTGGATGCGCGGGGCCAAAAAAGGAACGGTACAATTATGGAAATAAAGTGATATCTGATCGAATTTAGTTTCTCTGGAACCAGGTGGTAGGCGGCGACTGTACGGGACCTCCAAGTGGTACTCGATCACAAAAAGGTTGGGAACCACTGGTATAAAGTGTGGCAGGCCAAAGATCTCAAATAAAATGGCTTCAGCCTGACACATACCCAATTTCAGCAACTGTTCTTTACTGTATATGTTTTAGCCTCCAGCCCCTAATCATCTTTGCTGTTCTTCTCTGTACTCTTTCTAGAGTGTCAACATCATTTTTGCATTGTGGTGTCCAAAACTGTAATTTCTAACACTGCCCAATTTTGCTCATGAGCTACCCCAAAGCACTCGACCTGCGACTGTTGATGGCAGGGTGCTAATGTCACAATGAAAATTGCTGGGACGTGTCTACAGATCACAGGCTCAGTGGGAAGGAGATTTCATCTTAGCTATGTTTCATGTCTGTTTGTTTCTCTGCAGTATAAAATAGACAAAGCCGTTTTGGAGAGTCAAAGGTTGAATATCTCAGTTTGGCATCACGATACTTTTGGGCGGAATAGCTTCTTGGGTGAAGTGGAGCTGGACTTGGCAAATTGGGATTGGAATGACAGTCAGAACAAACAAATGATCTGGTACCCATTGAAACCAAGGGTAAGTTTTGATTTCCTAAGGATGTCCTCTGAGTTAAATCACCTTGCCCATAACCCTGCGTAGCACAATCTTCCCGAATGTCTGTGGAGATTCTAAGTCATCTAGGTCATGGTTGTCCCAAAGGTGCTTTTTCAAGAGGCAACTGGACTTTTTTGGTTTTTCTTTGAAGATGTTATGCTTCTTATCTAAGAAGCTTTGAAGACATTTCGCTTCTCATCGAAGAAGCTTCTTCAGCTTTGACTGGATGGTGGGGAATGGAAGGATTTATACTCCTTGTAGACAGCTGGTCAACAGAGGGGAAGGGATACAGCATCATCAGGGGTGGGTTCTAACTTACCTCGCCGCCGATTCGCTTCCTCCCGCGCCGTGCGGCCGCGCCTCACATGCGCAGTGCCGAAAATTCTCAAAAAATAAAAAAAACCCAGTCGAAAACAAGATGGTGCCGTATGCGCAATGCTGGAAACTCAGCTTCTGCACATGTGCAGAAGGAAAAAAAAATCCCCAAAAAAATAAAAAAAAAAGATGGCGGCATCCATGGGACAGAACCGGTTCCAAGACGTCACCATGACGTCACCAGCGGTTTGCTACCAGTTCTATAGAACTGGTGCGGAGCACGAGGAACCCACCTCTGGACATCATCTATCTTCAGTCTACAACACAGTCCCTTCAGCAGTTCCAAGAAAGCTCCACACCCATTTGCTCCACTACTCAGGTGACCCTGAGGACACAGACAAACCTCCAAGTGGCCTCAACAACTCTCTAAAAGGATGCAAATGACCAGCTGTTTGCAAGGAGTATATATACCACCATCCAGTCAGAGCTGAAGAAGCTTCTTAGATGAGAAGCGAAACGTCTTTAAAGAAAAACCAGAAAGTCCAGTTGCCTCTTGAAAAAGCACCTTTGGAATCTTCCCAGATATTTCAAGGAATATAAAAAGGTCACTTAAATCATGTTTTATGTCCTGAAGTACAAAGCTTCCGTGACAGTTGGCCTTTGTAAAGCTTATGGCCACGAGAACTTAAACAAATACAGTATGTTGGCTTTGTGGTGGAGAATTAAAAAAAAAAAAAGGGGGGGGGCGTGCATAAGCGCACCACTGTGCCTACCGTCCCTGTCCTACTGTCCTATTGTCCTCTTTTATTGTTACTTTATACTTATGTTTATACAAACTACTACTATCCTATACATGTTTGACAAATAATTAAATAAAAATAAAACAAAATAGCCGGTCACATTACATAGTTGATTGTGAGGGTTTCAGTGGCCCCTTTAAATTCCCAGTGATTGATTATATTCCTTTGGGCATTCTGTTTGATGAAAAGATACGTAGAGTTACAAAAGTACAGAGAGTGATGTGCGTTAGGATTTTCATAAGCATGGACTGTTTTTGCGTTATTTTTTCATTTCTTTTTCCAAATGGTGAAGACTCCCTTACAAGGATTAGAGCTTGAAAACAGAGGGGAGATAAAGATAGCTCTCCAGTATGTCCCACAGCCTGTTGGAGGTAAGTATTCCAGTTGTGTGTGTGTGTGTGTGTGTTTGTGTGTGTGTGTGTGTGTAGATATAAAGATATATAGAGATACAGTAATCCCTCGCTATATCACGGTTCACCTTTCATGGTCTCGCTGCTTCACGGATTTGCATCGTGCATTGTGTTCTGCATTCTGATTGGCTGATTGGTAAAACAGCTTGCCAAGAGCAGTGAAATACACGTGAGGCCAGGGGTGAAATCCTCCTGGTTCGCACAGCTCAACAACCTGGTGGCGTTCGCGGCGTGGGGCTTCCCCCACCCGCTTCCCCCGCCCACCTGGATGTCGGCATCTGCGTTCTTTTGCCCTCTGCGCATGCGCAAAGCTGAAGTTACTACTTCACAGATTTCGCCTATCACGGGTTCTTTTTGGAACGTAACCCCAGCGAAAAACGAGGGATTACTGTATAGATATAGAAGGGAAGTAGGAAGGGAGGAGAGAAGGAGAAAGAAGGTAAAGGAAAGAGAGGGAGGCAGAGGGAGGGGAGTGATAAGAAATATTGGGGAAACAGACAGGTAACAAGAATATAAAAGGTACAAGATTATGATGTTTGTTAAATGTATATTGGATAACAATTTATAACTATGTAAAGTTTGAAATGATCTATGGCAGTGATGGCGAACCTTTTTTGGTTTGCGTGCCAAAAGGGGGGGGAATGCGTGGGATCACGTGTGTGCGTGCCCACACTCATAATTCCATGCACCCCCACACATGCACGCATGACCCCCCCTGCTCCCAGCATGCAATGGCACGCCCATTTTTCGCTCTCCCCAGGTTCGAGCCTTTCTAGGAGCCTGGGGAGGGTGAAAACGGCCTTCCCCATCCCCTCTGGAGTCTGGAAACAGCCTGTTTCCCGACTCCCAGTGGGCCCAGAAGGCCCGAAAATCAGCCGGCTAGTGCACACATGCACGCCGGACCTGAGCTCGCGTGCCCACCGATATGGCTCCGCGTGCCACTTGTGGCACCCGTGCCATAGGTTCGCCATCACGGATCTATGGTATATGTGCTGATGTTTATGTGAAGAGTGTATAAAAAAAACTTTTATAAAAAAAAGATATAGATACAGATTCACATACATACACTGCATATATTTATTTGCTTGTACAGGTAGTCCTCGACTTAAAACAGTTCATTTAGTGACCGTTCAAAGTTACAACGGCATTGAAAACAGTGACTTGACCATTTTTCGCACTTATGTTCGTTGGAGCATCTCCATGCTCACATGATCAAAATTCAGGCAGTTGGCAACCGACTCATGTTTATGACGGTCACAACGTCCCGGGATCATACGATCACCTTTTGTGACTTTCTGACAAGCAAAGTCAGTGGAGAAGTCAGATTCACTTAACAACCGTGTTATTAACTTCACAACTGCAGTGATTCACCTAACAACGGTGGCAAGAAAATGGGGTAAAATGGGGCAGAACTCACTTAGCAAACGTCTCATTTAACAAACAGAAATTTTGGGCTCAATTATGGTCGTAAGTCGAGAATTACCTGTAGTTCAAGGGCAAACTTGGCAACTTTAAGACTTGTTGCTGGCTGATGAATTCTGGGAAGTCCACAGGTTTTAAGTTTGGATACCCCTGAACTATACATTAAGATGCTGGAGATAAGGTGGGTTCAAATCTATCAAACAAATAAATGAGTAAGCCTCGCCTGATTTAAGAGGTAGAAAAAAATCTTAAATATTTCTATTTTTTTTAAAAAAATGTACTACCTTAACTCCCAAGAGATAAAAGAGAATGGGAAAAGCAAAGTTATAAATGTCACAGTGACACTGCCTTATTAATTGTGTATCTGTACTCTTTGAAGGCATACTAAAATTATGCTGCTTGATGTATTCCAATGGTCTGTCTATCTCTGTTTTATTTATTTCCTTAACACAAATTCTTGTCTCATTTTTTCATATTAAAATACAAAAGAAAAAAGAGTAAAAAAGTAAAAAAGATATCCTTGGCACCTTCAAACACTTAACAATATAAAAGCATGTTACAAAAGAACACAATAAATAGCGAATACCGTATTTTTCGGAGTATAAGACGCACTGGAGTATAAGACGCACCTTAGTTTTTGGGGAGGAAAATAGGGGAAAAAATCTGCCTACCAGGTATTCATCTGGCTAGCATCCTTAGTCTGGTCAGCTTCAGCACATTATTTTATCCCCTGGTTAGGACTTAAAAAAACCTTCTTCTGAGAGAATAACAATGAAAGAGCATGCAAGCTGGGAAGAGCTGGGAAGATCGTTAGCACCTGGTTAGGGCTAGAAAAAAAACTTATTCGGAGCAAGTAGAGCAATGAAAAAAAATTCTGCAAAGACTTAGGGCTGGAAAAACCTTCTTCGGAGAGAGTAACAATGAAAAAGCCTGCAAGGTAAGAGCTGGGAAAATCGTTAGCATCTAGTTAGGGCTGGAAAAAAAGCTTTGAAAAAGCTACATTCAGAGTATAAGATGCACCCAAATTTTCAGCCACTTTTAGGGAGGAAAAAGGTGCGTCTTATACTCCAAAAATACGGTATATCATTAACAATGACATTAAACATATAATGTCCATCCTGGCTGATGCTGAAAAATATATCGAAAGTATCTGGTACATTCTCTTTGCTTTACCTAACAGGTCTACAAGTAATTATAAACTTTCCCATCCATATTTAATAAAAATACTAGATGTCTCTGATGTGGAAATCTATCTATCAGTCAAATCTACCCACCATCTTTTCACTGTTCCTGACAGAACAATAAATCAGTGGAACGACTTGCCTCCAGAAGTTGTGGGTGCTCCAACACTGGAAGTTTTAAAGAAGAGCTTGGGCAACCATTTGTCTGAAATAGTATAGGGCAGTGATGGCGAACCTTTTTTTCCTCGGGTGCCGAAAGCATGCGCACGGGCGCTATCACATGTGTGCGCGTGCCCACACCCATAATTCAATACCCCCATGCGCCCTGCCCCCTGCGCATGCATGCATGACCTCCCCCCATTCCCCCATTCCCCAACTTCCGGTGGGCACGGTAGGCCCATTTTTCGCCCTCCTCAGGCTCCAGAGGCATTCTTGGAGCCTAGGGAGGGCAAAAACACCCTCTCCCGCCGCCCGGAGGCCCTCCAGAGGCCAAAAATGCCCTCCCAGAGCCTCCGCACAAGCCGTAAATCAGCTGGCCGGCACGCACATACATGCTGGAGCTGAGCTAGGGCAAAGGCTCACGTGCCAGCAGAAATGGCTCTGCGTGCCACCTGTGGCACGCGTGCCATAGGTTCGCCATCACGGGTATAGGGTTTCCTGCCTGAGCAGGGGGCTGGACTAGAAGACCTCCAAGGTCCCTTTCAACTCTGTAATTCTATTCCGCTACATATAAAAAAGCAGTCAACAGGTAACCCAAAAGTAAAACTATTATTTCAACCCCCTTGTTAATCATCTGTTATATATGTCTCTGTTTTAAAGGCAAAAAGACTGCAGCTACCGGCGAAGTTCACATTTGGGTGAAACAGTGCAATGACCTGCCTGTCCTCAGAGGTCCAAAACTCAATTCTTTTGTGAAGTGGTAAGTACATCACTGGGCACGATGGCTCAGCGGTTAAAGATGCTGAGCTTGTCCGCCGTCAGTTTGAGACCCAGGGGCTTCGCGACGGGGAGTGAGCTCCCGTTGCTTGTCTCAGCTCCTGCCCACCTAGCAGTTTGAAAACATGCACATGCGAGTAGATAAATAGGTACCACTTTCGGTGGGGAGGAAACAGCGTTCCATGCGCCTCGCGTGTAATGATGCTGGCCACATGATCAAGGAAGCGTCTTCGGACAATGCCGGCTCCTTCAGCTAGGAAGTGGAGATGAGCATCGCCCCCTAGAATTGGACATGACCGGACAGGGGAAACCTTTATCTTTACCTTTTTAAGTACAGCGAATGTGCACAATAGGTACCAGTGTGACAACTCTGTTTTGGAACAGGACATATTGAGTGTGCTTGGAAATTCTCCATTTGAGGTTTAACATAGTTTTTCAGTCATAACATACTGTAGTAGAGAAGTTGAAAAACCACCATGGTTATAACCACTAATTATCAGAATTATTATCAGTGTTTGTTTGCTTCCACCGAACCTGTAGAGAAACTGTCTTTAAGCAGTGATCTAGTAAACCCAAAACTCCCCCCCCCCCTTCCGGCCACCAGTCTCGGAAAAGGAGATACAATTCATCATTAAAAACTTAAAAGAACAATAAAGCTCCAGGTGAGGATTTTTTACCAGCAGAATTATTCAAGAAATTTCTCAATTGGTGGGGTCCAGTATTGGCAGGTGTTTATACACACATAAATAATACCTGCCATATACCAGATGGTGGAAGATGGCAATAGTTGCCCCCATATATTAAAAAAAAGGAAATAAAAAAGAATCCTAATAATTATAGGCCCATTAGCCTGATTGACATTGCACAGGCCACAACACGGTGGGAGAATTATACATTCAGACTTGTTTGATTCAGTTAATGTAGTTTTACAATAAAGTAGAATTAGTTTACCTGGCTGTGTTTCCTGTCTGGTCTACCTGGTAAGGCTGACACCATCTCAGAGAGTCATTACTTCCCGGGCTCCTGTTCCTTCTTACGACGGAACTCTTAGAAAATTGGTATCTGCTGATCAACATTTTCCATAGTTGTGTTCAGCCACCACTGTCAAGTACAAATAACTCAAGGCAGCGAACATATCCAACACATCTTCCTTCTCTTGTTTTCCCTATAACAACAACCCTGTAGGGTGGGCTGGGCTGAAAGACAGTGACTGGCCCAAAGTCACCCAGCTGGCTTTCATGGCTAAGTTGGGATTTGAACTGGCTCTCCTTGTTAACTTTTCAGCCTTGTTAACTTTTTGAGTTTTGAGTTTTTTTACCTGTAAATTTTAACCTTGTTTTTTAAACTCTGTTCTTCACTGTGCTTTTTAGCCGCAGGTTTATATTATTTTATGGTGTTTTGTAAACTACCCTGTGTCACTTAGGTGAGATGAGCAGGGTAGAAATTTGATCAATTAATAAATAAAACATAATAAAACCAAACAAAATAGGTAGCGACACTGCATAGCATGGCAAAGCAGCAATTGGAGGACAAAAGGCATTCTGTAAATTAGAAAGTCAGCCAACTAAGATTTTATAAGAGCATTTTATTGTTTATTGTTTTTTGTTTCCATTCCCCCCCCCTCTTAAGAGAAATAGCAATTTCCTCTCTTTGTTTTTATACAGCATGTGTAGTATCACTGCAAAATATACCATCTAAAGCAGAGGTATTCAACTTTTTCAACTGTAAGACCTGTGGACTGCAACTCCCAGAATTCTCCAGACAGCATGGATGGCTGAGGGATTTTGGGAGTTGAAGTCCACAAGTCTTAAAGTTGCCACAGTTGGGACACCCCTGATCTAAAGTGTATTGGGTATCATTTCTTTTGTCTTTGTTGTCCAAAGTACCATTCTTCCGGATACAAGTAGAAAGAGCCGTCAGAAAACGAGAGCTGTTGCGAAGACGACAAATCCGGTCTTTAACCACACCATGGTTTACGATGGCTTCAAACCTCAAGACTTGAAAGAAGCATGTGTGGAACTTACTGTTTGGGATCATAATAAACTTGCCAACCATTTCCTAGGAGGACTTAGAATAGGACTTGGAACAGGTACAAGTTTCTATCAATTTTTCCTTTCTTTCTTTCTTTCTTTCTTTCTTTCTTTCTTTCTTTCTTTCTTTCTTTCTTTCTTTCTTTCTTTCTCTTTCCTTCCTTCCTTCTTGCTCTCTCTGTATCTTTTTCTTCCTTCCTTCCTTCCTTCCTTCCTTCCTTCCTTTCCTTTCTTCCTTCCTTCCTTCTTGCTCTCTCTGTATCTTTTTCTTCCTCCCTTCCTTCCTTCCTTCCTTCCTTCCTTCCTTCCTTCCTTCCTTCCTTCCTTCCTTCCTTTCCTTTCTATCTCTTTCTTTTCATTTCTTTCTTTTCCTTCCTTCCTTCCTTCCTTCCTTTCTCTTGCTCTTTCTGTACCTTTATCTTTCCTTCCTTTCTTCCTTCCTTTCTATATCTTTCTGTCTTTCTTTCTTTTCCTTTTTCTTTCTTTTTCTCTTTTCTTTATTTCTTTATTTTTCTCTTTCTTTCTTCTCTCTCTGTCTCTCTTTCTTTCTTTCTCTTTCTTTCTCTTTCTTTTTCTTCTCTCTCTCCCTCCCTCTCTCCCTCTCTCCCTCTCTCTCTCTTTCTCTGTGGGAGTGTGAAAAAATGGTTATAAGTCACTTTTCTCAGTGCCTTTGTAACTTCAATCGTCACTAAACAAATGCTTGTAAAGTTGAAAACAACCTGTATCACCGTGCAGATAACTAATCAATATTTGCTGCTAATCTCATTCATTTAAACACTTTTATTAGGCGAAAGCTATGGCATTCCAGTGGATTGGATGGACTCTACGTTAGATGAAGCCACCTTATGGGAAAGAATGATCAACTCTCCCAACACGTGGGTAGGAGACACACTGCCACTCCGGATGCTGATGGTAGCAAAAATGACAAAATAAAAATGGCACCGTTATAAATTGCTTCCAGTTGATGTGATTTGCTGGAGTTTGCTGGAGAGAAGAGCCAGAAAGATACAGAGATGAATGTCTAGGGAATCAACTCTTCCATAAGGTTAAATTTGAGCAGTTGGGCATCTTTATGCTGTATATAACTTGACCTTGCTTTTGCTGGATGCTACCACCATAAAACATTATCACCTGGTACTGAGTTTTAAATTAAACCCTCTTAATCTTTAATAAACACTGTATGTATTAAAACATGAAATGTATTTAAACTATGCACAGTTGTCTTGTGTGGTCTTTTAAATCGATCATGAAAAGGAATGAAACGATTTCACTAAATAAGCTAAAGGATTATTGGTGAAGATTTGTAAATTGGCGAAGGAGTCAACCTATTCTCCAAAGGACCTGATGGCTGGACAAGTATGGATGGAAATCAATCAAGGTGAGAAGCTGCCTAGAACTAAGGAGAAATTTCCTGACAGTCTGAACAACTAATCAGTGGAATGAATTGCCTCCAGAAGTTGTGAATGCCGCAACACTGGAGGTTTTTAAGAAGAGATTGGACAACCATTTGTTTGAAATGATATAAGGTTTCCTGCTAGAACAGGGGGTTGGACTGGAAGATCTCCAAGGTCCCATCCAACTCTGTTATTCTGAATTAGTTGCAGCATCAGTGTATCAGAAGACTCTGCAAATTTGCAATTTATTCCCTTGGGTGGGTGATATTCCACAGAACTCTGTGGAATTCAATCCTGTGCAAGCCCTTATAGATTGCACTCTTAATATTTGATCATCAATAAGTCCCACTGATCATAGCAGGGCTGGCTTTTAAATAGATAGGGACAGGGGCACACGTTCAAATTGTAAGGCATCTGTATCCACAGTTACCAAAAAGGTTATCTTTTTTTCCCTGCCAGCTTTATGTTTCAGTGTTTCACCTTTATTACTTTCTTAATTAATTGCCAGGTCAGCAGTAGTCTTCAGGAGTTACCATCTGGTGCTGTAGAGATAAAACATGTCCAAGGAAACAAATGTCTGTTGCATGTAGGGACAGCCAAAACTTACTTTCATTCCACTCCCTCCCACCCTTTGGAGGTTTTCTTTTGAAAGCAAGATAAAGTATGGAGCTCTAAAAGGAACAGCTAGACTTCTGTTGCGGTCTCGGTTTCCAGGGAGATGCAAAACTTGAGAGGAGTGTCAGTCCAAGAGAGTCAGAGAATTAAAAACATGGTGAGGAGAGAGTTTACTGATCTAAGGTAATCTTTCTTTCTAATGATTCTTTAAATGAAAGGGCAATCTGTAAGAACGACCAAATCCAGGACCTGTAGCTCAAGCCAACGACGACAAAAATGGAGACACGTACAAAATCAGATGAGTTTGCATTAATGTTTATTAGTCTCATGTCCAGATCTTGTTCAATTATGAGAGTATTCAATGTTCTTCATATTTAACTTTGAAATTTCAAAATAAGGAGAAATTTCCTGTCGGTGACGACAATTAATCAGAGGAACGGCTTGCCTGTTTATTTAACACCAGTGACGGGTGTTCCATCACTGGAAGGTTTTAAGAAGAGACTGGACACAGTCACTTATCTGGAATGATAGATCTCCTGCCATGGGCAGGGGGTTGGACTAGAAGACCTCCAAGGTCCCTTCAGTCCAATTATTTTATGTTCTATATTCTTTGTGAGCGTGAAAGACTTTGTGTTTATTTCCCTTCCATCTACTCTGTAACTGAACCGGATGCCTGCTCCCTCCCCCATTATAATATATAGATTGAATGGAATCTCTGATTGTTGAATAAGGAAGTCTAGTACACAGACTTGATTAGGGAAAAAAAGTTAAATATTTGCTAAGAGAGAAGGAAAATAAGCTGCATGGTGAAATTTATCTGGAGCTTACCTTCCCCTTATTTTTTAAAAATCCAAACTATACAATATATAGTTTGGATTTTTAAAAACCAAGAAAACCAAGAAAACCAAATAAATAAATATTGCTTCCTTGAAGGGTTTCCTGAGTAGAGCTTCAACAGGTGGCATCTTAGTAGCTTGAAAACTACAGTGTCAGATTTGATTATAGAGTTTGGACAGAAAGCCCCAAGCTAGATGAGTCCCTCAGGAGTTGGGCAGTTTATAAGAATGAGCAAAATAAAATAAAATAAAATAAAATAAAATAAAATAAAATAAAATAAAATAAAATAAAATAAAATAAAATAATAAAATAAAATAAAATAAAATAAAATAAAATAAAATAAAATAATAAAATAAAATAAAATAAAATAAAATAAAATAAAATAAAATAAAATAAAATAAAATAAAATAAAATATAAAATAAAATAAAATAAAATAAAATAAAATAAAATAATAAAATAAATAAAATAAAATAAAATAATAAAATAAATAAAATAAAATAAAATAAATAAAATAAATAAATAAAATAAAATAAAATAAAATAAAATAAAATAAAATAAAATAAAATAAAATAATAAAATAATAAAATAAAATAAAATAAAATAAAATAAAATAAAATAAATAAATAAATAAATAAATAAATAGATGCAGAAAGAAAGCGACAATAATTTCCCCTATTTCCAGAGCCGCTCAGCACTCGCAAAGTAGAGAAAAATCCCAATAAATAGAGTGGGATGTTTTGGAGTGAATATTTATGAAAGTTGGTAATCCTTTAAGAACTTTTTTATATACAGGTAGTCCTCAACTTACGAGCATAATTGAACCCAAAATTTCTGTTGCTAAGTGAGACAGTTGTGAAGTGAATTTTTACGACCTTTCTTGCTACTGTTGTTAAGTGAATCACTGTAATTGTTAAATTAGTAACATGGCTGTTAAGTGAATCTGGCTTCCTCATTGACTTTGCTTGTCAGAAAGTCGCAAAAGTGGTTCTACATGACCCTGGGACATTGCACCCGTCATAAATATGAGTCAGTGTTGCCAACCATTTGAATTTTGATCATGTGACCATGGGGATGCTGAAATGGTCATGTCACTTTTTTCAGTGCCATTGTAACTTTGAACGGTCACTAAATGAACCGTTGTAAGTCGAGGACTACCTGTATTCCATAGAAAACCCAGAGTACTGGGACACCTTGAAATGGAGGCAAAGCAGCTTTTGAATTAAGAGGAATCAAGGAATCAACGGTCATCTTCTGCTTTCTCTCGTCTCTTTAAATAGATTTAAGAAGGCGCAAAAGCATCTCTTGAAAAATACGGTTCGTGTATCTCTTCAAGAAGATTTGAGAAGGCACCAGTTGAAAAGACGAATGTTTGCCTATTTATTGTGAATTGACTGATACCAAGAACTGATTCGAATTAAAATCTACTAGATATGGATTCATTTCATGCTGTCTCTTTGTTCCCGAGTAGATCGAAGAGTTACATCATTTCTCTGTTGAAGCACAAACAGATGTGACAGTGCAAAAGGATGGCAATAGGGTCAAGAGATGGGAGAAAACTATGTCAGTTCTGGACAGCCGGGGCCTTCTAAACTTGTGATGTCACAGAATTCTTGGAATTTTTCCACCAACTGTCATTTCAATCCATTGAACTTCTGAAGGGCAGTTCAGAATTTTTGAATGTTCACCTGAAGAAAGCCACTGGGGAACCTGTGTTTGGAACAGCAAGGGAAAAAAACCCTGTTTTCTTGATATGCCTCAGGACGGGAAGAACCCGAAAATATCCAAAGATATGGAAGGAGAGCTAGAATGGAGCATGGGGGATCCTTTCGACCAGTTGGAGAAGCTCCACGGCCTTTCCGATGAGGAGAAGGGCGAGAAGGCCCTGCTGCGTTCGCGCCTCAACGAACAGTCTCAGTTGATCTGTATCCTCAAGAAGAGAGCCGACGATCAACTCTTGCGCTGTAAGACGCTGGAACAGATCAACGCCGAGCTGGAGCAGACCAGAACGGGAGATGCTTTGAGGTTGGAGAATCAGACACGACGCATCCAGCACCTGGAGCAGCGCTTTATGGACTTGGCTGCCAACCACGAAGAAATGATCCGCTTCAAAGACGAGCACAAACGGCAGAATAAACAGCTCCGAGAAGAAAATGGCCGCCTGCGTCAAGAAAATGAAAGCCTCTTCAGCCAACCTTTGAAAGATAAAGAAGTAGAACTGGCCCAGCTTTCTTCTGAGTTCAAGAAACTTTCCACGGATACGGAGGCCTTGAAGAAAACCTATCAACAGCGCTGTCGTTCAGCCGAAGAACGAGAGAAAGAACTTATGGAAAGCCAGAGGGAACAAACCAGAGTCTACACCAAGGAGATGAACTCCTTGAAAAGGCAACTGGACGTCCTAGAGAAGAAGCAAAAGCCGACCCTTGACCAACTGGAACAAACAGAACGGCAGCTGAGAGAAACTGAAAGCAGCTTGCAAGCCAAGCTAGATGTCCTCACAAAGGAGAAGGAGGACTTGTTGAAGCTGGCAATGGAGAGAGGCAAGGTGCTTCAGGAGAAGCAACGGGAGATCCTTCAGCTAGAAAAGAAAGCAGAGGATATGGAGAAGGCCAAGCAGGCAGCCGAACTACAGTTTGAGACAGACGCTGCAATGGTGGATAGTAACCTCCGAGTTAGAGATCTGAAGCGGCGTCTTGAGGGAGCAGAACAAGCTTACTCCGAGCTCCGGATGCATTTCGAAGCTTACCGGAAACACAGCACCGAATTGCTGAACAAAGAGAAAGAGTTAAATACCAAATTGCGCCACTTTATGGCATAACGGGCACATTTAAATATTCCTGTCCATCCGAAGCCTTCTTTAAGAAAGACTCGCCTTTTAACATATGGGGTGCTTCCCCCCCACCCCACCCATCGTAGTTGCTAAATGTATAACATCTTTTATTTAGAGTTAGATAGATGGATCACTCATAGATGGTTGCGATTGCTGTATTGACTACTCAGCCCAGAGAGCTGTTGAATATTTAGAATAACTTTCAAATAAATGTGTCGAGATGATAATGCTTTCTGGTCTAAAGCAGAGATTTTGCATTTAAGTCTCGTGCCGTTTCGAACATGCTTATGTTTGTCCGGGAGTTGCTTGGGTTAACACTAAATGCATTTTAAGATACTGCTGACATGCCATTCGTTTATTAATGACTCGAAGATACTGTTAGGTTTTGGTGCAGCTCAGAATCTGATAAATTCCAATGAAACTCTGAACATGAGGCAACTGATAATCAGTTTTATTTTGATCAAAGCAAAATTGGGCGACCTTAATCTCCCACCTTAAACGGCAAGGCAAGGAGAGAAAAGCAGGCGCGTGTATAAAAAAAAAACCTTTTTCCTTGTTGTAGTTTAAACAGTTTGCACAGATCGTCATTGCTATAGAAACATAATTTCTTATCCATGCTCATGATTTTATTTGCGCTCAGAAACGATGAACCTCAGAAGGGAAAAGCAATACCGTATTTTTCGGAGTATAAGACGCACCGGAGTATAAGACGCACCTAGATTTTAGAGGAGGAAAATAAGGAAAAAAGTATTCTGAACCAAATGGTGCAGTAATATATTATTTAATAAAATACCAGTGTAGCAGAATACTTTTTACAATCATGTATACTTTTTACAACCATGTACACTTTTTACAACCCTGTATACTTTTTAAAAACTTCAAACTTGACAGCTTTAAGACTAGTGGACTTCAACTCCCAGAATTCCTCCTCCAGTCATGCTAGCTCAGGAATGGGAGTTGAAGTCCACAAGTCTTAAACTTGCCAAGTTTGAAGACCTTTGCACCCCTAACCCAGGGGTCTTCAAACTTGACAGCTTTAAGACTAGTGGACTTCAACTCCCAGAATTCCTCCTCCAGTCATGCTAGATGGGGTAATTAGAAGGCAAAAACGCCTCAATTTTTGCAAAAAACGGCTCGTTTTTCGCTTTTTTTTTTTTTTTTTTGCAAAAACAGGGCATGCAGAGGATCTGGGAAGCCTGCAGTGGACTTCTAGGGGGTGGGGGAAGGCAAAAACGCCCCAATTTTTGCAAAAAACGGCCCGTTTTTCGCTCATTTTTTTTTTTGCAAAAACAGGGCATGCAGAGGATCTGGGAAGCCTGCAGAGCACTCCTAGGGGGTGGGGAACGGAAACCCCCCCATTTTTGCAAAAAAACTGCCCGTTTTTTGCAAAAATTGGATGCGGGGGCGGGGCTTCGGGAGGCTAAAAATTGCTGTATTCGGTGTATAAGACGCACCGACATTTCCACCCTCTTTTTGCAGGCAAAAAGGTGCATCTTATACTCCGAAAAATACGGTACATTTTCTGGCATACAGCCCAGAGTTTGTTAGAATTATCTCACTGTCAGGGTTCCAAATAACACCCCCGACAAAAGGACCGAGGCTAGGCATTCCTCAAAGTTCCATTTTATTAGAGATGTCATATTGGCACATCTGGGAAAACCCGAATCTGAAAGCTTCAGGTTTTCCACACCAAAAAGAAAGTCCAAGTCCCTGCCCCAGCACCCACATGTCCATCACATGGTCCAATCAATGCACCGTCCCAACCGGAGATGCCTCCCAGGCACACCCCTCCAGGTGCAGGGTAGAGTGACCTTGACTCTCGGGGAGAAAGGAATGTTATTTTGACTATAGTTCCCCACTCACACAATCCCCCCTCCCAGTTTCCCACAGCACTAAATATGGCAGGCCTGAAGATCCAAGGCCCAAGATGGTTTCCAGGCCTGAAACTCACATTCTGTTGTTACAGCAGGCAGAATTCATATTTTGAATTACAGCAAGTTACTTAGCAAAGCTACTTGGCATGTAGCCTGTAGCTCCTCAGTTGGCACATTAGGTTACAATGGAGCTTCAGCTCAGCAAGGAATATCAAAAGTTAAGCTTGTTACACTCTGTACATGCTCTAATCCTGTCAATACAACAGGTCTTTGCACTTAGGACTATGGCAGGATCCCCAGGGTCACATGATCAAAATTCGGGTGCTTGGCAACCAGGATGTAGCATCCCAGGGTCATGTGATCACCATTTGTGATCTTCTTAGCTGGCTTCCGACAAGCAAAGTCAGCGGGGAAAGCTAGATTAGTTTAAGGACCGTGTGATTCACTTAACGGCAATGATGTGCTAACAATCATGGTAACTAAGGTCGTACGGTCAGGTGTGATTCATTTAACAACCACCTTGCTTATTAACAGAATTTTGTTTTTTTGTGATCGTAAGCAATGGTCCCTCTAACGTTAGAAAACGGTGCGTGGCAATTGGAAACTGCTGCGCGCCGTTCTCTAGTCATGTGCGCGGTCACGCAGTCGCGCAGCCTCTGATATTAGAAAATGGCGCGCGGCAGTTGGAAACTGCTGCGCGCCGTTCTCTCGTTACATGAGTTGAGAAGATTGATTTCGGCTGGATGTTAGGAAAATCTTCCCTGTTGCTTGCCATATTTTTAAAAATATATATTTTTATTAAAAGTTCTTTTTCTTAATATAAAATAAAAATAAAGACAATGGAAAAAAGGGGAAAGGATAGAGGAGATAAAGTGAAAGAAGACGGGAAAAGAATGTATAAAAAAGCAGCGACTTGCACATTTTTTGGGTGCATTTAGGTATGTCAATAAAGTTATGGTATCAATTTTTTAGTAACTACCAGCCATTTCTATAGCGGTAACCCGCTTAATTGTCAAAATCCAAAAATTGTCAGAAAAATGAAATGTTGACTTTGGCCTGTTGTATTCCTTAGATATTCCATTCTGTTCCTATAGCCTTTCAACCAGAAATAATTCAAGGTGACGATATAACTTTGTCTTCTAAAGATAGGTGGTGTGTGAAATACAGAATATCTTCTTTTGGGGCACAGAAACCTGTATTTTCAGGGTCAGCTCTAGATATTTTGGGATCCTGAGCCGTGGTGGCGCAGTGGTTAGAATGCAGTACTGCAAGCTACTTCTGCTGACTGCCGGCTGCCTGCAATTTGGCAGTTCGAATCTCACCAGGCTCAAGGTTGACTCAGCCTTTCATCTTTCCGAAGTCGGTAAAATGAGGACCCAGATTGTTGGGGGGGCAATATGCTGACTCTGTAAACAGCTTAGAGAGGGCTAGGAAGCACTGTGAAGCGGTATATAAGTCTAAGTGCTATTGCTATCTTCCATTTTTTTTAATTTAAAAAGAAACACTTGTTTTTTCTTCAAATTTTTGAGATGTATGCTTTTTCAGCCTTGGACATTTTTCTCTCTCTCTACCCATCAGCATCTACTGTTGTCATATGGCAATAATTCTGCAAAATTATATTTGACCTTTGAGTGAGTACACTGCTGTTTGAAGAATGTCAATGAAGATTTCTGGGTATAACTTTGATATTTCAGTTGATATTTCAGTTGAAATAGGAGGTGGGAAGACTATGTACACCTGGGATCTCCAACCTTGGGAACTTTAAGACTTGCGGACTTCAACTCCCAGAATTCCCCAGCCATCAAATTTAAGACTTGTGGACTTCAACTCCCAATTCAATTCTGGAAATTGGATTCCACAAGCCTTAATGGTGCCAAGATTGTAAGACCAATTGGTGCCAAGATTGTAAAAAAAGATTCTAAGACCACACCTAGAATACTGCATATAAAAAAAATGTTGAGACTAAAAAGAGTGCAGAGAAGAGCAACCAGGATGATTAGGAGACTGGAGGCTAAAACATATAAAGAACGGTTGCAGGAACTGGGCATGGCTAGTCTGGCAAAGAGAAGGACCAGGGGAGACAGGATAGCAGTCTTCCAATACTTGAGGAGCTACCACAGAGAGGAAAAGGTCAGGCTGTTTTCCAAGGCACCTGAAAGTCAGACAAGGAATAATGGATGGAAACTGACCAAGGAGAGATTCAACCTGGAAATAAGGGAAAAAAAACTTTTTTCCAAAAAAGTTTATTTTTTCCTACACCACTTTTACATTTCAATGAACATACACCTTAAATCATTACAATAAAATACACAATTTTACATTTATACTCCCATCATTCAAAAATCAATATCTTATCCATATGCTTATATCATCAATCATCAGTCTATTCCTCTTTTCTTTCCATTGCACTCCCCCTCTCTACCTCCATCATCTCCTCCTCCTTTCTTACTCCTTCACTCCTCCTCTACTCTCTCTGCTCCTTCTCTTCCCCCCTTCTACTTCCTCTTACACCCTCTTAAGTCTTCCCCCGAGTACTCTTTTATCCTCGAAATAAGGAGAAAATTTCTGACAGTGACAGCGATCAACCAGTGGAACAGCTTGCCTTCAGAGGTTGTGAGAGCTCCAACAATTGAGACTTTCAAGAGGAAATTGGGCTGCCATTTGTCGGAAATGGTGTGTAGGGACTCCTGCATGGGGGGGGGGTTAGACTAGATGACCTACAAGATCCCTCTTCCAACTCTGATACTTTGAAACTAGACAGAGTTACCGATCTCAGCTGCAAAGCTCGGGACGCCTGGAAAGCCACCTTTCCCCGAATCCTTTCGCCTCCAAAACTTTCCAGACCAAACCCTAGACCAGTGTTTCCCAAACTTTTGACATATGTGTACCCCTTCTATAATTTTCGTAACGCTGAGTACCCCTCATAAAAAACATATTATTTTTTATAAAAATAATCAAGATCAGTGGAACTTACTAAAGCACGATAACAGGCGCCCGGAACTAACTATTAAAGAAGTTGTCTCTGTAACGAAGTGCAGTATATTCACGCCGTGTCACGCCTCACAAGACTGTCTAACCGTTAGATAACACTGCAATTCTCCGGCGTTTAAACAGCTCGGCGGCTCAACGTCAACTGTTAATGTTCCCACAGTTTAAAAATGGCCGAACCCGAGCTGCGCGAAGGATGCGCAGAAGTTCCCGCCATAATGAGTTGTGATACGATGTACGATGGCCCCAGTTCCCATGTAAAAACTGCGATACGCGCCTATTTCTTTCCTTGTTCTGTGGGCGCAGCTAAGCACGGTGCAGTGGATATTCCCACGTGATCCCCATCAAACTCCAGTGCAACGCGTACCCCCACCAAACTCTTCCCGTACCCCTGGGGGTATGCGTACCACACTTTGGAAAACACTGCCCTAGACCAGTGTTTTCCCAACCTTGGCAACTTGAAGATGTCTGGACTTCAACTCCCAGAATTCCCCAGCCAGCATTCGCTGGCTGGGGAATTCTGGGAGTTGAAGTCCAGACATCTTCAAGTTGCCAAGGTTGGGAAACACTGCCCTAGACTTATGCGCACTATTTACTTTTACACAGTACCCTAAACAGGCTCCGCGTTAAAACAGCAGCCCGCCTGAAGCCACGCCTCTCTCCACCACCCCCTTGCCGGACTTCTACTCCCAGAATGCACAGGCAGAGCGCCGGAGCGTGCGCAGTCGCAGTCGCCCAGTGCGTGTGTGCATGAGGCGGGGAGAAGGCCGCCGCGTGAGGGAAAAAACGGGCGAGGCCTGAGGCGAAGGTGGTGGCCGTTGCCGCCGCCGCCGCCTCTCCTTCCCCTTCCCCCCCACCCTCTTCGGGGAGAGCGGCGGAAGGCCTCATCGCAACCGGGATCCGGGGCAACGGCTGGGCCCCACCGGCTCCGCTATTATGCGCCACAGCCTGGCCCAGCTCTTAGCGGCCTCGTCGGGGCAGGGAAAACCCGGAGAGCCGGTCGCGGCCTGCTCGTTTCCAAGCCCGGGGGCCGAGCGGCGGCCTGAGAAGGAGACCGAAGCGGCGGCGGCGGCGATGGCCGAGGATTCCCTGGAGGAGCCGGACGAGGGCGAGCTGCTCTTCCCCGCGGGGCTGGAGCTGGACGCCTGGCTGGAGGCGGCGGTGGGCGGCGGCGAGGCTTCCCCTGCGGCCTGGGGCAGGGCGAGTCCTCCGGCTGAGGCCGCGCGGCCTTCGAGCTCCTCTCGGCCGACGCGGCCGGGCAGCAACCGCCTGAAGGCGGCGGCGGCGGCTCGTCTGAACCGGCAGAAGAAGAAGCTGTACGTGCAGGGCCTGGAGACGCGCCTGCAAGGCTTGGCGGCCGAGAACCGGCAGCTGCGCGACCGCAACCGGGGCCTCTGCCGCCGCCTGCGCGACTTGGAGCGGGAGACGGGCTACTTGAGGGCCGTGCTGGCCAACCAGAGCGCTTTGGGCCGCCTGCTCGGACGCTTGGCCGGAGACGGCGCCGGCAGCCTGGGCCTCCGCATGAGGATCAGCACCAGCCTCTTCCAAGAAACGGCGGCCGGAGCCTTCGGCGAGAACGGCGACCACGACTACGCGCTCCCGATCCCGGCGGAAGAACCGGCGGAGAAGCTCTCGTCGTCGTCGTCGTCGGCCAGCCCCGGCGGCGTTTGCCTCCACGTGGACCGCGACCACCTTTCGGTGGAGTTTTGCTCTCTCTGCGCCAAGCGGGCGGCCAGCTCGGAGTCTTTGGCGGCCGCTGCTTCTTCTCCTCTTCCTCCTCTTGCTGCTGCTTCCTCCTTGCTCTCCAAAATGTAGGGTCAAGTATTTCCACTTCTTCGGGCCTACGCAGAACTTAATATATACATATATATATACTCCGGGTGTCTCTGCCTGCTGCCATCATCCCAGGGGTTGCTGGCGGAGGATGCAGTTAAGAGAGAGAGAGAGAGACAGAGGAGAGGAAGAGGATTGTAAAATAAAATAATAAAAAGAAAGAAAAGAAACCAGAGATAAATGGGTAAAGTGACAAGAAAGCTGGCTTCTTGGTTAGAGCCGCCTTTGCTTATTGGAAGGGTGGGGGGGAAGAAATGCAACCCCCCCTTTTTTTGTGTGTGTTAGAGGATCATCTTGTTGTGTCAGTGTGGGGTGGCGTCCCGGACGCCCAGCAGTGTTGTGGCTGAAATGTTTTCTGCAGGCGCATTGATCAAAACGGCTCTTGTCACTGAACTTGCAGCATGGAGAAAGCAGATAGTCAGTGGTGGTAAGAATAGCCCGAAAAGGGCAGAGGTAGCTTTTGGAGGTTCCCATGAAATGAATAATAATGGGAATAGATAAAGAGAAAAAATCTAGCCGGCTCTGTTGCTTAAAAAGAAGCTGGAAAACAAAATGCATAAACTTCAACGTCTTCGCTGGAGAGAGAGACTTAACATCCAAATAGTAATATAATGCACAGCAGGTAGTTTAAAAAAAGCATGCATGTGAAAATTGTAAGACATCTGTTATACATTACTATTAAACTTTTCTGACAGTTTCTCTTTTAGGTGCTTGCCCTGCCAGGCTCCGTTGTGTAGGGGTTAAAAGAACAGTCGTTTACCACCTCGCAACCTGGTAAGGATCCATAATATTCCCATAATGTGGTATCGGACAGTTTGCATTGGTACTTAGCCTGTTTTTCTTAAAAAAAAAAAAGATTTGGTCTGGTCCAGGAGTTAGAAGTAGGTCTGGAGGAAGTTCCAAAAATTAGTTAATTTTGATTAATCAAGTTTCAAGTAATTCAAGTTAGCACTACTTTCCCCTGTCATTCTAAATTTTTAACATGTTCCGATAAGACACTTGTAGAAATTATTTTAATGTAATATTTTAAAATAATAGGTTAAGATTTGGGAGGGGGGGGGAGAAATGCTGCTAAATGTACATTTAGCAATATGTTGTGTGGAGAAAGGGGAAATCAAAACCTTTTTTTTGGACTGAGACAATGTGAGTATATCTTTAAAGAAATAAAATATACCTCAACATTTACTTTAGAACTTGGACTTTTCTAGTGGAGTAAACTACTGAGTTTTGCAGTTTTGACAATGTTTAGTGAGGAGGCAATTGCTATAAGCTTTCCCAGTTAACAAGAGATGGATTATTTGTCCATGTATACTTGGCTGTTCAGTTACTATAATGTGTCCTTTTCTGCAAGGAAGCAAATAAGCCTACAGATTGTTTTAGTAATATCAGTGTTCTATCACTACATTGCTGCATGCATTTTGAAGACTACCTAGAAATATTTTAGTCTTGTGAATTTTGTTTAGTTTTGTCTCGTGCAGGACTCTTAAAGTGGGACCTGCATTTTGCTAAATTGTACTAAAATGAAAGTGGCATGCCAGTTTGAAAGTTTTCAAAAATTAAAAAGGAAAAAGTAAATGAACAAATATATATTCTCCCCCACACATTTATGCAATTGTTCCTGTCTAGGGTGGAGGAAGATTTTCTGCTGACAAGCTCATGCTGGTTTGGGGGCTAGCACATACGCTTTCCCCCCATCAACTGTCTGTTGTGCTTTATATTTAAACTTCTGTAAAATGGGGAAATAAGGGTTGTGAAATAATGTAAAGTGAGGTTTCACAAAGAATATTAAACCTGGAAAAATCAGTTGCCTCCACAAAGGAGGCTTCCTCTTATCTTGTCTTGAATTAGAAACATATGAATATTTCTCCTCAGAGGTGGGTTCCTACTGGTACGCTCTTGCCTGTTCGTCGCCGCAGAGCCGAAGAAGCTGGTGGCGTTCGCGGTGCGGGGCTCCCCCCGCCCGCTTTTCCCGGCCGCCGGGACACCGCCATTTGCATTCTTTTGCCCTCTGCCCAAGCAGAACGCTTTGCGCATGCGCAGAGGGCAAAAGAACGCAAATGGCGGCGTCCCGGCGGCCGGGGGAAGCCCCGTGCCGCGAACGCCACCAGCTTCTTCGGCTCTACGGCGACGAACAGGCAAGAGCGTACCGGTAGGAACCCACCTGTTTCTCCTATGAATGAAATGCAAAATTCTCAAAATCTGTTGCAATCTGTATGTGTTCAACCACAAGATTTTCTTTGTGAAACCTTGCTGTTTAATGAAGTATGTGTATATTTAGCATCCTTGTTTTTCTTTATGCTGAAGTGGATACAGCTGTCATGGGCAGAAGAGACGGGACCAGCTGCTGGCCACCCTTCCTGCTTTATTTTAAAAGGTAGTATGAGAAAAAGGGAGCAAGGTAACAGGGCATTGGCTGTATTTCACTTTGAAAACAACCCTGAACAGGGTAACGTTGATGTTTTGAGCAACTAATCCAATCTAGCAAGAAATGAAACATACTGGTGTGAAAAGTGGCATCATTAAAAAAAAAGCATTTGCTTTCTCGCTGGCTATTTCATGTTCTCATATTCTGAAATTGACCAAATTGTTCAAACTTTTATTCATGTATCAGACGATTGATAACACCTTAAATTTCCCAAGCTAGAATTAGGATTGCTGCAAAGACTATTTTAATTCTCTTTTAATTGATGTACGGTAGCTGTTTTCCCTTCTATTGTCACATCTGCTATATAAATGGACATATTCCCATCTCTAAATCAGTAGGAGCATCTTCAAGGAAACTGGCAAGTCTTTTCTTAAGGCAGCTGCAGCACTGCAGAGAACTAATTTCTTTGCCAGTTCATTTCTTGATATTATCCCATGGCTATTTTTTAGAAGTCTTCGAAATGTAGTCGTCCTTGCCAGATAATAAACGTAAATATGAAAATATAGACAAGTTTCACAGTTTTTAATCATGCTTCTTTAAATGGCAGCAATTTATTGTCCATAATTCATTTATTTATTCTCTTGGGACTCGATATAATTTATTGGTTCCTTTTTTTCTATTACTGATAGCATTCGGCTAACAGGAGGAAAGATTTGTGACACATACTTGTCTCTGGTGGTATTTCAAGAAGCAAATGCCTTTTTAAATTGCTTTTCACACAAGTCATTTTGTTAATGTTGCATTATTGTGAAATGGAATCCTCTTTTCTTTTGTATGATTTAAAGTGTTGTGAGATTAAAAATATATACGTATTCTGGGTATTTAACCATCTCTGTCGTTGAAAAATAAACTGTTGCCTTGAATACCATTCTCAGCATAGAAAGTGAGTGACACATTTGCTTAGTCAAAAGCCCAGAAGTGAAGACCTGCAGGGATTTTAGTGCCTACTAAAACATATTCAAGCCAAATAGATTTGCAAATGTTTTGTCCTTGTTAACTAGTTTGATTGAATATGTCTTGAAATTAAAGCTTGAATGGAATATCCTAATAGTACTTCAAAAATATGTCAGTGTTTCTGTGTAAGTAATTCAGGCATACTTATGAGGACATCTATTAAAATTAAAAATGTTTACCTTTCAGTCAAAGACTCAAGGCTGTTTTTTATCAAATCCCTGAATTTTCTATAACATGGTGGTATGGCTGGGTGGCTCATTCAGAAATGTACAGTGTTAAGAGATGTATTATAGCTTAGCCAATATAATTGTGTGTGTTTTTCTGGCTGGGGATGGATTTATATTAGTGTTCAGAGGGTTTTTTCTTTGATTGATAATGATGTAGCAGTATTTACTTAAGATGCTTTAATTTTCTGTATCATTTTTCATCAAATGCTCCCAGAATGGTTTACCTAACAGAAAAATTGCAAAACTAAACAATAATTGAATATTTCTTTTAGTATAGAAAATAACCACTAGCCATTACCTTGTTCAGACAAAATTTATTGATCTCATATGTATATTTCCATTCTTGAGAATAATAACCATATATAAGGCAGTTAAAACTACCATATTTTTCGGAGTATAAGACGCACCGGAGTATAAGACGCACCTTAGTTTTTGGGGAGGAAAATAAGGGAAAACAATCTACCTACCAGGTATTCATCTGGCTAGCGTCCTTAGTCTGGTCAGCTTCAACACTTTATTTTATCCCCTGGTTTGGGCTGAAAAAAACCTTTTTTGGAGGGAATAGTAATGAAAACAAGCCTGTAAAGACTTAGGGCTGGAAAAAAACTTCTTTGGAGTAGCAATGAAAACATCCTGCAAGCTGGGAAGATCATTAGCACTTTGTTAGGGCTGAAAAAAAAAGCTTTGAAAAAGCTACATTTGGAGTATAAGACACACCCAAATTTTCATCCTCTTTTTTTGGGGGGTGGGAAGGTGCGTCTTATATTCCGAAAAATACGGTAAGTGAATCTGGCTTCCCCATTGATTTTCAATCAGAATAGAGTTGGAAGGGACCTTGGAGGTCTTCTATTCCAACCCCCTGCTCAAGCAGGAGACACTATACCCGTGATGGCGAACCTATGGCACGGGTGCCACAAGTGGCACGCGGAGCCATATCGGTGGGCACGCGAGCTCAGGTCCGGCGCGCATGTGTTCACCGGCCGGCTGATTTTCAGGCCTTCTGGGCCCACTGGGAGTCAGGAAACAGGCTGTTTCCAGCCTCCAGAGGGGGTGGGGAAGGCTGTTTTCGCCCTCCCCAGGCTCCTAGAAAGGCTCTAAAGCCTGGGGAGAGCAAAAAATGGGCGTGCCATTGCATGCTGGGAGTGGGGGGGGTCATGCGTGCATGCGCGGGGGTGCATGGAATTATGGGTGTGGGCACGCACACACGTGATCCCCCGCACCCCCCCCTTTTTGGCACGCGAACCAAAAAAGGTTCGCCATCACTGTGAAAAACGGTCATGTCACTGTTTTCAGTGCCCCTGTAACTTCGAATAGTCACTAAATGAACTGTTGTAAGGCAAGGATTACCCGTATTCACCTTGCAAAATGGAAGCGTCCCAAATTCTCTTTTGTTTGGAGGTAAAATGTCTGAAAAGTGGCTTGTTGTGGGTTTGAAACATACCATTTTGGATTTCACATATGATCTAAAATTAACTAGCCTTTTCTAATATAAAAAAGAACTCAATATGATTCATATCTGGGTGTATATTAACATAATTAGAACTACACTGAATAAAAGGTACTAAAGACAATCTTAAAAAGTAGTCCAGTATGGACGTCTTCAAGTAGGCATATGATAAAGATAAATGGTATTTGCACTAGTAAGTGAGCTTTAGAGCACATAAAAATAATTTAGAGCAAATCTGGGCAACTAGTCACTCAACATCCTATATATACAGGTAGTCCTCGATTTAAAACAGTTCATTTAGTAACCGTTCAAAGTTAACAGTAGCACTGAAAAGAAACTTAATCTTTTTCACACTTATGACCATTGCAGCATCCTATGGTCACATGATCAAATTTAGGTGCTTGGCAACTGGTTCATATTTATGATCGTTGCTATGTCTCAAGGTCATGTGCAGGAGTGGGTTCTGGATTCCTTTACTGCCAGTTCGCTCAGGGACGTGCCGCGCATGCGCAGTACTTTAAAAAAGCTGTGCATGCGCAGAAGTAAAAAACAAGATGGTGCCGCCAAGAAAACTGGCTTGGGGGAGTGGCAGGCCTGGGTTGCTGCTGGTTCCAGCGACCCAGGCCACCAAGTTACTACTGGTTTTATAGAACCGGTCCGAACCAGTAGGAACCCACCTCTGGTCATGTGATCTCCTTTTGCGACCTGACAAGCAAACTCAATGGGGAATCCAGATTCACTTAACTACTGTTTTATTAACAGCTGCAGTTACTCACTTTAACAACTGCGGCAGGAAAAGTAAAAACACAGAGCAAACTCGCTTAACAAATGTTTCACTTAGCAACATAAAATGTTGGGCTCGATTGTGGTCATAACTCTAGGACTACCTGTACAGCTTCCTGTACTGCGGCATTAAAACCTAGCGGCGGAATGATTGGGTTTGGTCTGCGTTTTGAGTGGGGGCCAGTTTGCTTCAGATGGTCTCAATTTTTCAACTTTGGAGAAAGCTCCAGATTTGCAAGAGTTGAAAATCTCGCCCTGATACCAGAGTGTTAACAATTTCCTTCATGCAGTACTGATTTCCCTGCCAATGTCTCAAGAGTCGCGTGGGCCTTAGCTGCAGTTAAAATTTCTACCCCACCATCAGCCCTGCACACGCTGAAAAAGATGCTGAGGACATGACTCATTTTTAATGATGTATCTCTTGGCACTAGTTAATTTAGGTACTTGAGGCCTTTAATGAGCCCTTGCCCCTGTGGGATAATTCCATTTGACAGCAGCACATCTTTCGAGAATTAAAGTTGCCATCCTGTCTTACATTTTAATAGATATAAGGATGTTACCCAAACACATAGTTGATAGGGCAAGTAGGTGCAGTAATGAGTGGATAGGGGCGACTAGCAAAAATCGGGGGCGGGGGGGGGGCTATGGGGATAGATGAAGTACTTACTGGGAAGGTGGGCAAGTGGTACTTTGAATACTGGGTTGGCCACTAAGCAGATTTAACGTCTTGCTTATTCTTTGCGTAATAATAATGTGGATATTTAAACTTGGAAATAGGTATATCCCAGTAAATTTGAAGCTAAGCTTATAATTCTTAAACAACACTACATGGGGCTCTACATGGGGCTACCCTTGAAAAGTATTGCAATTGGTACAAAATGCGGCTGCACGTAACACCCATTCTCCGCCAGCTGCATTGATTGCCCATTGGTCTCCGGGTGCAATTCAAGGTGTTGATTATCATCTTTAAAGCCCTACATGGCTTAGGACCAGGCTATCTCTGGGACCACATCCTACCTCATACATCCCTACGACCAATTAGGTCCCACAGTCAGTCTCCTCCAGGTCCCTTCAGCCAAACAATGTCGATTGGCGGGACCAAGGGGGAGAGCCTTCTCTGTGGGGGCTCCAGTTCTTTGGAACCAACTACCCCCAGAGATCTGATCTATCCCCACCTTGCTGGCCTTCCGGAAAGCTATTAAGACATGGCTCTTCCTGCAGGCGGGGTGATGTGACCAATGAACATCTTAGATCTCCCCCAGGTACGAATGTGTTGTTTGGCTTTTAAATCTTTTAATTAATTAAATGTTTTATTTTTGCTACTGTTTTTATATTGTTCTTATACTCTGTTGTACGCCGTCCTGAGTCCCCAGGGAGTAGGGCGGCATATAAGAACAGCAAAATAAATAAACAAATAAACTGATTTGCTTAAGGAAAGAATTCTGACGTATGAGATCGTCCAAAACTTTTCTTGCGCACACATATTTCTGATGAAAGCCCCAGCTGTATGGTTCAGTTCCCCTACAGGTAGTAAAGTAGGATTATAATTGAGCCCAGAATTATGGTCGTAAATCGTTGTGGTTCATAGGTTGAAGCATTACATGACCGGATCTGATTTTGTGACCATTTTTTAGGATGGTTGAGCGAATCTGTTCTCCCAATGCCCCCCCCCCCTGCTCCCCAAGAAACCGGAAGTAAAGCAGCACAAACTGCTGTCATGGTTTCGCAGGCCATTGCAAATTGTTGTAAAGGTGAGCCAGCTGCCAAGTGCTCAAAATGCAGTTACATGACCAGAGGTCTGTGCAAGGGATGCAATTGCTCAGCTGTTAGATGCTGAGCTTGTCAGCTGGAGAGCTGACAGCCCTGGTTTGAGAGCTGAGCTCAGCATGATGGGATGAGCCCCCGTTACTTACCCCAGCTCCTGCCTACCTAGTAGTTCCAAAGCATGCAAACGCAAGGAGATAATTAGATACCACTTTGGTGGGAAGATAACAGCCTTGGCGTATTGGCGTAGTCATG
The DNA here is from genome assembly GCA_023053685.1 of Diadophis punctatus similis. NCBI lineage: Eukaryota > Metazoa > Chordata > Lepidosauria > Squamata > Dipsadidae > Diadophis > Diadophis punctatus. Next base: position 18,625,845 of record JALIGW010000016.1, read on the forward strand.
CTGTGGCCCCATACCACAGAAACATCTTTGGACAATGCTGACTCCCTTGGCTAAGAAACTTGAGATATGCACTGCCCCCTAGCATTGGACACGGCTGGACAGGGGATACCTTTATCTTTAGGGTTGAGTGCAGCCACTGGGATTTCAAAAATGAGTTGCAAGTAACTCTCGGGAGGTCTGTTGTAACTTCGAGCTGTTGTTAAGCAACTAGTCGTTAAGTTGAGGACTGCCTGTGTTGTTAGCTATGTTACCATTTTTTTCCCACTGGGTAGGTTGAGTTATTGTTGGAGTCTTGCATGAAATTGCCCTCCATTTTGTTCTGGATTGTGGAAATAACCGAGAAATACTTGTGTCAACTCTATCCCGTATATATATCAACAATCTATGCTGGGTTACTAGAAATATTGTTCATGTGCTCCAGGAAGGGCTCTATGTATTGGATGCATTTGTTGCTGTGTACATATATAGATAAGTATATCTATAAACTTTATATAAATCAGTATATCTATACACCGCTTCTTTTTCAACAGTACCTCTTTACTTCCCTCCCCAAAAGTTTAGTTGTTGCTCTTCTCATTCACCCAATGTTGTTGGTTGCTCTCTTGCAGTACAGCACAAGAAGTCGATCCTTTTAAGATTCTCCTTGGGATTGGGGTTCGTGTGTTTCAATTTTCCCATTTTCACAAAGTTGATATAAATGACCCAAACCAGACTAGAACTTTCAGAAGTTATCCAAACCTTGAAAGAACTCCAATCAAATAAAAGCTAAAACACCTTTTTAAAGTTTTATTCTCTGATTTCCTCGGGATCCCTTCCAGGTTCCGGCATGCAGATCGTTTTGAGATATATGTCGTGGTGTCTTGAGCCAAGGTACGCGCCAAAAGCAACTTGGATGAAAGCTGCAAATCTCATCTTTTTGAAAATCGGTTTACTAACCGAGACCCAGAATCGCACTGCATTGTCTTTGTTTGGCAAGGGAGCAGTATAGTACCTGGAAGAGGGAAAAAAGGTTATGAAGAAGAGTTTGGCTAAGATTGCTAAGATAATTTAGGAATTAACTGCTTTGTCACTCCATTAAAAAGGACCCATTTCCCAGTTTAAAATAGACTCTACTACCGAGAAGGAAATAAATTGCTGACAGATTCTTTCTAAAATTTGCCATCCCTGAATGTTATTCAAAGGAGGATACTGGAAGACCTCGAGTTACATGCATTCGTTTAGTGACCATTTGAAGTTACAACAGCGTTGAAAAAAGTGACCTATGACCATTTTTCACACTTAGTTGTGGCATTCCTGTGGTCATGTGATCAAAATTGGCAACTGGCTCATGACGGTTGCAGTGTCCCAGGGTCAAGTAGATATCCCCTTTTGCGACCTCCTGACATGCAAAGTCAAGGGGGAAGCCAAATTTACTTCACAAACATATTACTAGCTTAGCAACTGCAATGATTCACTTAACAACTGTGGCAAGAAAGATCGTAAAATGGGGGCAAATCTCACTTAACAACTGACTTGCTTAGCAATGGCAGTTTTGGCCTCCATTGTGGTCGTAGGTTGAGGACTATATAGATTTAGGTGTAAAGCTTTTGCAATAATGGGTTTTAATTGTAATGTTAATTCATTATGTTCTGGAACCCTGTTCCCTCTTCCTACAGGTAGTCCCTGTTTTATGACCATTTGTTCAGCGACCATTCAAAGTTACATTGGTGCTGAATTAGGGGACTTATCACAGGTCTTCAAGTTCTGGCCATCGCAGGATCCCCATGGCCATGTGATTGGATCCCAGTTTAAGATGACAACATTGCAATCTCCCATGGTCATGTGATCATGATTTCCGACATTTTCTGCTGGCTTCCCACAAAAGCAGAGAATTGGAAGCTGCTTAATGAATTGCAGTTTTCCTTAACAACAGCAGCCAGGACTATCAAAATTGCTGTGGCCAGGCGATTCTGATCCCAGCTGTCATAATGGAACAAGGCCTACCCATATTCTCACGAAGTTGAGGAAAACATTGAAATTGAGAAAATAATTTAGTACATAAGACGGGAAGGTACAGAATCCTATAATCTACACGATCATGTTGGATAATTACATACAATTAAGGCCTACATCCCAATGTTTTTGTTATCCACATAGGTCCAACAATGAAAGATCATTATGAAAACAGACTATCTCACAAAACAGAAGCAATGAATAAATAGGGTTTTTGGAATTATGCCCAAGTTTATAAGACTGAAAGCATACAGTTTTGTAGACATTTGATTTTCAAGCAAATGGTTAATAAATAACAAAAAAGCAATTTCTAAATACAAACAAAACAATTTTGGTTCCTACAAATAAAATGCTAACAGAGTGCTTAATATAACAATGCAATTGAAACATACCTTGTAGCCAGCAATGCATTCAGAGGTAGCGCTATAATGATAGGGTAGAAGAAGCCCATGACAGCTCCTACTAAACCACCTCTCACCATAGCACAGATTTCACAATTTAAGTTGCCTGAAACAATAATGGAATGAACTGAATTAGTATTTGTGGTTTAAAATCCTGTCCCAGAAAAATTGCAGTGGACATGCTGCATGCCGACAATGTTCCTCTTGTGGGATTAGGTTAGGTATGGAGCATGTGACATAAAATGCTATGTTCCAAGCATCACTGGAACATTTAAAGTGTCCCAAATTCCAGTGTGGGTGTGTTTGTTTGTTTCTATCTCTCTCCCTTCCTTCCTTCCTCCTCCCTCCCTCCCTTCACCATAAATTAGCACAGTAATCCATGCCAAGTTCTACTACATGGCCTGCAAAGTAATTGGCCCAGGGTTATTTTAATTATTTTTAAATTATGGAAGCACACCTTTAGGAATGCTAATATATTAGCTAGTTTTCTGTAGGTTGTATAGGTAGCTCCAGGATGTTTATCACCCTTTTTGGTGGTCCTAATCAAAACATGAAGGAATTGTTTCAGATTTCCATTGCAAGAGAACACTCAAAACAAGTTCGAATGAGATGCCTAATTTTTTGGGCCTTTGATTTTTCAAAGTGCAGATTTATACATCTTCAATCACTTTTTCTCAGATAGATAGCCCTGGCAATTTTTCAGATGTGTGGACTTCAACTCCCAGAATTGCCTGGGGAATTCTGGGAATTGAATCCCACATATCTTAAAAAAGCTGCCATGGTTGAGAAACCAGAGGAAAAATTCTGTATTTAAAAAGCAGTTTACTCTAGTTTGGTTGCAATACGATCAGAAACATAGATTGTTCACTACATTGATGCCTGTCCTAATTTTGCCGATGATGTCTTTTCCAGTGCTGCTTTAGTTTTATTAGTAATTTCTTAAAGAATGTTTCATAAAATGGACTATAAAAGGCTTTGAAAACACACATCCTATTGGATGCTTCTGCCTTACAACAGGCAGAGCTTCAGTAAAGCTGCCACTTCTCCACAATGTAGCAGCCAGAGAAAAGAGTAAGCTTACGGTGTGCATCTTCATGTCAAAACTTGATTAATATCCTCAACTGGAATCTGATTACCTGGCAATTGATTTATTGCAAGGAGCTGTACATGGGTCTGCCCTTGAAGACTATCCAGAAGCTATAGCTGGTCCAAAATGCAGCAGTCATAGTAATAATGGGAGCTTCTTGTTATGTCCATGGATCATTGCTGTTGGGCAAGCTGCACATGGCTTCTATGTGCAATTCAAGGTGCTAGTCATTATGCACAAGTTGATACATGGCTTCCAGGTGCAATTCAAGGTGCTGGATTTTCACGGAAAAGGGTCTGGCTATTTGAGAGTCCATTTGCATCCATTCACTTCTACCCATATGAATAGGTGCTCCAGTAAACTGTCAGTTAACAGTTGTCATCTTATCAGATTCAAGAAGCGTGCCTATTCTGTTGCAGCCCCCCGTTATTTATCGAAAAAACACAACTTCTAATAAACAGCTTTCACCAAAGATACATACAATGACCACTCTCTTATCGCCTGGATATTTCAAGTTTCTGAACAGGGTGTTTGGGTACCTCCTGTCAAGTTTTTATGAATTGTACTGTTTTCTCTGGTTGGTTACATTTCTTACTGTGCTTTTAAGTTCTGTTTTTTGAAATATTGTAAGCTGCTCAGAATCTTTTTGAAAATAGAAGCTTTGAAAGGCAATCCAGCATCCCCTAACCAAGCATGATAAAAGGTGAAATATGCTGGAAATTATTCTGGGAATTGTACAGTGCAGTGAATGGAAAAAAGAAACTCGTAAGAATTGGAGTTATAACTTTAAGATTTACTTCATCTGGAGCAGTAAGTACCAGGATCTTACTTAACTATTACACACTGTTTACTAAAATGGGTTCTGTTTTGTGGGGCATAATTAAAAACAAACAAACAAACCAACTTTGACAACCAATTCCAGAACCACCACTAGAAATTGTTATTTATTAAAGAGACACACCATGTAATAAAGAGGGTGGAGTCCAATCTGGCTCAGTGAAGGTAAGTCTATGCCATGCCAGAAATATCAGAATAGTTATTACAGAGATCTAAAAAATTATTGCATTAATTGGATGAAGTCTTAAGACATACCTGTCATTAAAGAGTGTTTCACTGCGGCCTCATAAGCAACTGTAGTTGTGGTGAGTGGCAATATGGACATGGCTGCAACTGTTGAATAACGAGCCTGTGTGACATGCAGAGTCTTCCTAAATAAGTTATTAGATATTAAGGCAAGGAGACTTGAATTGAGGGCAAGGGCGAAGCCTCCAGTATGGAAGAAATTTCTGTAGAAGAAGAGAAGGTATTATTGCTGCTGCCACCACCAATGACTACCACACTAACCTGTGTATCAGCCTAGTGCATCACACATAGCAAAAGAATAAAAAAGGAAAGCAAATATTCTCACTCCGAAAGCATAAAATAATAGTATAGAATCTCATGACATACCGTATTTTTCGGAGTATAAGACGCACCTTAGTTTTGGGGGAGGAAAACAAGGAAAAAAGGCCTCTGCCTCCAAGCAATTTGCCAAACAGCAAACAGCACAGATGATATACACTGTTTGCTGTGTATTTCTGTGCATGTGTGCCTGACCCATAGAAATAGCAAAGAATTGGAGAACTACATTATGCCAGAAAGTTTTCTTAAATATAGTCACACGAACTCCTCCCAATTATTTAAATAGATCTACTCCAAGGTAAGTCAGGATTTAACTCTAATACTAAACAGGACACACTTACATTTCAGACTGTAGAGCTGTTAAAATTAATTAAAATTTCTGGAAGTATACATTATTCTCTATTATTTAAAAGAAGATACAATAGCACTGGATCTCTTCAGAGCAAGCATTTATTTTAAAAAGCTTTATTTTGTTAAGTTGTCTAGAGGTCTCCAACCGTGGCAACTTTAAGACTTGTGGACTTCAACTCCCAGAATTCCACAGCCAGCAAAGCTAACAAAGCTGGCTGTGGAATTCTGGGAGTTGAAGTCCACAAGTCTTAAAATTGCCAAGGTTGGAGACCCCTGGTCTAGAACAATAATAAAGCAGTCTTTAAAAAATAAGTAATAATTTGAACATTCTACAGACATTTATAGTTATTCACTTACCCCCTTGCATCCAGTTCAGCAGAAAATAAAAATCTGCGTGTCTCTCCCAGATATTTGCCTCTTTGCAGCTACCGGTAGTTTCAGTTTCATTTTAGCACGTGGCAAATCAGCTGTAGGTTGGGAAGCTGCTAATGACTTTCTTGGCTTTATAGGCTCTTCCCTCTTTGCTGCAAGCAGGTAAATTACTGGAAGACAGACGCCAAAGGGTGGGGGTGGCTGGGGCTACATTCGGTGTATAAGACGCACCCAAGTTTTCACCTTTTTGGGGGTAAAAAGGTGCGTCTTATACTCCGAAAAATACAGTATTCCTGAGGACTAGCTTCATGATGGGTATATTTTCTACTAAAAGCAATTAGGTTCATACAGTGGTGGCAACAAGACTATAATTTCTGCTAAGGGAAGTCTGATATTTTTAGGCAAACAAAAAGCCCTATTGAAATTAGCATCCTTTGTCAAATTAGCATCCATTTATTGCCACCACTGTATGAACCTGATTGCTCGTACCTTTCATAAAGCTAGTCCTCAGGAATATGTCATGAGATTCTATACTATTCTAAGCTTCCAGAGTCAGCCTTAAGGTTGACAGATGCATACCTGTGCAGGTGAACTGTTGAAGTAGTAATGAATGCAAAGACTATTCGGGCAGCAGACAGAACCCTGCTCACCTCCTAAAGCAGGTGTGGATTATTTTTCAGCACCAAGAGGTTGGACTTTTGAAACTATTTTGTTTGATGGATGGGCATGGTTATGGTTGCATCAGAATTTCCAGTGTATTTGGGGGAGAATAAATAACGGTAAGAAATTTAGATTTGTAAACAGTTACAAATCAATCAAAAATGGCTTTTCATCCCATTTCAGGGCTGAAAAACATTTTGGTCACAAAGAGCAAAGTATATATATATGTCATTAAGGGTGAACTATATCTGAAGCTAAGTATTTTACTTTGCAATGTTGGGCTGCCAACCTCCATATGTAGATTTTCTGACTGCTGGCTTTGCTAGCTGACGAAAATACATGGATAGTTATGCCAATTTCATAACTTGGGAAATTGAAGAACTGTTTATTGCCAAAAAAAAAAAAGCTCAACTAAAGATGCTACATTTGGTTGGCTTTAAACCTGATTAGGGGTTGTGTCTCTGTCTGTATTTCAATATATGGTGTGCACCCAGAAAATAAAAAGCAAACACAACAATAAGTTTGAATTGTATGCTGGAGGTTCAGAAAATAAGGGTTCAGAAAATAAGTATTTTTTCCTAACTATATTTACAGTGCATTATCAGGGTGCAGATTCCTGAGTGCTTTGAAAACAGAACTGTCAAAAGGGAGTCCTTGACTTATGACCACAATTGAGGCCCAAATTTCTGTTGCTAAACGAGACAGCTGTTAAGTGAGTTTTGCCGCATTTCGCAATCTTTCTTGCCACAGTTGTGAAATGAATCACTGTAGTTGTTGAGTTAGTAATGCAGTTGTAGTGTCTTCCCCATTTGATATTGCTTGTCAAATGATCGCAAAAGGTGATCACATGATCTGCAATTGTCATACAAATGTGCAAATTGCCAAACGACCAAATTTTGATCACATGACCATAGGGATGCTGCAATGGTTGTGTGAAAAATGGCCATACAGTCACTTTTTTCAATGCCATTGTAATTTCAAGTGGTCACTAAACAAAAGGTTGTAAGTCAAGGACCGCCTGTGCTTAAATATTCAGATATTTGCAAAGTGTTAGTGCTCACTGATCTTGCTGAGGCAGCCTTTCAAACATCTTTTGCCAGCTGGCTTCTGAGATTCTTCTCGGATTATTGATTTTTTTCTCCATAGGATGGTCCAGAAATTCTTTCCCTGCCATTTTAATCTCTGGAGCGTTGAGGGGATAAAGGGGATTAAAAGAGAACATACATAATGGTATTGTAATGCTTCAGTAATGCTTCTTATCAGTAGGTTGGATCTCCACTTTTACCCAAGCCTGAAAAAAAAGAGTGCTTTAAGATTCATTTTAGATTTTCAGTAATTCATAGGTTTTCTTAAAGCAGGGAGGGAACTTGGAAAGTTAAGCTGCTATAAGGAATAGCTTAGAAGTCCACTGTTCTCGCAGAGTCTGCAGCACTTCCGAAACATGTAATCATAATATTTTATTATTACAAAAACAGGGTGCTGTGTGTCTTTGCCCAAAGAAATCTCTTTAAATTATCATATTTTATTAATGCCATTTTTAGGTAGGTTTTATTTTCGCTACTATCAATGGCCAAAGCAGTAACTAAATTGAAAGCTGTCCAGAGTCACTTGATTGAGTTTGGCAGCTATAGAAATTGAATAAATAGATTGATTTATTGATAAAGCCTATTTATTTTTCTAATGACAAGAGAGCAACAAAGAAGCAAGTTAACTCTTACACATCAAAATCCTGCTCTTCCTATTGTAAAGTCTAAACAACTGAAACCATTTATGCTGGAAAATGAAGGATTTTAAAATTGAGACTTAAAATGTCTCAATTCACTTTAATAACTTCCTCAAACACAGATCAATCAGTCAAGACACTTTGCTCCAATGCCCTACATCAGTGATGGCAAACCTTTTTTGGCTCGGGTGCCAAAAGGGAGCGTGTGCGATAGCAGGCGCGTGCATGCCCACACCATAATGCAATGCCCTGCGCATGTGCACAACCCCCCGCTGCCCCCCCCCCACGCATGTGCACAAGCCTCACTGAAGCCTCCTGGCTTCCAGTAGGCCTGTTAGGCTGTTTTTCGCTCTCCCCAGGGTTCAGGAAAGCCGCCTGACGCCTGGGGACGGTGAAAAATGGCCCAACGGGCCAACTGGAAGTTCGGAAACGAAAGGAAATGGAGCTGCCGTACTACTTACCTTCAGATAGTTGCAACCAGGTCTGGCATACCTCGGCCCATTTCTTCTGCAGCCGGAAAGGTTTTCCTGAAGGCCTGTGTACCGATAACAGAACTCCGGATTGATCTGGAGCTCTGTTATCAGCTGCAGACGCCTTCAGAAAAGCCTTCCCAGCTGCAGAAGAAATGGGCCGAGATGTGAGAGGCCTGGTTGCAACTGTCCAAAGCCGAAGAAGTTCCTGAAGACCTCTGAAAGCGAAAAGGAAGCTGAGGGTGAGCACACAAGTGAACTTCCGGTTGGTCCCCTTTTCACCTTGGGGAGAGCAAAAACAGCCGAAAAGAAGGCCGAAAATCAGCTGGCCAGCACGCACATGCGCGCTGGAGCTGACAGGGCAACGCCTCGCGTGCCCACAGATATGGCTCCACGTGCTACCTGTGGCATGCGTACCATAGGTTTGCCATCACTGCCCTACATTCATTTTTTTCTTTTATTCCTATCTATTTTTATATATGCTGATAAACTGTAAAGATCAGAAGCCTCTCCCTCCCTCCTTTCTTCCTCTTTACTTTTACTTTTCATTTTCTTTCCATTTGTAATGTTTTTATTCTGTAAAAAAGGTTTAATAAAAATTAAAACTGATTTGAAGATGCAAAATACATGCACACGCACAATGCTTTTAGGTATGCTAAATCACAGCTGCCTTCAAACTGCTGGGAAGCTTTTTTGCCAACACACTTCCCCTACATATCCCTAAATGAACACTTAGACTTAGAATAACTTTACTGTCACTTTGAATGTACACTAATCGGCATTCATTACAATGAAATTTCATTGCATACAACAGGTCACCACCTCCAATATACACTACATGACTAAATAAATAAATACAAAATTACGCACACCCACATATATGATAAAGAAACAACCCAGTCTACTTCAAATGTATACATATACATGGCGAGGAAAACGACTCTTGCCAGTTTTCCAGGCGGATAACTTGGGGAACAAAACTGTTACAGAATCTGGTAGTCCTGCTAGAAATACTTCAAAAGCTCCTCCCCAGAGGGAAGCAACACAAAGGAAACTGAAAACAAAACAAAGGAAACTTTGGGAAAGGTGGATTTATTGTCACAATGTAAGTAAAAGTCCACGCCTCCCCTGGGTTCTTCCTGCACCTCACAGGTTGGGAAACTTTGTTTTTGGGCAACAAGTGTCATTTCAACAGTGAGATGGGCAGCATATAAATGTAATAAGTGAAAGTTGGATTGTTCTCTGAAGCAGCAGCTGACCTCACACTCTGGTGCTCTGATTTACACTGGAGTTCTTCATCAACCCCAGAGAGACGACCCATGCACGTTAGCACCATTTCCTTCCCCACTATCCCTCCCATCCCTCCACCCCTTCCTTCTGTCCATCCACTCCTATCCCTTCCTTCCTTCTGTCCATCCACTCCTTCTATCCCTTCCTTCCTTCCTTCTGTCCATCCACTCCTTCTATCCCTTCCTTCATTTCCTTCCTTCCTTCTGTCCATCTACTCCTTCTATCCCTTCCTTCATTTCCTTCCTTCTTTCTGTCCATCCACTCCTATCCCTTCCTTCATTTCCTTCCTTCTTTCTGTCCATCCACTCCTTCTATCCCTTCCTTCCTTCCTTCTGTCCATCGACTCCTTCTATTCCTTCCTTCATTTCACTCCTTCCTTCTGTCCATCCACTCCTTCTATACCTTCCTACATTTCCTTCCTTCTGTCCATCCACTCCTTCTATCCCTTCCTTCCATTTCCTTCCTTCCTTCTGTCCATGCACTCCTTCTATCCCTTCATTTCCTTCCTTCCTTCTGTCCATGCACTCCTCCTATCCCTTCCTTCATTTCCTTCCTTCCTTCTTTCTGTCCATCCACTCCTTCTATCCCTTCCTTCATTTCCTTCCTTCCTTCCTAATCACACCACACACCACACCAAACACTTTCAGCACTTAGGAAGGTCGGGCCCGATGCAGGGAGGGCCAACCCCCTGCTCCGTTTTGCAGCAGCGCTGCAGCCACTTCCCCCTCGCAGGTAGCAAAGTCTCCTAGTCCAGCAGCCTCGCCCTCCCCTCTTTTACACCCACCGCAATCCCGGGTTAGCGCTTTGCTTGCAGTCACGACCTTCCCCAGCTGGGCAATGAAAGGTCCGCAGGCAGCCCACCAAACCGGAGCTATGCAGAGATGCCTTCCCCTCTGCAGCAATCCCTGCATTGCACCCGCGGACGCCGCAAGGCGTTGTTTAATTTAAGGCCCGTTTGGCAGGAGAGAAAGCCAAGCGCGGAAGGCCTCCCGGTGTCAGCAAAGGAGAACCGATCGGTGGTGGTGGTGGTAAACAACCGAGTTTTCCCATCCGCGCCTCCCCCCCCCGCCCTTTCCCACCAGCTTCCACCTACGTTGTATAGGCGCTTCTTTTTTTTTTGCTAGCCGCAGCCCCGGTGAGGCCTTCCCGCTCAGGGTCTTTCCTCGCTCGGACTGCCCGACCCGCTCCGGGCCCGCGTAAGCGCTGAGGTCGCGCGGCTCGGCTGGGTCACACGCCGCCCGCGGGGGCCGCCATCTTGGCTGGTCACGTGGCCCGGCTCGGATTGGGCGGCTGGGCGAAAGAGGCCGCGCGCGGGAGACGCCCATTGGGCCGCCCGCGCTCAAGGTCCTCCCCCTTCCCCCCCGCCTCCGGGCCCCTCCTCCCGCCTGCTGTCCGGCCGTGCTGAGGCGCGTAATCAGGCGGGCCGGAGAGGCGGCCGCGCTTGCTGAGGCGAGGCGGGGCGGCAAGGCGATGGCGGTGGCCGCGGCGGGGATGAGGCTGGCGGCGGCATTGGCATTATTGCGGTGGTTTCCACGCAGATGGAGCTGAGCCGGCGCGGGCGGCCGAGCGAGGGATCAGGCCGGCTGAAACGGACGGACGAACGGAGCGGCTTTATTCCACCCCTCCGCGACCGCGGAGCCCCTGCGACGAAGGTTCAGCCGCCAGCGCGGTAATAATATCTGCAAAAAAAAAATTCCCTCTGTAAATGGCTCTTTCGGGCCATCCTCCGCTTCGCCGTGGCACGGACTCCACTCCCCATCGTTCCCAGCCAGCGTGGCGAAGGGGGCGTGTCGGGGTAATCCCTCTGGCGTGTAGAAGCCCATCGTTCCCGGCAGCCTGTCCTGACGTTGCCAACCCCCCCGCCCCGCTTTGGGCCAGGATTTACTGGCGTCCTCCCAAAATGGGTTGGACTACCAGGCCCATCATCCTGGGTTGGGAAAGGTGGGGCAGATGTGAGTCTAGAGAGGAGACTTGTTCCTGTGGTCCATTTTTTCCCCATCCAAGGAGGTTGTTTGGCTCCCCCCACAACTCTTCCTGTCCCCCCCCCCCATTTTTGACATCCCCATTTTTATGCTTTTTCTCATTATCCTACAATCTGCTCAATCCCCTTTTCTTGTTTATTTAGGTGGCTTATTTAATCCCTCCCTTGAATCTTGCCTTCATCCTTGCCTCCATCACTTGACACTTCGTTTTTATCATTTACTCCCACCCACTTTTTTGCAACCTGCTTAAAACGGTCTTCCCACCCATGATCATGCCTTCTCACTTGCTGCTTCTTTTCACTTTTAGTCACTGCAACCTTTTTTTTTTCTTTTTTCTTTGGTCTTCATTCTCCTAAGATGAGATATTCATTTATCTCAATTTTCTTCTCCTAGCTTCCCATCTGAACAGCTTGCTTCACCTAAAGTATGTAACTAACTTAGTTAAAGAGCTAGCTTATTGGGTTTGGTTTTAATGGTTCAGGTTTTAATGGTTCAGTTTGCAGACTCGGCTTTTTTTGCAGACTCCGATTCATTGCATTGTGCTAATCCAGAAAATGAATTAATTTGGCAACCAAGTGAAGCATCCAAAGTATTCGTTTATTTATTTGATTTGTATGGTTGTCCGCCTCACTTTTATGTAAGGGGTCCTTGGTATTCTCTGATCTTGGTTGTTTTCTTGTAGATGTTTCATTATCTAAGTCAGTGGTTCCCAACCTGTGGTATGTGTACCACTAGTGGTACGCGAGGGCCTTCCAGGTGGTACGCGAACACTTTCGGGGTCATGAACGATTTTTAGTTAGTTATTTTTTACTTCACAAAAATTCTAATAATTTGCTCTACTCTCACTTTTTAGAGCTTAGCCTTTGGTTCATTATTCAAATGCAGTTCTTATTCCCCAAAGTTTGCACATCTGTTTCTGTAGAGAGCCAGGGTAGTGACCTAGGAAAAACTATGCAAAAATAGTTACTAAAAAAAAACATGTTCTAAGCCAGAAAACAGAGATTTAAAAAAATTGTCCAAGAATGCCAGTCGGTATCTTCCCCTTCTGCTCCCATCTGTTATCCACATCACACCCTGTAAGAAGCCTACTGTATAGAACAGTGTTTCCTAACCTAGGCAACTTGAAGATGTCTGGACTTCAACTCCCAGAATTCCCCAGCCAGCGAATGCTGGCTGGGGAATTCTGGGAGTTGAAGTCCAGACATCTTCAAGTTGCCTAGGTTGGGAAACACTGGAACCACAGAGATAATCTTGGACAATTTTTTTAAAAAAATTATTTATTTATTTTTATTCTGCCTTTATTATTTTTATATAAATAACTCAAGGCAGCAAAGCTACCTAATACTCCTTCCTCCTCCCATTTCCCCCACAACAATAACTCTGTGAAGTGAGTTGGGCTGAAAGAGAGTGACTGGCCCAAAGTCACTCCGTTGGCTTTCATGCCTAAAGCGGGATTAGAACTCTCAGTCTCCTGGTGATTGGTTCAAAGACACCCAGCAAAGTCACCCATCTTTCAGGCCTAAGGTAGGACTAGAACTCACTATCTCCTGGTGATTGGCCCAAAGTCACCCAGCTGGCTTTCATCTGTAAAGTAGGACCAGAATTCGCCATCTCCTGGTGACTGGCCCATAGTCACCCAGCTGGTTTTATATTCCTAAAGCAGGACTAGAACTCACAGTCTCCAGTTTCTAGCCTGGTGCCGTAACCACAATCGGAGATTATAGGTACAAAAATTAAAGCATGCTTTGAACGTGGGAAACCGCAAGCAAGAGAAAGAAGCTCAGTCACAAGCTCCCCCTTAATTCACTTAAGCAGGATTTCTCAGCGGGGGTTCACAGAACCCTAGATTTTTATGAGAGGTCACCAGTGGTTCCCTGAGAGATCATGACGTCAGGGTTCCAAGTAACGGACCCAACGGAATCAAAACTCCAAGGCAGGCACGTTCCTCAAAGTATAGATTTATTAGGCCCCTCCTATTGGCACATCTGGGGAAACCCAACTCTGAGGCCCACTCCTCGGGTTTCCCCCTGATTAAAAGTAAAGTTTTCCCTCCCCTGCCCATGCAGTCCATCACATGGTCCAGTCAGGTCACAGTCCAAGGGTGACTCAGTCTCAGACCCCACCTCCTTGCACCTGGTGGGAAAACTCTTGGTTCTCAGGAGAAAGAATTGTATTATGGCTGCAATCCCCCAGTTATCTCTTCCTTCCCCTTCCCACAGCTCTACCTTCTTCACTGTGGCAGCCCTGAAGTGCCAAGTGGGGGTGGGGTGGGGTGGGGGAAATGGTTCCAAGGCCGACACATGATTTATTTTCTTTTTTTGTGGGCAAAATTTGTTTTTATTTTCTCCCATCACTTTATATACAATTCAAAATACCCGTATTTTTCGGAGTATAAGACGCACCAGAGTATAAGACGCACCTAGATTTTAGAGGAGGAAAACAAGGAAAAAAGGATTCTGAACCAAATGGTGCAGTAATATATTATTTAATAAAATACCAGGGTAGCAGAATACTTTTTACAATCATGTATACTTTTTACAAACTTCAAACTTGACAGCTTTAAGACTAGTGGACTTCAACTCCCAGAATTCCTCCTCCAGTCATGCTAGCTCAGGAATGGGAGTTGAAGTCCACAAGTCTTAAACTTGCCAAGTTTGAAGACCCTTGCACCCCTAACCCCTAACCCAGGGGTCTTCAAACTTGACAGCTTTAAGACTAGTGGACTTCAACTCCCAGAATTCCTCCTCCAGTCATGCTAGATGGGGTAAAAAAAAAAAGAAGGCAAAAACGCCCCAATTTTTGCAAAAAAACCGGCCCGTTTTTCGCTCATTTTTTTTGCAAAAACAGGGCATGCAGAGGATCTGGGAAGCCTGCAGAGCACTCCTAGGGGGTGGGGAAAGGCAACCCCCCCATTTTTGCAAAAAAAGGGCCCGTGTTTTGCAAAAATGGGATGCGGGGGCGGGGCTTCGGGAGGCTAAAAATTGCTGTATTCGGTGTATAAGACGCACCGACATTTCCACCCTCTTTTGGGGAGCAAAAAGGTGCATCTTATACTCCAAAAATAGGGTAAATATACCTTGAAATATTACATTAAAAATACATGTTTTTCAATATAGTCAGTCATTCAAAAATCAATATTTTGTTCAACACTTGCCTCGTCAGTCACCAGTCTGTTCTACTTTATTCCATTACACTCCCCTCTCTCTATCTCCAACTTCTCCTACTTTCTAACCCCTTCACTCCTCTACGTTCTCTACCCCTTCTCTTCCTCCCCTTCCTCTTTCACCTTCTTTACCTTTCCTTGAGTACTCTTTATACACATGATTTATTTTCAAAAAGCAGAGTCAGAACCATCCAACGGCCAATGGTGGGTTAGCATGCTGGAGTGTGGGATGGGTGCGGGGGATCGCACTCCCGTGCAAGCAAGGTGAGCAAAGTGCCAGCCAATGAGTCCGGAAGAGAAGAGAGAGAAACAGCAGGTGGTGAGAAAATGTGCAAGACTCAGACATCGTGAGGCTTCCCTGCTGGGGTGCTCCTTGTGGGCACACCCCTGCTTTTCTGTAGGTGCAGCACCCCTGGGGGGCTTCATCTAGGATAGGTACATGAGATTTGGGGCTGCCTGGCAGCAGGAGCCATCCACAAAGGTGGCAGGGGGAGAGAGGAGGGTCACTAAACAAATGGTTGTAATTTGAGGACCACCTGTACTTACTTTATGGCCTGCTTGATTCTCCTTTCACATTTATTTAATTTATACAGCTGCCCATTTCAGATAAGCATCTGCCGGTGGCAAGCAAAATTGTAAAACAATCACAATACAGGTTTGTCCTTGAGTTGCGACCACAATTGAAACCCAGGTTTCTGTTGTTAAACGAGAGATTTGTTAAGTGAGTTTTGCCGCATTTTACGACCTTTCTTGCCTCAGTTGTTAAGCGAATCACTGCAGTTGATAAGTAAGTAGCCTGGTTGTTAAGTGGCTTTCCTATTGACTTTGCTTGTCAGGTCACAAAAGGGGATCACACGACCCCAGGACATTGCAACCGTCATAAAAAGGAGTCAGTTGTCAAGGGTCTGAATTTCAATCACATGACCCTTGGGGATATGCTGCAACAGCTGTGAGTGTGAAAAATAGCCATAAGTCACTTTTTTCAGTGCCGTCGTAACTTTGAACGGTCACTAAACTAATTGGTGTAAGTCGAGGACGACCTGTATCGTAGAATAATAAATGTACAGCTAGTCCTAGACTTATGATCACAATCGAGCCCAAAATTTCTGTTGTTAAATCAGACATTTGTTAAGTTGCCCCATTTTTACAACCTTTCTTGCCATAGGTGTTAAGTGAATCAGCGCAGTTCATAAGTTGGTAACCGGGTTGTTAAGTGAATCCGGCTTCCCCATTGGTTTTGCTTGTCAGAAGGTTGCAAAAGGCGATCCCGTGACCTTGGGAAACCAGCAACCATCATAACCGGGTTGCCAAGCATCTGAATTTTGATCGCGTGACCCTGGGGATGCTACAAAGCTTGTAAGTGTGAAAAAAACCCGGCCATAAGTCACTTTTGTTTTCCAGTGCCGTTGTAACTTTGAACAGTCGCTAAATGAACCGTTGTAAGTCGAGGACTACCTATATAGGACAGCCAAGAAAAGTTCCTCATTTCATCGTGGTGGTGGTGATGGAGGGGAAACTGTTCTTAAAACTCTGCTCCTTTCTCGGTAGGTGGTTGCTGCTCCTGAGCTAAGCGCGAAATGACCGGAACTCAGTCACCCCGACTCCTCCCTGTTGTTTACTTCACCAGCCTGCCCTGTGAACAGCACTGTCGCTTTAATAATTCCATGCCAAGGGATTGCTTTCAATCCTCTTGGGTGTAATACAAGAGGATCAGAGGGATGTTACAGACCAGAAGGCTGGGCGGAGAGTCTACAAATGAAAGTGACCGGCTGTGCGGGTAAACCAACTGAAACTTTGGAGCTTACTTTCCAGCATCCAGAAGATCAGAATGTCTGTCTAATGGCCTAAAATCCTTGTGACCGCATCAGGAAGAAAGAAAGAAAACAAAAAAAAATCTCTTTGAATTGCCTCCAGCTTCCTTAGAATTTTATTTGGATTATTTCAGACGGGGTCGGGCGGTTTTGGATTGTGGAATACGGAGATTGCCAAGTTTTTGGACTGTGTGCCTTAATTGCATTTTTTTCTTTTCTTTTGGACATTCACTCAACTTCTGAATACAATACACAAACAATCCTTCGTGGTTGGAAGAGGGATTCGTAGACGCTTTTGTAAACGGATGTGTGTTTTCTCCGATATATTTTTATAGCTTGGGAAATACTTTGCAGATTTTGACAACTGCTTGTGGCAGGAATTCTCTTAAAATTCCCCTCCCTGACTTGCTCCTTTCCTGGTGATGTTGGAAGTTTTTAACTCGAGGAATTACGACCATCCTTGGGGGAAAATGAAGAAATAAGAGTCCTCTTTTTTAAGCCGAACCGTTTTGAGTAGGGCAGCAGATCTCTGACTTCCCAAGATATAGTAATCCCGGAAGGACTCTACACTACATAAATATTTTCATCCAGTGCCAGAAGTAACAGCAAGAATGCCAGTGAAGAAGAAAGGTGGGCTATGAGGGATTTTTTTGGTCTGTCTTTTGAACATAATTGGATATGTGACATATGCCATTTTCCACTAAAAAGCATTTGAATAGGAGAACGAAAGTGTTTTTCGGTGGAAAGAGCATTTCATGCATCTTTGTTTACGTGCAAAAAAAAAACCTTAAAAACTTCAGATAAAATTGTTTGGAAACCTAGGATCTCAAGTTTTGAGTTCTCAGAGAGATTTTGGTTTTTATAGCGTTGCAGTAAAGGGAATCGGGAGGGGAGGAACAGCTCCAGTTACTTTATCCCGGCAATAATTCCAGCATAAACATACATAAATATAAATGATATCAGCAGTACTTTGCTCTGTGGGCAGGATTGAGGGAAGAACTCCTGGATAGATCTGAGTTTACAAAATCATGACTTTAATTGCTTAGCTAACCCAATGTTATTAACTATAGTGATGGTTTTTTTAAGGGGGAAGGTGTGTTGTTTTCCACTATTTTAGATATACCGTGTTTCCCCGAAACCCTGTCTTATATTTTTTTGAACCCTGAAATAAGCGCTTGGCCTTATTGCCATGCACTCAAAAGGCCAATTGGGCTTATTAACAGTGGATGTCTTATTTTGGGGGAAACAGGGTAGATGATAGATAGATAGATAGATAGATAGATAGATAGATAGATAGATAGATAGATAGATAGATAGATAGATAGATAGATAGATAGATAGATGATTGATAGATAGATATATGATTGATAGGTAGGTAGGTAGGTAGGTAGATAGATAGATAGATAGATAGATAGATAGATAGATAGATAGATAGATAGATAGATAGATAGATAGATAGATAGATGATAGATAGATAGATACATGATTGATAGGTAGGTAGGTAGGTAGATAGATGGATGGATGGATGGATGGATGGATGGATGGATAGATAGATAGATAGATAGATAGATAGATAGATAGATAGATAGATAGATAGATGGATAGATACCGTGTTTCCCCGAAAATAATACCGTCTTATATTTTTTGAACCCTGAAATAAGCACTTGGCCTTATTGCCATGCATTCAAAAGCCCGATTGGGCTTATTATCAGGGGATGTCTTATTTTGGGGGAAACAGGGTATTCCTGAAATGCACAACAATAGCTCTTACTTATTTTTAGCTATCATGAAGTCAACAAAATTAATGGGAAACATGAATCAGGAGCTCCCACTTCAAACACTAGGTTGAATAAAACTGCTTTTTAAGTGTGTCATGAATATTTTTAAATTTCTCTAGTGAAATATGGTTTTATGTTTTAAAAATAACTCTGAAATGTCCAAATCGGCTCCACTTCATCAAATGCAAAACAATAACAAAACTGTTTTTCACTGTTAAGGAGAATGTCTTTAATATGAAAGGGGGAAGCGTTGGCTACTGCATTTTAAATGTATCTTCATTTAATTTCCTCTGTCCTCATTAAAACCCTTGACACTGAGTACAGATTTTGTCTGAACCACAATATGGTTCAGACAAAATAAGTTCTCTATCAAAATAAATGATAAGCATTCGATCGTGTGAGGGAAAGTAACAGGGAATCTATTTGCCCTAGGGACAAAATTTGGCACAAAGCAATATCGTTCCCTGTTTCATCCCAGCCTATTTGTCTTTTCAGAAGCCTTTTTGTTTGTTTCTTTGTTTTAGCATATAAAATATTTTTGGCTTTCTGTTTTGGGGCTAAGAAATATGTTCTGCTAGTCTGGAACATAGGTATAAATCAGGGAGGAAAGAGGAGAAAGGAAAGTCTATTGTTGCTTTGGGTCATTGTAATTCCTTGACTTGCTGTTTCCAGATAATGCATTAATTAATGGTGACATCTTTACGATTCAGCTTAATCATTACAATGCACCTGATTGGTGTTTTTATTTCTGAAAGTAACGGGCAATGCACAGAAAGGGAGATAATTGATGGTACTACTTATTTGTCATACTGAGTAAGCAGATGGAGCTTATCTGTCTTCCCCAAATTTCCTTCTTGTCATATTTCTCGATTTAGACAGAGCAAATTCCAAATCTCTGGGCCATTTTGGCTGGGAATTTTGGCAGTTTGTAATCTTAATACATGTGGAAGACATCCGGTTGAAGAAGGAAGTCAAAATCGATTCAATGATTCCTTTCCTTCCATGTGTTTGATTCTGTGGAAATGTTTGGCCCTGCCATGGCTGTTGCCTCCTGTGCAGGTATAAAGATTTTCAGAATCTGTATCCTGGTGATGAGAGAGAGAGAGAGGGAGGGAGGGAGGGAGGGAGAGAGAGAGAGAGAGAGAGAGAGATGGAGAGAGAGAGATGGAGAGAGAGATGGAGAGAGAGATGGAGAGAGAGAGAGAGAGATGGAGAGAGAGAGAGAGAGAGAGAGAGATGGAGAGAGAGAGAGAGAAATATTTCTGATATTTGTGCCAGAATGAGATAAAAGTTGACTGCTTTGAGCAAAACTCCAGATCCTTTATCACGTAGGGATAAGCGTCAGATGAACTTGACTGTAGACTCTCCAGAAACTAGGATGAACCAAGGTAGAAATTAGATTTTTATTGTATTTCAGGAATGGTTGCTGTAACAGATAGTTGGCAGCTACTGAACATGTGGGAATTTTAATTCAGGATTCATACTTGATCAGATTGTACACATTTCACACCTTGTACAAGCCAGTCTTCTTATTTGGAGTCCTGTAAATGTCCATCTCATTCAGCTGTGGCGATTCTTAGTCATCCAGGTCATAGTTGTCTCAACAGTGCTTTTTTTCTTCAAAAGGCAACCGGACTTTTTTTCCTTGAAGAAGAAGACGTTTTGCTTCTCATCCAAGAAGCTTTTTCAGTTCTGACTGAATGGTCGAGAACAGAAGGATTTATGTTGCTTGCAGTCATCTGGTCATTAGCATTCTCTCTCAGAGTCGTTGAGGCCTCTTGGAGGTTTATCTGGGGCATCTGAATAGTGCAAATGGGTGTGGGAACTTCCTGGAGCTACTGAAAGGACCGTGTTGCAAACAGGAGATAGGTGGTGTGGTATCCCTCCCCCTCTGTTGAGAATGTGGACAGTAAAGTCCACATTTTGGATAGAGAGGGACCACTGGTTTGAAAGAAGGGTCAAAGAGGCCATCCACGTTAAGATTGAACAGTCCTCTCTTAACAGAGGAGGAGGAATACAACACCACCCATTTGCCCTACTCAGGTGACCCTGAGGGCAGAAATAAACCTCCAAGTGGCCTCAGCGACTCTCAGAGCAGAGGTGGGTTCCTGCCGGAGCTGTCCGGTGCGCAGCTCCGGTAGGGAGCGGCCGATTGTTAATTTGCTCGCGACCGCTCCGGAGCCCTCTCTGCTGGTCCACCGCATGCATCACCATTTTTTCCCGTGAATTTTTGGCCGATTTTGCTTCTGCGCGTGTGCAGAAGCAAAATCGCGCCAAAATCTTGCGAGGGGACGCGCGAGCGAGCTAGATTTTGGCGAAATTTTGCTTCTGCGCATGCGCGGAAGCAAAATCGTGCCGAAATCTCACGCGCGCGCTCGTCCCCTTGCGAGATTTCAGTGCGATTTTGCTTACGCGCATGCGCAGAAGCAAAATTGTGCGAGGGCGCACGCGCATAGCGAGTGCCCCCGCCCCCGAAGTGTGGAGATGCGTGTGCAGCGCACCGGCAACAGTAAGGGAGCAACCCACCGCTGTCTCAGAGGGAGGGCTAACGACCAGATGACTGCAAGGAATATCAATCCTTCCATTCTCCACCATTCGGTCAGAACAGAAGAAGCTTCTTGGATGAGAAGCAAAACGAAGCAAAACTTCTTCTTTCTCAAAGGAAAAAAAAAACACACACACCAGTCCAGTTGCCTTTTTTTGAAGGCACCTTTGAGTCCATCTGATTTTTAATTAAATTGCATCTCCTCCTCCTAACTGGAATCCCGTAGCTAGAGCTGTTCAGATTGGCTCACAGTAAGGGGCAGCCCTGAGCCTCGCACGTACAAGAAACATTGCATGGTTTTCTTTTCTTTTTCTTTTCTTATCCTGAAGAAAAGCCAGCTTCAGCAAAAACTCAGCATGAGCAGATGGGACCCGTGCATCGAGGCAGTCACACCTGGGCTTTCTTGCAGGTGTAAGCATTGCAGATTTTTTTTTTGTCTTTCTGCAAACATCCTGCCTCGAAACTTAAATCCATAAGAACAGTCAGTTTTGCAAAGCAACGAGATGGGCTTATTCTCTTTCTTCGTTTGAACCACCATGGGAATCTCATACCTTGGGATGGATTGCAAGAGGTCAGGCTCTAGATCTAAAGACTGGCTTTCAACAAGTGTTTAGGCTAAAATTGGTTTCAAGAAAATCTAGGACCAGTACTATAAGTCACTATCTTCCTCTGGAAAAAAATAACATCTAAGGACAACAAGGAGAATATACAGGTAATCCTCAACTTACGACCACAGTTGAGCCCAACATTTCTGTTGCTAAGTGAAACATTTGTTAAGTGAATTTTGCCCCATTTTACCACCTTTCTTGCAGCAAGTTGTTAAGTGAATTACTGCAGTTCATAAGTTAGTAACCTGGTCCGTTTCAAGTTGGGAAACGTGCCATTTCTGGCCTCCGGAGGGCCTCCGGGGGGTGGGGAAGGCCGTTTTTGCCCTCCCCAGGCTCCTGAAGCTCTGAAGCCTGAGAGCAAAAAAATGGGACTTCCGGTCAAACCGGAAGTCGGCAAACGGGCTGTTTCCGGCCTTTGGAGGACCTCCGGGGTGGGTGGGGAAGGCCATTTTCGCCCTCCCCAGGCTCTTAGAAAGGCTCTGAAGCCTAGGGAGAGCGAAAAACGGGAGTGCCATCGCGTGCCGGGAGCGGGGGGGGTCATGCACGCATGCGTGTGCGGGGGGGGGCGCATAGAATTATGGATGTGGGCACACGTGCGCGCGACCCCCCCATGCTCCCCCCCTTGTGGCACGCGAACCAAAAAAGGTTCGCCATCACTGATCTAGGATCAATAATCAAATCTGGTGCCTTTATCTTAGATGTCCATTAAGTCCAGCTATTTATGCATCGAAATTGCAGATTACTAGACCTACTGTAATCCCCGAGAACTATCTGCAAGTTAAACTAAGAGGCGCAACAAAATTCTGTAATGAGGAATGGCGCTATAATGAGTACCTTTTCGGATGCCAGCCTGATTTTTTATTTTTATTTTCTACCTTGCTGCATTTCATTCTCCGGTTTTCCCTTCCGCAGTGAACCAATGTTCTGCAGCTAATGAGCACGCCAGAGCTTCATTAGAAGGTTGATGGTTTCAGAAAATCTTTCGGCCAACTTCTCTCGCCTTCTTTTGACTTCTCAGAAAGCGTCCAGGCCACGAAGTATCCCCCGCAAGCATCCTTAGAAAATAAAATCAGCAGGTAGCTGCAGCCCAGTTTAGGAAGTTGAATTCATTTTCCAAATTCAGCCATGCACTTAAAAGCCCGGCTGCCCCCTAAAATAGGCAAAAAGGTTGGTGTAGAAACGGCTCTCCAACCTTGGCAACTTGAAGACCTGTGGACTTCAACTCCCAGAATTCTGGAAATTGAAGTCCACAAGTCCTAAAAGTTGCCAAGGTTGGAGACCCCTTGGTGTAGAAGGTTTTAGCTAGGTTGCTTACTGAGAAATCTGAGGTTTATGACTTCCTACAGACATAGGAGCCATTTGGTTCATGATTTCCAACTCTTGAATGTTCTCCTTGGACTAAAATCTGTTACAGATTTTTCTCAGTCATTTGGAATTAACCAAAGCGACTACCACTAATTGATAGGTCTGGTTTCTGGAGGGAAGAGATTACGGCCTTGCTTCCTTTTCTCCATCAATGCAGACTTGAAGGGTATGCACATGCCTATGCATATGGGGAAGCAGGCAAGCTCAAAGAAAAATATATTCTATCCTTATAACGTGAATATTGGAATATTTTGGGCAGTAGCCATGGACAACCTCTAGATTACAGAATAACAGTGTTGGAAGGGACCTTGGAGGTCTTCTAGTCCAACCCCCTGCTCAGGCAGGAAACCCTGTACCATTTCAGACAAGTGGTTGTCCAGTCTCTTCTTAAAAACCTCCAATGATGGAGCACCAACAACTTCTGAAGGCAAGCCCTTCCTCTGATGAAATGTTCAGGAAATTTCTCCTTAATTCTAGGTTGGCTCTCTCCTGGATTAGTTTCCATCCACTGCTTCTTCTTCTGCCTTCTGGTGCGGTTTCCAGCCACAGGTAGTCCTTGACTTACAACAGTTCATTTAGTGACCGCTCAAAGTTACAACGGCACTGGAAAAAGTGACTTATGACCATTTTTCACACTTAAGACCGTTGCAGCATCCCCTTGGGATGCTTGACAACTGACTCACATTTATGACGGTCGCAGTGTCCCGGAGTCATGTGATCCCCTTTTGCGACCTTCTGACAAGCAAAGTCAATGGGGAAACCAGATTCACTTAACAACCGTGTTACTAATTTAAGAACTGCAGTGATTCACTCAACAAAGGTGGCGAGGAAAGTCATAAAATGGTGCAAAACTCACTTAACAAATGTCTCCCTTAACAACATAAATGTTGGGCTCAATTGTGCTCATAAGTTGAGTTCTACCTGTATTCCAGCCCCAGAATTTCCAGTGGTCTCAACCAGCATAGTGAGTAAGGCTGAGATTTATAAATTTCTTTCTTTCTTTTATTTCTTTTATTAAATTTATATGCCGCCCAACTCCAAAAGGATTTAACAACATAATAAATATTAAAAACATAATTAAACATTAAAACAGTTAAAACGATTTAAAAACCCATGTATATCATTTCATGGCCGGATCTCGCAGATTACAACTGCGAGATCAACGACCCCAGTCCTGCCGGAAAAGCCAGGTCTAACTGCTTTTCGGAAGGCCAATAGGGTGGGGGCAGTCCGGATGTCCCGAGATAGCTGGTTCCAGAGAGTCGGGGCAGCCACAGAGAAGGCCCTCTCCCTCAGGCCCGCCAGCCGGCACTTTTTAGCTGACGGGACCTGGAGGAGACCAACTCTGGGATCTCACCTGTCGCTGGGAGCTGTGTGGCAGAAGGCGGTCTCAAAAATAAATCAGCAGCATAGTGTAGGTTGCAACAATTTTTCCCAACCTGGGAAACTTCCAGATAGGTGGATTTTCAGCGGTGATCTTAGCTTTCTTAGGATAAATAAAGAACACCCGAAAGATTGATTTTGGCAGCATGCCGGCTTCCAATTATTATTTTGCCATTTTTTTTAAAAAAAAAATATCATGTAGGTCTAAGCGTATTTAATATATCTCTGAGCCTGTTTGGAACCTGCAGACGTAATATTTCCTCTCTCAATCCCAGTCGTTGGTGGCCTTCAGCTGTGATTTAACCGTGTTTTTTGGAGGCTTGAGCTTGGCTTGCCCCCAACTGGCATATCGAGAATGCTTAGTCAGGCAGAATGGAAAGGATGCCCAGTTGATTACAAATAAATGCATTGTTCAAACATAGACCCGAGTTGTAGCTGGATGTGTTCTACAAAGAGCTGAGGAAGACCTGGTCACATTTATTCATCAATCAGAAAAAGAAAGCAGGACTGAATGTCCTTGTTCACAATCGGTCATTGGCTGGTCACTTTCCAATTGGATTACAGGTAGTTCCCGACTTACAACTTTCTTTAGTGAACCGTTGGAAAGTACAATGGTGACTTGTGATTGCTGTTCACGCTTACAGTTGGAGTGTCGTGGGATCACATGATCACCACTGTGACCTGACAAACCAAGTCGAAAGCTGGATTCACCCAATGACCGTGTGATTCACCTACCTGTAGCGATTTGCTTAATGACTATGGGAAGAAAGGTCATAAAATTGGACGTGGCACTTAATAACTATTAACGTTTGTTACAAAAATCAAAACCAGAAGCACACACATATGACTGATTCAGCCAGATTCATAAACTTCTTTATAAACATAGTAACAGATGAATTTACAATACCATTAGCAGAATTCTTCAGTTACAGGTAAACACAAGCAGGAGAGTTAAGTTTCATTTCAGCAGAGTTCAGAGTGGAAGAGTACAGAGTGGAGACTGGAGCCACACCCAGCCTTAAGCTTAAGTAGTCAGTTTCGATTCTCTGCACAGACTCGGAAGTGGTTAGCTCCTATTGGCTGACTCAGTTGCTCCATGCCTGTTCATTGGCTAACCTTGTTAACATGGCTCTCCCAGTTCATGAATATCTTAACAATTACCACCTCACTTAGCGAGAGAAGTTCCAAAATGTTGTAGATTGAGAATTTGCTGTATTCTTATATGGAAGATATGTTGGAAAGAGGAAGCAAAGTTGAAATGTTTGCAGAGAAAACCTGAAATGGATCAAATCCATGTTCGTTCATGAAAAATATTTCCCGTTCTTCGAGCAAGGCGTTATCAGCCAAATCTATCTTGGAGGATTGCAGTATGACACTCCTTAGAAGAAGAATGGGATGCAGAGCAGAGGTGGGTTTCCGCAGGTTCTGATCAGTTCTGGAGAACCGGTAGCGGAAATTTTGAGTAGTTCGGAGACCCGGTAAATACCACCTCTGACTGGCCCCGCCCCCATCTATTCTCTGCCTCCCGAGTCCCAGCTGATCGGGAGGAAATGGGGATTTTGCAGTAACCTTCCCCTGGAGTGGGGAGGGAATGGAGATTTTGCAGTATCCTTCCTCTGCCACGCCCACCAAGCCACGCCCACCAAGCCACGCCCACAGAACTGACAGTAAAAATTTTTGATGCCGAGATGAGAACTTTTATTCAGAGTGAATTCAGGATGGTATTTCTGTCCTAAGAAGGTTGGTAATGTCAGCGATAGGAGAGGTGAAAATGCCACGCAGGGCACAAAATTAAGACTTTTGGCATTGCACAAGCTGGACATTCACCTTAATTGAAGGCAGATGTCTGCGACCTCATTTTCTTTGTCTTTTTAAACATCTCTTGACTGGCTTCAGTTTATATTGATTCATTTCCGAAGTGGCCTTTGGGCATTGAACCAATTGCTGTATTTTTTTCACTTCTGTCTCTTGTGCTACATTGCGTCTTTGCCCTGAAACCCTGGCTTGTTTGGGGAGTGTGGGAAATTATGACAAATTTTACCAGGAAGGAACGTCAATGTGAGATCTCACCAGTGGAGATTGTGAATACTAATGGGTTGTGTAATTTAGGGGCGTTTAGTTCAGAGGTCTTCAAACTTGGCAACTTTAAGACTTGTGGACTTCAACTCCCAGAACTCCAGCATAGCTGGCTGGAGAATTCTGGGAGTTGAAGTCCACAAGTCTTAAAGTTGCCAAGTTTAGATTGTTAAATAGAAAAGACACACAAATGTATCGGTTATAGTATTTTTAGAGCTCAGTCATGTGCATAATAATGTAAATGTGTCATAGGAGCTGTAGGTTAAAAAAAGAAGAGGCAAGACTTTATTTACAGCTGCTATTTTGACTTTTTAAAAATTATTCTGTCTGCAAATGCTCCTGATTTGGAATTTTGCAATTCTGTGTGCAGTACAGCTTGCCTTACGTTTTAAAGAAAAGATTTAAAACACTTTTTTTCATGTTGTTTATCATCTAAGTAACACATAAACTTCCAAAGTTGTTTATGAGATCAGTTATAAACAAGGCAACATCTGCCCTGGGATATTTGTCTAAAATGCTTAACACAAGCGGATAAAGCGGCGAGGAAGGCAAAGGAAAAGAAAGGTATATGACCATTTTTAAACATTACCATTAATCTGTGCCTCTTCGCTTTAGAACTGAGCAAAACCAAGTTTTGTATGAATTAGCAATCCTTGTATGGCAAATGCATCTTTCTGTTTTGCTTTTTTTTTCTTTCAAGGTTCAGCTAATTATTGTTCTAATTATTGTTTTCTTTAGACACTGATCGAGCTTTAGCACTTCTGGAAGATTATTGTAAGAAGTTAAAAAAGCCAGAGGAGCAACAACTGAAAAAAGCCATTAAGAAAGTGATGGGAATCTTTAAAAGCAGTTTGTTCCAGGCTTTGCTAGGTATGTGAATGAATACTTTTGTTCGTACTTTTGTGCTTCATTTATTTGGACGTCGTCCTAGATGGCTTTTGAAAGTCCCCAAAAGACTTTCCGAGATCTGGGAATACCGAATGCTATTGGCTATCGGTTATCGATTATAATAATTACGAATGATAACACCCATGGAAGGCAAGTCTTTTTTTCATGTTATTTGCTTTAGGAGAAAGTTCCCTGGTTGCTTTATGAGAAAAGTCATCAGTTCTGTAAAGGAACCATTATGGAGGAGGAAAAATATTTTGGAACAAAAGGTTCTCTAGTCCCAAAGGTGCTTTTCCAAAAGGGAACTGGACTTTTGTTTTGTTTTGTTTTTCCTTGAAAATGTTTCCCTTCTCATCCAAGAAGCTTCTTCAGTCCAGAAGCTTCTTGGATGACAAGAAATATTTTCAAGGAAAATGAAGGATCAGATGATGGAATGTATGTCCAGATGAGGCCCTGGGGATTGGAGCAGAGGTGGGTTCCTGCCGGTTCGGACCGATTCTATAGAATCGGTAGTGGGAATTTCCCCCCGCTCGCCGATCCGGCAGCGATGGCTGGACACGCCCCCGTATAATTTATCACTGTCAAATGTAAGGAGGGAACATATTTCCCATTATCCTAAAGGTGCTCTGAATTTTATAAATATTGCAACAGAATTCTCATTGCCAGCAATTTCTCTGAGGAGACCAGTATGGAAGCAGACTTTACAGATCTCACATAGGGTGCCTATGTTTGCATAAAGACACTTAAACCAAATCACTTAAAAGATCTAGGATCTGCTTTCATGATCAGCTTGCTTAGTTACAAGCGTGACTTTCTTTTCTGCAAACCTAGTCATCCCTTTATGACAACTGATAATTTAATATTTCGTGCAAACTGAGAACGTGGGTTTTCAGTAAGCAGACTGAATCCATTGTCTAAATGTAACCATGGACATCTGCTTTCAGTACAGAAGCCTGGAATTGTTGGATAGGAATTTAGCATCCATACGTAACAAACCTGTGGAGTCCTTGGTGCTCTATGCTTTCTTGCAGACGTTTCATTACCCAAGTAGGTAACATCATCAGTGCTACAAGAGAATGGGGTTTGCTCTCAGTTTATACATAAACGGCTTGCCCTTCAGTGTTGGTGGAAGTTTTCTTGGTAGTTTCTTGATTAGGTTGTTTACGTCCAATTATGTTACCTAATTGGATAATGAAACTTCTGCAAAACAAAACCAACCAAGCTCAGAGAGGATCCAGGGACCCCGTAGTTCAATCCCGAACTATGGATATTCTCTTCTATCGAAAAAAAAAAAAAAACACCCTGTGATAGTGTTGGAAGAAATTTCCATCTGGGTTCAGTTCCAAGTGGGGGAAAAGACACTGGATTCATGGTGACTGTTTGGAAAGATGGTTTTAATGGTGGACAGGATCACATGCCTTGAAGATGTTGGGTGAAGAAAAAAAAGAGGAGAGATGCTGAGAGTGCCTGAGTTTTATACCCTCTCTGGGCTTTTGAATTTGAGCTTGGATTCTGATTGGTTGTCAGACTCCCATGGGGCCATGCAGGGGCAACTCTGTAGGCTGTCCTGAGTCCCAAGCTTGGTTGAGCCTTGCTGGGTGATGTAATCTTCCCAGGTGCCATGTGGTGAGTTCTGTTGCTAGATGGGTAGAGAGGGCTAATCCTACCTTTGTTGGATCTTGGGTGAGGGCATTTGCCTATGAATAGACCTAGCTATCTCTTTATCTCTTAAATGGGGACACCTGCTGTGGGCTATTGAGGACGGTGGGGGCTATTAAGAGTGAGTCGTCTGTTTCCTGCCTAAAACATGTTTCTCCATTTTCTCATCCAGGGAAATACAATATTCTGCCTTTTTAATATTTCCCAAATTCTTTCATTTTTCTAGGATAAGGGTGGGTGCTAACTTCCTACAATAGGCTCAGCCCCAAAATACCAGTAGAATAATAATGAAGCTTTGGAGTTGGGCAGGAAGTGCTCTCAAGAACTTGGAATCTCGGCTTTTTCTCTTGGCAGAAGTGACACCATAGCATCTGGTTTCCTGCTGCGTATTTCTAATTTTGGAAATTGATTCTCTGCTAAATGTGTGATAGTGTCCATAATTGCTTCCTTCTTTCCCTTCTCCAAAGATATGGCTTTTTGGCGGAGGCAGAGGGGTGAGGGAAGGTGTGATCTAGAGATAGCAACAAGAAGTGCTTGGAGAGGAGGTCCTTATCCAAATCAAAGTGGAACTTACCTGTTCACAAGTGTGTTTGCACCTTGATTAGGCTCCCAACCATTCAAACAACCGTTTCTAAATCAGATTGTTGGCAACAGCTCAAATCTAGGAAGCAAAAAGTAGCACCGACTTCTGATTTTTGCCTGAAATTCTAGTGTACAATTTTGAAATAGCTCAAGTCTATAAATGTTTCCTCTTCACCGGAATGTCAATAAGATACATTGATAGAAATGATGGGGATTTATTTGGTTCTTACTTTTCTCTTTGATAAGGCTTGGTATTCCCCCCCCCCCATGTGTTAAATTTTTTTTGGGAAGAAATTAAAAAAAATGGGAAGTTTGAATTCAAACCTACTTTCCTAACACAGAGTTGTATTCAGGGGATTATATTTTATCAAACCAAGATTTTTCTACACATGCAGACCCTTTTACTTTTCTTCTCATAAGAAGGAAAAATTATGAAATTTGTTATTAACCACAAATGGGGAAACTGTAACGATTAGCATCTCCTAACTATAATAACTTGGAACCAGGAATATTAATTCATTGATAGATGATGGCTTAATATCCTGGTTCCTCTTGAACTGACACCCATGTTTTTTTTTAAATGGTAAAATATAGATTTCTGGTTTTATAATTATTCAAGTATATGAGTTGCACGAATGATGAAAAGATTTATGTGTCCTTTGGCTTAAAAGTGATTCTCCAAACCAGCTTTTAGGATGATAGAATTTACCTCTACTGAATCAACAACCTGGGAGGGGGAAAAAGTGTGTTGTTTGAGATGAAAATACACATATTTATTATTCTTCCTGACTTGGAATGAGCTTTCTTCCTTCCCGTGGTGCTTTTTTAAAAAAATACTACTAAAGAGATTGAAATGGGAAAGCACATAATCTCTCATTATAAAATTGTTTTGCAATTTAATGGCTTAAAACCGCTGGTTCCCCCCTCCCCCAAAGTAGTGGTCTGAGCGTATTCCAGGCTGCCAGATAATGCTGTTGCGTAATCAATAATCAGGTTTGGTTACATAATTTCTGCTTTTTAATAATCATGTTTCTGACATCTGTTTGAGACCATTTGAGGTCAATTGCAAGGGGGAATGTGCTTGTGTCTCCCACCTCCTACCTTCAAAGTTCTGTTGTTGCCGTTGCAGATTTTCGCCTAAATGGTTTTATCTCTTGAGTTTTAAATCCTGCCTCCTTGTCGTTTTTGTGCTCTGACATACAATTTACACATTGCCAAAGAACTATATACACAAGACTGGTTTTTTTAAACAGTTGGCTTCGTTGGGTGCATGTACAACAGAGGTCTTCAAACTTGGCAACTTTAAGACTTGTGGACTTCAACTCCCAGAATTCTCCAGCCAGCATAGCTGGCTGGAGAATTCTGGGAGTTGAAGTCCACAAGTCTTAAAGTTGTCAAGGGACCCCCTGATGTACAATCTTCCATCAGAGAATATCCCAATCTCAGAACGAGTTAGGAGCTCTGGAAATGCTCTATCCTAGGAAGATTCAAAATAGGTTTGTTTCAAAGCATTCTTGGGCCACCTAAAATATCTTGTTCCATGTTTGTCATGGCCTGTTTCATGGCTGGAATCCATCAAGGGCACAATGGTTTTGCATACTTCTATTCTGTCCCCACGGGTATGCCCCCAAATAAGATGCACAAGAAGGTATTGGAAATAATATTGTTTTACTGCAAATAAATTCTTAGCCAGAGTTGAGTTTTTTTGAAAAGAATATCATTCATTCACAAAGTCT
The DNA here is from genome assembly GCA_023053685.1 of Diadophis punctatus similis. Taxonomy (NCBI): domain Eukaryota; kingdom Metazoa; phylum Chordata; class Lepidosauria; order Squamata; family Dipsadidae; genus Diadophis; species Diadophis punctatus. The sequence continues at coordinate 18,657,168 of JALIGW010000016.1, forward strand.
TTCCAGTATTTGGCTAGAGTCTGAAAGAGCAATTAAGGAGTCTTATCTCAGCTCATGGAGGTTTTGGAGGAAATCCAAGCTCTCATTAATCACAGGAAAAATGTTAACTGTTGATAATCCGAGATGCAGATACAAGAACAAAATGCTGAAACCACAGAATGGGGTTGTTCTCTGCAACGAAGCCCCTCGTGACAGACCCTTAAATACTCTCAGGGTGTGGCCAATCCCTGCATTACTACTCACGAGGAAGCCTCCTCCTGATTAGCCACTCATGTCTCTTTGAGAACCTGTGTGCTCTGGCATCCAGAAGAGCCTCCTCCTCTTCTCCTGAGTCACTAATCTCAGGAGATGCATCAGGTTCTAATTGTTCGCCAGCCTCTGACCCCACGTCCTCTTCACTCTCCGTCTCTGGTGCCAGGAACACCGGTCTTCTGTACTGCACCCTCACTACCTCCGAATCCTCGGGATCGGCTGCTAATTGCACTGGACTCGACCTGGCCACAACAACTGCTATATTTCACTTCAATGGCAACGAACATTTAAGGACTTGTTATTAAAGGGTTGGACTAGAAGACCTCTGAGGTTCCTTCCAGCCCCATGATTCTATGTTCTATGGTTCTAGTAGGAAGAGAAGGACTAGCGGGTGACATGATACCAGTTTCCCAAAATCTGAGCCTCTCCCACAGAGCAGAGGGCATCGACCTATTCTCCAAAGCACCTGAGGGCAGGACAAGAAGTAATGGGTGGAAAATCATGACAGAAAGATCCAACCTAGAACTAAGGAGAAATTTCCTGTCAGTGAGAACAATTAGTCAGTGGGATATCTTGCTTCCGGAAATCGTGGCTGCTCCACCCACTGAAGGTTTTCAAGAAGAGATTGGACAGCCATTTGTCCAAAATGGTATAGGGTCTCCTGCTTGAATAGGGTGTTGGACTAGAAGACCTCCAAGGTCCCTTCCAACTCTGTTATTCTGTATTTTGTATATGTCCATGCCATGCCTAAAACAGGCTGGCCCAGCCATTTGGCTCCCTGAAATGAAAAACAAGATGGTGCCAGGGTTTATTTATTTATTTATTTGTTTGTTTGTTTGTCTGTCTGTCTGTCTGTCTGTCTGTCTGTCTGTCTGTCTGTCTGTCTGTCTGTCTGTCTGTCTGTCTGTCTGTCTGTCTATCTATCTATCTATCTATCTATCTATCTATCTATCTATCTATCTATCTATCTATCTATCTGCCTACCTACCTACCTACCTACCTACCTACCTACCTACCTATCTATCTATCTATCTATCTATCTATCTATCTATCTATCTATCTATCTATCTATCTATCTATCTATCTATCTATCTATCTATCTATCTATCTGCCTACCTACCTACCTACCTACCTACCTACCTACCTACCTACCTATCTATCTATCTATCTATCTATCTATCTATCTATCTATCTATCTATCTATCTATCTATCTATCTCTGTCTATCTATCTATCTATCTATCTATCTATCTATCTATCTATCTATCTATCTATCTATCTATCTATCTATCTCTGTCTATCTCTCTCTCTCTCTCTCTCTCTCTCTCTCTCTCTCTCTCTCTCTCTCTCTCTCTCTCTCTCTCTCTCTCTCTCTCTCTCTCTCTCTATCTATCTATCTATCTATCTATCTATCTATGAAATTTATATACCGCCTCACAGTGCAAGCACTCTCTAAGCGGTTTACACCAGTAAGCAATGTATATTTATATTGCCCCCCAACAATCTGGGTCCTCATTTTACCTACCTTGGAAGGATGGAAGGCTGAGTCAACCTTGAGCCGGTGAGATTTGAACCGCTGACCTGCGGATCAGTGTCAGCTAAAGTGGCCTGCAGTACCTGCCTCTAACCGCTGCGCCACCTCGGCTCTTAAAGAGAAAGTTCCAAGTAATAGACCCATTGCAAGCAAAAACTCTGAGGCAAGTAGATTCCTCAAAGAATAGCTTTATTGGAAATATCAAATTGGCACATGTCTGGTGAAAACCAGCTCTGAGGGGCCCCTAGGTTTTCACCTAATTAAAAGTAAAGTTTTCCCCCCAACCCCAATCAGTCAGTCACATGGCCCGATCAACGCAGCATCCGCTGGTCTGGTGACATCACTCCTCCTTCCTCTGGCTAGGTGTGAGAACGTCCTTGGTTCCCAAGAGAAAGTATTTTATTTTGACTACACAACCCCAACTATCTCTAATCCCCCCTCCTTATCCCTCAGCTCCAGTATGGAAACTCCAAGATGGCTTCAGCCAGGTCAATTTCAGGATGGACTGTGGACAGATGGCTCTTTATTGGTAATAGTGAGATAGTACCTTCCCAACCCTTGAAGAAAGTTAGATAGTTGAGGGGGAAACCCAGAGACTCACTGTATGACCCACAAACCTATCTTCCCAATTCTTGTTGCTATCTCCTAGTCATCCATCTCAAGAAATGCTTTGGGTTTATCCCCAAAAGTCCACCTAACTTAGCACCTTATTGTTTTTCATCGTGATTTTCCACCTGTTCTTGGGAAGTCCACAAGTACGACCCGGAGATGTGCTTGTAATACTAGTCATGAACTTCGCTAAGACTTCATTTAATATGCATATTAATAATCTGGATTCAATTGGTTTGAGTATTCAGTTGCTCCCTTGAGTAGAGTCACCCACTTTTTAGTTGTAGGCATACTTGAAGTTGAAAATACACTCTCTGTATATGGTAGCCGCTGTGGCCTATGGAACCAGTCATAACACACCCATTTACTGGGAGATGAGCTAACTAGGTGTAATTTTAGATTTAGATTTATTATTAGAGTTGGAAGGGACTTTGTAGGTCATCTAGTCCAACCCCCTGCTCAAGCAGGAGTTCCTACACCATTTGAGACAGATGGCAGTCCAGTCTCCCCTTGAAGGTCGCAAGTGTTGGGGCTCTCACAACCTCCACTGGCAAGCTGTTCCACTGGTTGATCGCTCTCACCGTCAGAAAGTTTCTCCTCACTTCCAGGTTGAATCTCTCCTTAGTCAGCTTCCCTCCGTTATTCCTTGTTTGGCTTTCTGGTGCCATAGAGATCTCATGATATTTGTAAGAGAAGATCAGGCAGAGCTGGGTGGCGGTATTAAAGATGACCAGGCTGAGCCCGAGGGAGGGGTCAAATGTGTCATCAGTCATGAGTCCCTGCGTTCCCACAAGAGATCTAAGTCCAGCCCATCTTGAATGCTCTCTTAATTCCTGCTCATTACGCTTGTCCGTTACTAGCTGAAATTCTTGTAGAGAGCTTAAGCTTGCAATAAATCTTTATACTCATTTGAACTGCCCAAATCTTCTGATTTCCCCCGGCGCTTGACAATTACATTCCCATAAATGGTCTTAGTCGAACCCTTCTTGAATTCTATTGACCCTTTTCTAGCGCCAATTTACTGATGATTAGCTGACTAGGTTCTTGTGTATAGCTATCATATACATTGGAAGATGAATTCTAAGAAAATTGCCTGACATCTCAAGGCACCTAGCTGAACTTGGCACCAGGTTAGAAACGAATAGATTGTGAGTTCTAGTCCCACCTCAGGCATGCAAGCTGGCAGAGTGACTTTGATCCAATCACCAGGAGACTGTGAGTTCTAATCCTGCCTCAGGCGTGAAAACTGCCTGGGTGACTTTGTGCCAGTTCCCTTCTCTCAGCCCAGCTCACCTCACAGGGTTGTTGTTGTGGGGAAGATAGGTGGAGGAAGGAATATTTACCGCCTTGAGTTATCTGTAAGGATAATAAAAGCGGGAGTACAAAATTAAAATAAATAAATAAATACATTTGGGCCTATGAAATTCTCAGTGAACCAGGTCATAGTTGTCCCAAAGGTGCTTTTTCAAGAGGCAACTGGGCTTACTTGTTTTTCTTTTGAGACATTTTGCTTCTCATCCAAGAAACTTTTTCTGCTCTGACTGGATGGTGGGATGGAATCATTCCCCACCATCTGGAATCATTCCCCACCATCCAAGAAGCTTCTTGGATGAGAAGCGAAACGTCTTCAAAGAAAAACAAGAAAGTCCAGTTGCCTCTTGAAAAAAGCACCTTTGGGACAAATAAATGTAGGCTTTCCAGATTAGTCAAGCCAGCGTATCCCCTAGGGCAGGGGTCTCCAACCTTGGCAACTTTAAGACTTGTGGACTTCAACTCCCAGAATTCCTCAGCCAGCTTTGCTGGCTGAGGAATTCTGGGAGTTGAAGTCCACAAGTCTTAAAGTTGCCAAGGTTGGAGACCCCTGCCCTAGAGCAGGGGTGTCAAACTCGATTTCATTGAGGGCCGCATCAGGGTTGTGTTTGACTCGGGGTGGGTGGGGGCGTGGCCAGCTTGACATCACTCGTGTGGGGGCCCCAGCGCTCTGCCAGTGAAAACGGGCTCGCGAGCTCTGTTTTCGGCTGGGATGGCCTCGTGCAACCCTCTGCCAGTGAAAACGGAGCTCGGGAGGGCCGTGTGCAGCCCTCCCGAGCTCCGCTTTTGCTGGCAGAGGCACCACGAGCCAGTCCTTCGCTATTTCCAGGGCAGCCCCGCGTGCCAGAGCTAAGCACCCCATGGGCCAAATCCAGCCCGTGGGCCTTGAGTTTGACACCCCTGCCCTAGAGTTTTTTTGGGAGTTTCAGCCCCAGGAAAGCTGGTTTGCCGGGAGAAGTCTGCCTTGTGATGTGTCCAGCGTGCAGGCATGTTCTTGTTAAGTTTTCTGTGACATGGTTTTTTAGTAACACAGTAGTTTTATGTATAACTTGCTACGCTTGCATATTAGATCTGGATGCTTTCTTGGTACAGTAAATAAAAGTGGCGTAGAGTGACATCTTGTGGCTGCATCTGATTAGGAAACATTCTTCCATTGTGTAGCTATATTGATCATAGTTCTCTCCAAGATCCAGATCCAGCTTCCTGCAAGAATCTTGTTTTTCATCACCATTAATGTGGAAGCTGCTTTAAAATGAATCCCCATTAGCCTGTCTTGATTCAGCATTTTCCAAATGAGCTACATTCGCACAACAGGTCTAACTTCTTTTCATTGCCTTATGTGCAATCTCTGGGTTTGTGCAATACATGAACTCTGTTCCCACAACACGTTTAACCGTGTTAAACATAGAAACACTGAAAACCGATATTAGGAAAAGACCCAGGAGTGCATCAAGTTTGAGTTTTATGTTTACCGTATTTTTCAGAGTATAAGACGCACCTTTTTACCCTCAAAAAGAGGGTGAAAATTTGGGTGCGTCTTATACTCCGAATGCAGCCCCACCCAGCCACCCCCATCCTTTGGCCTCTGCCTGCCAGCAATTTACCTCTTTACAGCAAACAGAACAGAAACAGAAGCCTTATCAGCACACTAAGAGAGTATTTGCCTCCCGACCTACAGCTGACAGACTTGCAAGCCACGTGGTAAAATGAAACTAACTACGGTGGCTGTAATGAGACAAAATGCTGGGAGATAAACTGCTGGCAATGTTACACTGCTGAAATTGCAAGAAAGTAAGCTACAGCTACTATAGCCTAGAGGTAGAGCTCTTGCCTCACAGTCAGGAGGTTGTGAGTTCTATCCTAGGTAGAGGCAGATTCTGTTAATATGTTATTTTGTTAAATGTTTGTAGAGTGTTCAAATTATAAGACTTATTTTTTAAAGACTGCTTTATTATTGTTCTAGACAACTTAACAAAATGAAGAAGCTTTTTAAAATAAATGCTTGCTCTGAAGAGGCCCAGTGCTATTGTATCTTCTTTTAAATAGCAGAAAGCCTTCCAGAAAGCCACATCAATTTTAAAGATCTGTAAAAGTATAATCTGAAATGTCCTGTTTTAGTATTAAGTATTAGTATTAAAATAAGGCAGCTGAATTAAACCCTGACTTAGTCATGTTTGGAGTAGATCTATTTAAATAATTGGGAGGAGTTAGTGTGATTACATTTAAGAAAACTTTCTGGGATTAATATACTGCCATAAATGTACATTTCTCCAATTCTTTGCTATTTCTATGGGTCAGGCACACATGCATAGAAATACACAGCAAACACTGTATATCATCTGTGCTGTTTGCTGTTTGGCAAATTGCTTGGAGGCAGAGGCCTTTTTTCCTTGTTTTCCTCCCCCAAAACTAAGGTGCGTCTTATACTTCGGTGCGTCTTATACTCCGAAAAATACGATATTTGTTTTTGTTTTCTTGTTAATTTAAAATACATGCAAGAATCTTGCTTTGCATCACCATTAATGTGGAAGCTGCTTTATTGTTTTCCATTGCACATCGACAAGGAGCATGCCTAACCATTAAAGCACCTTGGCCTCATGATCAATGCCTATACATTTTTTTTCCAATTAAAGACCAAATCCTGAGCAAATATCCAATTTATTTGCAGTCAGTTGCAATATATCATTCCTTCCAGTTACCTTTCATATCCCACTTTGGGTTATAATGAGATTAGGCTTTTCAGTTTCCTATCGAGTTCAGCACATTAACCTACATTTTATTAAGCTAAAGTATTTTTTCCTATTATTCTCTCACAATCCTTTAGGATAATTTGCTGGCTTCTGCGTTTTTTTCTTTTCTTCAATCATGCTAGCATTTATCTAGATGGGAAGTGAAAGCTTTCAGGGCCTTTGAAAAACCTTTTGTATTGGTGACTGATTAAAGCCATCACATCTTTTTCCAGGATCAAAACCACTATTTGCATCGGGTGAATTCAATAGCAAACTTTTGTAGGAAGGAGGGAATCATGCTGAATTTGCCTAGACCAGGGGTGGGCAAACTACAGCTCTTTGAGGACCTGTGGACTTCAACTCCCAGAATTCCTGAGCCAGCCATGCATGCTGGGAGTTGAAGTCCACAGGTCCTCAAAGAGCTGTAGTTTGTCTACCCCTGGCCTAGACCACAATTGTCAAAATGAAAATGAGGCCTTTTTTCAAAACCAACCTAGCTTAGAACCATGCCATCTCTTGGACGAACCACCAACAGAAAGGGACCCTTTTTTTGATTCAAATATTGCAAGAATACAGATGGACATAAAATGGAACTCTTTGCTTGGAGGGATGATAAAGTACAATATGTCTCATTTTCACATTCATTTAACTAAGTATGCAGGTATGTGTCATTCCATCTGCTTGTTTGTGAATTTAGGTGAGGTTTTGGTCAAGTAATGGTAATGAAATTCTTTCCTAGATGCACTTAGGACAGAGATCTTGAGGTTCATGGCCAATGGGATTTAAGGTTATATCTTGAGATCTTGAGGTTCATGGCCAATGGGATTTAAGGTTATATCTTGAGATCTTGAGGTTCATGGCCAATGGGATTTAAGGTTATGTCTTGAGAACCTGAGGTTCATGGCCTATGGGATTTAAGATTGTATCTTGAGAACTTGAGGTTCATGGCCAATGGGATTTAAGGTTGTATCTTGAGAACTTGAGGTTCATGGCCAATGGGATTTAAGGTTGCATCTTGAGATCTTGAGGTTCATGGCCAATGGGATTTAAGGTTATATTTTTATATCTTGAGGTTCATGGCCAATGGGATTTAAGGTTATATCTTGAGAACATGAAGTTCATGGCCAATGGGATTTAACGTTACGTCTTGAGAACTTGAGCTTCATGACTAATGGGATTTAACGCATTTAAGGCTATCAAGAACACCCAGGTTCTTATTTATTCATTTCTGTGTTAAATTTATATCCCATCTTTTATCAATGTGATTTGGGTGGTGTATACACTCCCTTCTCTTCCTCTTTTCCCTCTCAACTACCTCCCTATGAGATAGGATGGGCTGAAAGAGAGGAGTTGGCTCAAAATCACCTTGTTAACTTCTGGGGCTGAGATTTAAATAAACCTTAAGTCTCCTTGGTGTTAATTCAGTGCTCTAAGCATTACTCCATGCTGGCTTTCCATGGAATTTGGAAGGAGTCTGTCCATCCATCCATCCATCCATCCAGATTTCTAGTCATCTAGGTGCATATATCACTCCATCCTCAAATTTTCCCTACAGCAATAAACCTGTGAGATAGGTCAAGCTGAGAGAAAGTGATTGACCCAAAGTCAGCCAGGGAACCTCCATGGTTGAGGAAGGATGAGAACTGGGGGCTTCCTGCTTCCAGTTGGACATCTTCATCACTATACTACACAGGTTGTCGGGCTGAGAGGGGAACTGTGTCAGCTCTTCAAAGTAGATCAATAAACAGACACTGATTAATTAATCCACTGATTAATTGTTCTCACTGTCAGGAAATTTCTCCTCAATTCTACGCTGAATCTCTCCTTAATACATTTCCATCTATTGCTTGTGCCTTCAGGTGCTTTGGAGAATAGGTTGATTCCCTCTTCTTTGTAACAGTCCCTCAAAGACTGGAAGACTGCTACCATATCACCCTTAGTCCTTCTTTAAACATACCCTGTTCCTGCAACTGTTCTTCATATGTTTTAGCCTCCAGTCCCCTAATCATCTTCGTTGCTCTTCTCTGCACTCTTTCTAGAGTCTTAACATCTTTTTTAAAAAATATCGCAGCAACCAAAACTGGATGCAATATTCCAAGTGGGGTCTTACTAAGGCATTATAAAGTGTTATTAATTTAATACACCACATGATCTTGATTCTGTCCCTCTATTAATGCGGCCCAAGTCCGCATTGGATATTTTGGGGGCCCAACCCTTCCCAATCATGCTGAAAGCATGCCATGGACCACCTTGAAAGCCTACACACCTTTCAACCAGAAGCCTCTCCCTTGCAACTCCCATCCTGTGTAAAAGAATAGATTATTTTGCTACGTGACTGGCGTGTTGGAAGAAATGTCCATCCGGGTTCAGTTTCAAGTGGGGAGAAAGACACTGGAAATGTCACGGTGTGATTATTGCCTGTTACATGTATATGCAGGGAGATGCATCCCTATTCAATATAATGATTTATTTCTGAGCACGTGATTGATATGTTCTTGTACGCATGTGTGCATTCCTTTCTCCGCTCTACCCCTTCTTGCTCTGTCTTCCATTGAGAGAAGACGCACATTTATATTAGAGATGTAAACAAATGAGGATTTATTGTTTTTGTACCGAAATAAATATATTTACTTAGACTTTTAAACTGCGGTTTCATTTCTAATGTCTGATGTCCGGGAAAAGATCAAACATCCCCTCTGTGAGATTAATTCTCACAACTGTCAGGAAACATAGAAGCTGCTTGGAAAGATGGTTCATTGATGAACAGCATCACATGGCTTGAGATCCTGGGTCAAAAAAAGGGCACAGATGTTGAGGGTGCCCTCTGTTGGGCTTTGAATTTGAGCTTGTGTTCTGATTGGTTGTCAGACTCCCATGGGGCCATGTAGGGGTAACTTTGTAGGTTGTCTTTTGAGTCCCAGGCTTGGTTGACTCTTGCTGGGTGATGATGTAATGAAAGGGCTTTGGGCAATTCCTACTATGGCTCTGCCTGAAGGAGGTAGATCTTTGTTATGTAGAATAGACTGGCCCAGGCCTTAATGGCCCATTGACAAAGGTGGGGGTGGTGGTGAGTTTCTGCCTCCCTTTTAAGGGAAATATTCTGCCCTTTTAATATTTCCTAAAATATCTCATTTTCCTAGGAGAGGGGTGGGTGCTAACTTCCTACAGGAGGAAGGCAGAAATAATGTAATAAAGAGCTAAAATCTTCAATACCTTGGCCTTTTCCCCAAGTATTTCTTAACAGTGTTAATAGCACAGCTGGGAGGTGCCACATCAATGAAGTTTTTAGGCTACTGAGCCATGTTTTAGTTGAATTTATCTGCGGAGGTCAGTCTTAATTGGAGAGGTTAGAGATGAGGGTTTATTTTGGAAATAGCCTTTCCGGTATTGTAAAATATGAAAAGGAAAGGAATTTGAAGTGGACTTTTTTTCTTTATTAATGAGAGCAGCATTTGATGATGGGGTCGTAAAACTTTCCCTTTTCCTGTGAGAGTCAAGGAGCGCGCACATTTCTAATGTTCATAATTGGGTTGTGTTCTCCAACACCATGCCCTGTACTTGTGTTGGGACTGCAAGCTTCTTACAATTCTCACTCAGTTGGATCTGAGCAATTTTAACGCACGTGCATGCTGTAAAATTGGGACAAGTGCAGCTCCGCTCAGTACCGAAAAGCAGCAAAAAGGAAGGATTAATTCGCAAACAATTCTTTAATGGAGGACCGAAAGGTTTTAAAGAACAATGCCTTGCTATTGTCAGATCAGACTCAAAAGTGGAACTTATACGAAGTAGAAATTTTAGACTTGGATCTCATGCAAGAGAGATAATAGACAGAGCTGTTCACCCGGCTTTTTCTAAAAGTTAAACGGGATTTGATTCTTCATCTAGTCGGACGGAAAAGGACTAGGGGTGACATGGTAGCAGTCTTCCAATATTTGAGGAGCTGTCAATGAGAAGAGAGGGTCGAGCTATTCTCCAAAATACTTGAACCCGGGGACAAGTAGCCAAGGATGGAAACTAATCAAGGAGAAAACTTTGCAGGCCACAGGGGGTCTGCAAAGGCTTGAAGAAATGTTATGATTTAAATCTTGAGTTAAGTCTTGGGGGTCCGTGGCCATGGTCTGTGGCCAGAAAAAGTAGAGGGTCCGTGGTGAAGAAAAGGTTCACTAGGATAAAGATAGGTAGATGGATGGATGGATGGATGATAGATAGATAGATAGATAGATAGATAGATAGATAGATAGATAGATAGATAGATAGATAGATAGATGATAGATAGATAGATAGATAGATAGATAGATAGATAGATAGATAGATAGATAGATAGATAGATGGTAGGTAGGTAGGTAGGTAGGTAGGTAGGTAGATAGATAGATAGATAGATAGATAGATAGATAGATATAGATAGATAGATACTGTAGATAGATGATAGATGATAGATAGATAGATAGATAGATAGATAGATAGATAGATAGATAGATAGATAGATAGATAGACGGATACCGACAGACCGATAGACCGATGGACAGTTGATAGATTGAAAGAGAGAATAGATAGGCAGGCAGTCAGCTAGACAGACAGCTAGACAGACAGCTAGCTCTGGGATTTTTAGGTAATCTTGTTGGTCAATGCTGCCATGTCCTGAGATACATAATCATTGCTGAGATACATAACCAACTGAACTGAGTTTTTCTGCATTCTCTATTGCAAACATGGTATGCCATTTCTTTTGCTTTTCTTCTACTACCCTTCAGAATGATAACTACCGTATTTTTCAGAGTATAAGACGCACCGGAGTATAAGGCACACCTTAGTTTTTGGGGAGGAAAATAGGGGGGGAAATCTGCCTACCAGGTATTCATCTGGCTAGCGTCCTTAGTCTGGTCAGCTTCAGCACATTATTTTATCCCCTGGTTAGGGCTGAAAAAAATATTCTTCAGAGGGAGTAGGAATGAAAACAAGCCTGCAAAGACTTAGGGCTGATAAAAAACTACTTAGAGGGAGTAGGGATAAAAAATGCTGCAAGCCGGTAAGATCGTTAGCACCTCGTTAGGGCTGAAAAAAAACTTTTTCAGAGGGAGTAGGAATGAAAACAAGCCTGCAAAGACTTGGGGCTGGAAAAAAACTTCTTTGGGTGGAGTAGGAAGCCGGGAAGATAATTAGCACCTCGTTAGGTCTGGGGGAAAAAGCTTCGAAAAAGCTACATTCGGAGTATAAGACGCACCCAAATTTTCAGCCACTTTCAGGGAAGAAAAAGGTGTGTCTTATACTCCGAAAAATACGGTACTGTGATTTCCTGACCTAAACAAGGACTGGACTATCAGTCTCAATATTGAGCGTGCTTGTTTTCTTGCAGACGTTTCATTGCCCTAGCTAGGTAACATCATCAGTGTTAGTGTATTATTATACATATTATTCAGCAACTTTCTTCTCTTCCTCAACCTTCCTTGGAGGCCTTCTGGAGAAATGAAAGAAAGAGATGACGGCTAATGCAGGAAGCCAAAGCCAGCTAAGGTGACCTCCTAAAACCTTCAAAGATCTGGGACGTTTAGTAGTCCCTTATCCCCCAAATAATCTGGTATCTTCAACAGACCTTGTCTGGAAATATTCCATTCTCTTTCTTTTTTTATAGTGTTTGCTTTTTTCATAAAACACCAGGACTTTCTTTTTTTAACATTTGAAAGCTAGCATTAATTTCTTGGTGTTTTGAAAGCAGTCTTGTCTTTTTCTTTAAAAAAAAATTGTGGTAACAACTTAAAGTTCACTTGACACCAATTTTCTCAGTACTGGTGTTTCCAAAAATTTTTAACAGCCTGGATATGTGAGGTTCAGTTTAACTAGCACTGATGATGTTACTTAGTTAGGGTAATGAAATGTCTGCAAAAAAACAAGCTCAGAGAAGACACAAGGACCTCTCATTTTAACCCTGAGCTACAAATATTCTCCTTTATTGGGGTTCAGTTTATTGGGGGTGCCAGAGGGAGTCCGGCACTGTGTTAAATGTGCATAAGAAATGCCAGCAGAGGTCACCCTTGATCAGGAATTAACACTTCTTTGTAAAGAAAATGATTTTTTTTTTTGGTATTTTATCTGAATGATAAAAAATAGCTATTTAAAAAAAATAGCTTTCCTTCTGTCTTATTACTTACTTACATTTAAAACCTTTAAAGAAGGTATCTCATTAGTGTTTGAGTCTTTTACGATGAAAGCATTGATTAATTGAAGAGCCCTATTATCATTCCATGAAGTAGCAGTTTTCGAGTTGCAATCAAAAAGTAATTTTGGGGGCACCAGATGCCAAGCGCATTACTTCCACCCGCTCAGATCAAACAAGTTCAAGCAATGGAAAGTACCCTCCACATGGCAAGGTGGCAAATTGTAATAAGAGCATTGAACCAAAGAAGCCACTAAGTGTAAGTCCATCTTTGCTTAAAAATAATTGGACCATCCTTTCACGGAAAACATATTCAAAGAAGAGACCAGATTATGAGCTCCTGCATTAATTCTATTTTATTGATGCAGTAAAAGCCAAATTTAAGATACAGAGGTGTCGGTTGGAACTCAGCAGCCAGCTGGACTGATAAACCATTGAATGTTGGGTCTGAAGAAGGATACCGTATTTTTCGGAGTATAAGACGCACCAGAGTATAAGACGCACCTTAGTTTTTGGGGAGGAAAATAGGGGAAAACAATCTGCCTACCAGGTATTCATCTGGTCAGCTTCAGCACATTATTTTATCTCCTGGTTAGGACTTAAAAAAACCTTCTTCTGAGAGAATAACAATGAAAGAACCTGCAAGCCAGTAAGAGCTGGGAAGATCGTTAGCACCTGGTTAGGGCTAGAAAAAAACTTATTCGGAGCAGCTTCAGCACATTATTTTATCCCCTGGTTAGGACTTAAAAAAACCTTCTTCTGAGAGAGTGACAATGAAAGAGCCTGCAAGCGGTAAGAGCTGGGAAGATAGTTAGCACCTGGTTAGGGCTAGAAAAAAACTTATTCAGAGCAAGTAGAGCAATGAAAAAAAATTCTGCAAAGACTTAGGGCTGGAAAAACTTTCTTCGGAGAGAGTAACAATGAAAAAGCCTGCAAGGTAAGAGCTGGGAAGATCGTTAGCATCTAGTTAGGGCTGGAAAAAAAAGCTACATTCAGAGTATAAGACGCACCCAAATTTTCAGCCACTTTTAGGGAGGAAAAAGGTGCGTCTTATACTCCGAAAAATACGGTATATAACAAGCCTTTCACGAGACAATCAAGTTCCATCCAATTTGGGAAGCTAGAAGTCTCCAATTGTGCGAAAACCTTCTTCAAATTTATAAGCACCACTACTAGTGGCACAAAGTACCGTATGTAGCGTGGATTTTTTTTCTTAAAATTTCTTTCCATTTGAATAAAAGTAGGCAAGTCGTGTGTAGGAAATCTGATAAAGTGAAATTTCCCTTCCGTCCAAAGAGTATCAAGTCTTTAAGTTCAAGGTGGACATCTCGAATACCAGTGGACCCCATAAGCCGCATTTGATGTTAAATATTTGCGAATACTCTTCAGACGTTCAACTTCTTCCTGCTCTTCTTCTGCAGTAATTTCTATAGGTTCAAAATATGCAAGTTTCAAGGCCGAAGGAGACAGAAAATTGAGACCCATATCGGCAAAAGAGTTAGTCCCCTTAGAGCAGTGTTTCCCAACCTTGGCAACTTGAAGATATCTGGACTTCAACTCCCAGAATTCCCCAGCCAGCGAATGCTGACTGGGGAATTCTGGGAGTTGAAGTCCAGATATCTTCAAGTTGCCAAGGTTGGGAAACACTGCCTTAGAGCAAGGGTGTCAAACTCAAAGCCCGGGGGCCAGATCTGGCCCGTGGAGTACTTAGATCTGGCCCGTGGGACCACCCTGGAAGCAGCAAAGGACCTGTGGTGACCCAAGCACTCTGCCAGAGAAAATGGGCTCCCAAGTTCTGTTTTAGGCTGTCGCGGCCTCCTGCAACCCTCTGCCAGTGAAAACGGAGCTCATGTGGCCCTCCTGAGGAGGCCGTGGCAGCCAAAAACGGAGCTCGGGAGCCTGTTTTCACTGGCAGAGTGCTTGGGCCACCACAGGCGCCCACGACAGGAGTGACGTCGAGCCGGCCATGTCCACCCTGGCCACACCAACTCCGGCCCCCCGAGGTCAAACACAACCCTGATGCGGCCCTCAATGAAATCGAGTTTGACACCCCTGCCTTAGAGTTTCTTGGGGTCCAGCGGTAGGTCCACACTTTTGGCATCAGGTCTTCTGATTGGTGTTTTCATTCTCTTAAAGAACATCCCAAAATAATCCACCAATCAGAGAGCAATGTTTTGGTAGAAAGGCTATATGGGTAATCCTTGACTTACCACCATGGTTGAGCCTGGCAATTATAGTTGTGAGTTGTGATGGTCAGAGGGCGGGTGATTATGTGACCGACCTGATTTTACAAGCATTTTGCAACAGTGGTTAAATGAACACAGCAGTTGCTAAACAAATACTGTACTTGTTGAGCCATCACTGCAATCATTAAACAAACCGATTGTTTGCTAGAACCGTGTTTTTTTAGCCAGAAACTGGAAATAAACAACGGTTTCCGGCAAAAACATTGTAAGTTGTGGTCGTTCGATTGTGGGGTGTTGCAAACAGCCGTAAATGCAGGCTGGGTGCTGAGTGTTCAACATGCAGTCACGGATGCAGCTATTACAACTCTGAAACCAGGTTGTAAGTAGTTTTTGGGGGCTTGTTATAACTGCAAACGGTCGCTGAATTTTGATCACTTGACCATGGGGATGCTGCAATGGTCATAAGTGTGAAAAATGGTCGTAAATCACTTTCTTCAGTGCTTTGGCTTGTCAAAAGGTTGCAAAAAGTGATCCCGTGATCTTGGGAAACGGCAACCGTCAGAAGCCTGAACCCGATTGCCAAGCATCTGAATCAGAGGTGGAATTCACTTACTTTTCCTACCGGTTCGCAAATGTGAGCGTGTGCGCACTTGCTTCGCTCGCACATGTCCCTTCGTGCATGAGCTTTGCTTGCGCACGCAGGTTGCACACATGCGCGTGACTTCAAGACGTGCCTAAATCGGACGGAATAGCGCTGTGGTGGGTGGGCAAGTCACCCGCAGGTCGCCACTACCGGTTCGCCCGAATCGGTCTGAACTGGCTGAATACCACCTCTGATCTGAATGTTGATCACATGGGGATGCTACCAAGGTCGTAAGTGTGAAAAATGGTCACAAGTCACTTTTTTTTCAGTGCGGTTGTAACTTTGACACAGTTACTAAATGAACTGTTGTAAGTCGAGGACAACCTGTATTTTAGATCTCAGTTTGTAAATAATTCTGAACGGAGCATGGTTGCAGATTAGCAAGGAGTTGCTAATGCGGTATGCTTTGGAACATGGATAAAATAATGAACATGCTTCATTAAGAAATCACCCCTGTCTCCCCAGAAATGATCAAGTGGAAGCTGTCAAATTGCAAAGCGCTGACATCTTCCCCTGGCATTCAGAGAAATCTTAGCAGCTGCTTCCGATCTTGTCAGCTGGCTGCAGAGAAAAGCCGTCCAAGTCTCTTGAATTTTATACCCAGCTGTTTTCAAAAGGAATAGGCAAAATGTTCTTTTTCCAGAAATGGAACTTCCGGTGAAGTCAAGAACATTCAGGGGTTTTTTTCCCCCCCTGCGGGCTATGTCGATGGAGATGTGTATCTTCCAGAAACCAAATAGGTTCGTGATTGTTTCAATACGTGACAGCGCGCTCCAGTCCCTGAGGAAAACGGAACATTCTGGAATTTCCCAGAATGTTCTGCCTCTGGAATGAAACATTTTGACCCTGTCTAGTTTTAAGCTGTGAACGGAGATGCTGCATTTTTGGAAGGAGAGATATTTTGGCATTGGAACTAAAACATAATTTACGGGTAGTCCTCGACTTACAACCACTTGTTTAGTGACGGTTTGAAATTACAGTGAAAAAAGTGGCTTACGACCATTTCGCACTTACAACCATTGCAGCATCCCCATGGTCATGTGATCAGTTTTCAGATGCTTGGCAACTGACTCACATTTATGACGGTTGCTGTGTCCCGGAATCATGTGATCCCTTTTTGCGACCTTCTGACTAGCAAAGTCAATGGGGAAACCAGATTCCCTTAACAACCGTGTTACTAACTTAACAACTGCAGTGATTCATTTAACAACTGTGGCACGAATGGTCGTAAAATGAGGCAAAAGTCACTTAGCAACTGTCTTGCTTAGCAATGGAAATTTGGGGATCAATTATGGCCATAAGTCGAGGACTACCTGTATACATTATTTAGTAGTAAAAGAGTTTACAATTTGGCCTTGTCTCTTTTCTGAAGATAAAATCTCCCGTAACACATCATCTTACTACATTGTGTAACCGAGATCTTTTCCTCCCTCCCTCCCTCCCTATTTTGCTCCTGTGAATGAAATTGATTTACCGATTGTATCTATCGTATACAATGGGGATATTTAAAGAGCAATTGGATCTCACTCAGGATGGTCATATTTTAATTTCTAATTTATTTTTGGCAGCCTAAGAGTATAGTGGAGAACAGGATTAACGTCATTAAGAGTCTTCTTTTCGTGGTCTTGGCGCTTGTTGCTTTTATATCCTCCCACCACTACATTTCTAGCTGTGTAAAGTTTGTGTAACACACTAGCTTTACTTTTGTTCTCTGTCAGAGATGGAACAGGGCAGATTGTCAAAGATTGTCAACAGGAAGGGAGTGATTTAAAAATAAATCCTCTTGTTGATATCATTTAAGAGTCAGACTGGGCCAGATCTGGGTTAATGGAGACATGGCTTTTAATTCTATGTATGGTTTCCTCCTATCTATAACTCTACTACCCCAGGTCGATACAGAGCTGATCTGTGTGGTTGGTGTGATTGTGTTTGTTGTCGCCTCAAGGGGTGGAGGGGCTTACGGGTTTTGTACTGGAGATTGTAATTTTGTAAGCCGCCTTGAGTCAGTGTATGTGAGTTGAGCAGCCATATAAATTTGTTTAATAAATAGCAAATAAATACGATGAATCCATCAAGTAAGGACCTACTAGCTCACGTTTGCACAATGGACAAAGTGTTGTTAGTTTTTAGCTTTTTTTGCAGCTTGGTCTATGTTATTTTATTTATTGGTTCACCATATAGCGAAATTCCAAGGTTGTTGTGGCCCGCCAGCGGCCTGTGCAGCTGGTAGCTGATTCAGACAGCGAGGAGGCTGGTGTGGCGTGCGACTACAGTACACAGTAGACATTAAAATAGCGAGCAAAGCATTAAATAGCTACCAGCGGGACGGGTTTGGGAAATACATTCTTAGACGCTATAGTGACATTGTGCGAGTTAATACAATTTCCACAGTTCCTGCAGAGGGAGAAACAAACCGGCTTGAAATTCTCCGAACAACATTTTCTACATGGAATCTCTACAGGCCTAAGGATGTTGGCTCTTCTGGTCTGCTTACACCTGCACGGATGTCCTTCCATCTTCCCAGCCAGCTATCTGGTAAGTGTCCCGTTTCTGTGGAAGTCTACCATGCAAATATTCAGTTACGCATACATAAACCAAAGCTAATTTCCCAGACCAGACATATTTAGCAATTGCTAAAGACCCCAGCAGAGGGATAAGCCATATTTCTGCCTTGTGCTGTGACGTGTAACTCTTGAACCTCCATGTAGCCACACTATAAAGAGCAGAACAATGCAGTACAAAAGATATAATAACTTGAGATGCTCTTTTATTTGAGAAAGATAATGTGTATCTTAGAAGGGTTGTGAGTTCATACAGCAAAAATGGATCTGATTTATTTCAATTGAAACTCAAAAGTTCATACATGGTTTTTTTTTAAAAGGAGGGGGTTGTAAGTAAGACAGTCTGCGATTCTTAAACTGGGTGAGGCAGCCATTAATTCTGATTATCTTTTTCTTCCCCAGTTTCATGAAAATGAGAAGCAGAAGAAAAGGAACGGAGTGCAAATTAGTTGGGTCACTCAGAACTTAGGATAGCGAAGGGAAAAAAAAAACCTGTCATCTTGGCAACTGTGACTTCAGGATCCACGTTAAAAGGTATAAGGTGTTTTTTTTAAAAAGCGTGCTTGTCATCTTATGAATTTCAGAAGGATTCCTTAGATATTGCTTAATGAGGTCACGATGACTAATTTTCTCCCTTCCTCTCTTTGCGTAGGCTTAAGGATAGATATAATGCAGTTTGTAAGGTAGGCATTGTTGATTCTTACATGCTATGCTGAAATGAGCTAAATTGTGCCCTCTAAAATTCAGGTTCATAGCTATTTGGAGATCCACAGCTACTCATGTGGGACAGTGGTGGGTTCTAAATAATTTTGCCACCGGTTCACGCACGCATACGGGCGGCGCTTCTGCGCATGCACAGAAGTGTCCTGGGAGGGTGGGCAGTGCCTCCCGCCACCGCCGCTACCGGTTCTAAGAACCGGTCCGAACCGGGAGCAACCCACCGCTGATGTGGGATGGCTAAAAAGAGCTGTGGTGGCGCAGTGGTTAGAATGCAGTACTGCAGGCTATTTCTGCTGCCTGCCGGCTGCCTGCAGTTTAGCAGATTGAATCTCACCAGGCTCAAGGTTGACTCAGCCTTCCATCCTTCCGACGTCAGTAAATGAGGACCCAGATTGTTGAGGGCAATAGGCTGACTCTGTAAACCACTTAGAGAGGGCTGTAAAAGCACTGTGAAGCAGGATATAAGTCTAAGTGCTATTGCTATTGCTATCATAACCAAAAAGAGTAATTTAAATTGAATTAAAATTAATTAAATGTAGTCCTCGACTTACGACCACAATTGAGCCCGTGGGGACACTGTGATGGTTGCAACTAAGAGGAGCCATCATAAACGCCCCATGTCCAGTGCCATCCTAACTTTGAACGCTTGTGTTCTGATCCAGCTCCCCAAACATGACAAACCCTCTGTAGGTGAAGCAATGATTCCTTTATTAGGAGCGCCAGCAGCCCCGGCAAAAAGTTTCTCTTTCTCCGCAGGCTAACGAGGAGATGAATAGTTGTCTGCCACATTTATTCATCTCCGCCCCCTGCCTTTTATCCCCAGAGCTAGGGTGGGGCTTCGCTAGCAACGGTGGCTCTTCCGTCCCAAGGACCGGCCCATAGATTTCCACTGCTCTCCTCTCCTCTGCCTTCTGCGCATCTGCGCTGCGCGTCAGGCACTGGACCCAGCCGTTCCTCCTCTTCTCATCAGCCACTTCCAGACTTGGTGGCTGTTGACTCTCCATCTGAGGGCTTACGGCCGACCCAGGCTCCGCCTCTCTCTCTCTCTCTCTCTCTCTCTCTCTCTCTCTCTCTCTCTCTCTCTCTCTCTCTCTCTCTCTCTCTCTCTCTCTCTCTCTCTCTCTCTATCTCTATCTCTATCTATCTCTATCTCTCTCTCTCTCTTTCTCTGCCAGTTCCATTCCCTCTTTCCTCTCAGAGCTCTCAGGTTGCCTTGATGCTGACCCTGACTCCCACACCATCTCCTCCTCTGATTTGGCTGCTGGGGGTGGGGGTGGGGGCAACAGTCCACAACAGCTTGCTGAATGAGTGGATGTTAGGTGAGGACTACCTGTACCATGTTTCCTGGTGTGTTTCAGACTGTTCTGGGTCCTCCCTAAGAAAGGGGTGATGAGCATCCCTGCCACCCCATGAAATTAAGAAGTGAGGGGTTCACTTATGTTTCATTTTTGGGGTGGCCCCAGTACTTTGGTACAGCTTGGCTTCCGAGAAAAAGGGTGGATCAGACGATACATGCAGCCTATTTATTTTCACAATGAGCCTGGATCAGCAGTGAAATCTACTTACCTTCCCTACCGGTTTGGAAGCGCATGATTTGTGTGCGCCGCTGTTGCGTGCACTTTTTCACCCTGTGCGCATGCACAGAAGGATTTCCGCATGTGCAGAGGGTTAAAAAAAAGAAAATGGCGACGTCTGGGCGGGTGGGTGGAGCTGCATGCTGCCACAGCTACCATTTATTTATTTATTTATTTATTTATTTATTTATTCATTCATTCATTCATTCATTCATTCATTCATTCATTCATTCATTCATTCATTTATTTATTTATTTATTTATTTATTTATTTATTTATTTATTTATTTATTTATTTATTTATTTATTTATTTGTGAGACTTATATACCGCCTCACAGTGCATGAACTCTCTAAGCGGTTTACACCAGTAAGCAATGTATATTTATATTGCTCCCAACAATCTGGGTCCTCATTTTACCTACCTCGGAAGGATGGAAGGCTAAGTCAACCTTGAGCTGGTGAGATTTGAACCGCTGACCTGCGGATTACAGTCAGCTAAAGTGGCCTGCAGTACTGCTCTCTAACCGCTGCACCACCTCAGCTCTTCTCCGAACCACTGGTGGCCACCGCTACTGGTATGCCCAA
The DNA here is from genome assembly GCA_023053685.1 of Diadophis punctatus similis. Lineage (NCBI taxonomy): Eukaryota > Metazoa > Chordata > Lepidosauria > Squamata > Dipsadidae > Diadophis > Diadophis punctatus. The sequence goes on from JALIGW010000016.1 coordinate 18,678,022, forward strand.
ATCGGGCCAAACCAGTAGCATTTCACTCCTGGCCCTGGATACTGCCAGCAAGCTGGCTGCTTTACAGGTAGTCCTCGACTTACAACAGTTCATTTAGTGACCGTTGAAAGTTAGAACGTCACTGAAAAAAGGGACTTGTAATCATTTTGCACACTTATGACTGTTACAGCATCCCCATGATCATGGGACCAACATTTGGAAGCTTGGCAGCTGGTTTATATTTATGATGGTCACAGTGCCCTGGGGTCATATGATCCCCTTTTGTGACCTTCTGACAAGCAAAGTCAACGGGGAAGACAGATTCACTTAACAACCCAGTTACTAATTTAACAACTGCAGGGATTCAGTTAACAAATGTGGCAAGAAAAGTCGTAAAATAGCACTTAGCAATTTGTGAATTTATCCATTCAGAAGGTACATAGCAATAGCAATAGCACTTAGACTTATATACCGCTTCACGGTGCTTTACAGCCCTCTCCAAGCGGCTTACAGAGTCAGCCTCTTGCCCCCAACAATCTGGGTCCTCATTTTACCCACCTCGGAAGGACGGAAGGTTGAGTCAACCTTGAGCCTGGTGAGATTCGAACTGCCAAATTGCAGTCAGCCGGCAGTCAGCAGAAGTAGCCTGCAGTACTGCACTCTAACCACGGCGCCACTGTGGCTCCTGGGGCAAGACTCACTTAACAACTCTATCACTTAGCAACATCAATTCTGGGCTCAATTGTGGTCCTAAATTGAGGATTACCTGTACTTAACTTTTAGGCGTCGCACTGTTGTTGTCCTCACTTTCAGCTTATTTTACGCTTCGTCGTATTTTGGTAGACCCCCACAATTTGTGTGCAGTGTATCCCATGGACCATTTTGTGTAAGTTAAGCAGTCGTGTTGCTTCTTACAGCTACAACAGAAAGACAAGTATCAATGTAAAGTCGTTGATCTCGATGGCGTATAAAACATTTAAAAAGAAATAAATCCAGTTTAGAGCTTGGAAGAGATTGCGCTGACCTTAAGGAGCGTTCTGACACTTTCGTGACCGTTATGAAAGTATTTCTGAAGAAGTTTTGCATTTGAAGTGGACGGCAGTGTGCTCGAAATGGATCTGCTTGGGACTTGATATATTTATAGGATAGTTGAACAGCGCGGAGGTATTTCCAATAGGGATATCTCCAACTTCAAAAGAAATATTTCTAAATATTTCACACACGGAAAATTAGGTGAACAATAACAAGCCAGCCTTTGTCGGCAAGCCCAAATTCAGAATTTTGTGAGGGGAGTGTGTGTGTGTGTGCGTGCATGTGTACGCATGTTCTTGGACAGCTTGTCCTCAGCAGTGCAGGTGGGCCTCGACTTACAACAGTTCATTTAGTGACCGTTCAAAGTTAAAACGGCACTGAAAAGAGTGAATTATGACTGTCGTTCACACGTACGACCATTGTAGCATCCCCATGGTCATGTGATCAAAATTAAGACCCTTGGCAACTGGCTCGTATTTACCACGGCTGCAATGTCCTGGGGTCATGTGATCAGCTTAAGTGACCATCTGACAAGCAAAGCCAATGAGAAAGCCAGTTTCACTTAACAACCATGTTCATTCACTTAACAGCTGCAGTGGTTCATTTGACAACTGTGGCAAGAAAGATCGTATAATGGGGGAAAAACTCACTTAACAAATGTTTCGCTTAGCAACGTAAATTTTGGGTTCAATGGTGATCGTAACTCGAGGACTACCTGCATCGCATCCTGTTTTGGGACCGATTCATGCCAGTTAATGAAATGTTAGGAAAATGCTGAGCAGAATTCCAAGCTTGCACCTGTCCATTGATCAGGAGTGGGTTCTACTTACCTTTGCTACCGGTTCGGGAACGGGCATGCGCAACGCTTTTGCACATGCGCAGAAGCTTCTGTGCATGCGCAGAGCGTTTTTTTTAAATGACACCCGGGGGCGTGGGCAGAGCTTGAGGCCGTTGGTCGTTGAGGCCACTTGGAGGTTTATCTGTGTCCTCAGGGTCACCTGAGTAGTGCAAACGGGTGTGGAGCCTTCTTGGAACGGCTGAAAGGACCGTGTTGTAGACTGGAGCTAGGCATAATCTCTCCTGAGGACACAGATAAACCTCCAGGTGGCCTCAACGACCCTCTAAAAGGATGCAAATGACCAGCTGTCTGCAAGGCGTATCAATCCTTCCATTCCCCACCAACCAGTCAGAGCTGAAGAAGCTTCTTGCATGAGAAGCGAAACGTCTTCAATAGAAAACAAGAGAGTCCAGTTGCCTCTTTAAAAAAAGCACCTTTGGGACAAGCTTCTTGGATGAGAATCAAAATGTTTTCAAGGAAAAAAAAACCAAGAAAGTTTCATAGCCTTTTAAAAAGCACCTTTGAGACAAAATGAGGCCTGTAATATAAACATCATATTAATGATGAGGTTTGGATAATGGATAAATGCTGAGCAAATTATAATTGCGATGCCATGTTTGAAATTCACTGCAATTGTAAGCATCGCAAGTCCTGATGGGAATCCACAACTAGTAAAATATGATTAAAACAGGATTTGCAACTGGCATTGGATAGTGCCTGAGTCACCACTCTCGTTCTTTAAGAAAGATGGTTTGTGGGTAGGATCTGGAATGAGCTTCTGTCAGTATGATGAAGGGATCTTTGATCGGAATCCTTTTTCTCATCTTAGCATCACATCCTCACATGGGGAGGAAAAAAAGAGCTAACACACAGCAGTCTAAATCACAGAAAAAGCTAAGCTCCAAACTTTTAGTGTTCAAACACAGAACATAGAACATCAGAGTTGGAAGGGACCTTGGAGGTCTTCTAGTCCAATCCCTTGCTCAAGCAGGAGATCTTATACCATTTCAGACAAACGGCTATCCAGTCTCTTCTTAAAAGCCTCCAGTTGATGGAGCAGCCACAACTTCTGGAGGCAACCTGTTCCACTGGTTAATTGTTCTCCCTGTCAGGAAATTTCTCCTTAGTTCTAGGTTGGTTCTCTCCTTGATTAGTTTCCATCCGTTGCTTCTGGTCTGGCCTTCAGGTGCATATTTAGAATACCTTTGTTAGTGGCCTCCTATCTTGGTGACATCTTGGCCCAATTCAAAGGATCGATACGCTGCTTTCATTATTATTAAAAGAGAGATTTAATGGCGTGGCCCTGCAAGAATACCTCTATTTCTGCTCACTTTGGAAGTTGAATTAGTCAGCCATGTCCCTTCCCAGGGTCCTCATTAATCCTGTCTGCTGCAAGGGTTTAATTACTTTATTTACCAACTATCTGCCAGAAGGGCTGGTTCCTTAATCTTGAGGTAGATAAATCAGCGACAAACTTTAGGAGAATAGCCTCGTTCTGTTCAATCGCCGCTTCAATTTAGCACAGAATTGAATAGTTTTGCAACATCAAACAATTCGGCGTACAGAATTTTTATTTATCTATCTATCTATCTATCTATCTATCTATCTATCTATCTATCTATCTATCTATCTATCTATCTATCTATCTATCTATCTATCTATCTATCTATCTATCTATCTATCTATCTATCTATCTATCTACCTACCTACCTACCTACCTACCTACCTACCTACCTACCTACCTACCTACCTACCTACCTACCTACCTACCTACCTACCTACCTATCTATCTATCTATCTATCTATCTATCTATCTATCTATCTATTTAATACATTTGTATGTTGCCCAACTCCCAAGAGACTCTGGCAGCTAACAACATATTGAATACGAAATCTAAAAAACAATTAAAAACCCATTAAAAACACATACACGCTACTTTCATTGGGCCGGAACTTATCCCTGATATTCTCAAGCTCAACGGTTCCACGCCTGATGGAAGATCCAGGTCTTCACTGCCTTATGGAAGACCAGTAGGGTGGAGGCAGTTTGGATCTCCGGGGGTAGCTGGTTCCAGAGGGCCGGAGCTGCCGCAGAGAAGGCTCTCCCCCGTGGACCCGCCAGCCGACATTGTCTAGCTGACGGGACCCGGAGAAGACCGACTCTGTGGGATCTCACTGGTCGAAGGGAGCTATGCGGTAGGAGGCGGTCTCGGAGGTAACCTGGTCCTAAGCCATGTAGGGCTTTAAAGGTGATAACCAACACCTTGAATTGTACCTGAAGACCAATGGGAAGCCAGTGCAGCTCACGGAGGATATGTGTAATTCCAACCGTTGCATGGTTTACTTTTTAGAGGAATGGCTGAGGAATTCTGGGAGTTGAAGTCCGACTGTCTTAAAAGTTGCCAAGTTTGGAGTGCCCTGTCTTCACTGAATTTATTAACTTCTCTGAAGTAAAACCCACTGGCTGTCGTCACAGGCCGTTCATTTCATTCTTAGTCCCACTCACCTGCTCTTCCCAGTTCATCAGCTCTACATTTTTGGCCCAGTAATGCACATTGTTCAAGTCAATCCAGGGTTCAACATAAAGACCCCGGGATTGTTGGGGTGATAATGATATCTCATAGAGGCGATATAGATCTTTTCTTGGAATTCAGACAGTTAGAAATAAAACCGAGATTAAAAGTCTAATAGAAAATATTTATTTCAGTACAAAAACAATAAATCCTGAATAAACTACATTTTGCTGAGTAACACGACCGTTCAGGTCAACAGCTAAGGCAGAAGAGAATTTTGGAATGCACACATGCGTACAACTCATATCACTTGTTCTGCTTATAATGGAATGTACCATAACATTAGATAGGGGTGCATCACCCTGCATAGACATACAACTGACAATATTCACACCGTGACAGGGATGCAATTGGAAGGACTCCTTTGGCAATCCAGAATTCCATCGTGGCACACCCAAAGCTTAAAGTACACCGATGAGTACTCGCTGAAAACTTCAGTTGCAACATACAGTATGCAACACAACTGTTTCTCACGGCAATTTCCTGGTAAATATAGTAAAAGAATAGAGCAGGGGCGTCAAACTCAAGGCCCGCAGGCTGGATTCCGCCTGAGAGGTACTTAGATCTGGCCCACAGGGACACCCCGGAAACAGCAAAGAATTGGGCTGCGGTGCTTCTGCCAGAGAAAACAGAGCTCAGGAGGGCTGCACGCGGCCCTCATGAGCTCCATTTTTGCTGGCAGAGGGTTGCAGGAGCCGTCACAGCTGAAAACGGAGCTCGGGAGCCCGTTTTCGCTGGCAGATCGCTCGGGTCACCACAGGCGCCCCCGACACGAGTGACGTCAAGCTGGCCATGCCCACCCTAGTGCCCCGAGATCAAACACAACCCCGATGCGGCCCTCAACGAAATCGAGTTTGACACCCTTGGAATAGAGGATAAAGAGCACGCCAACTTTACAGCGTGTCAACACTACTAGCGGTTGACAATTTATAACGCTGGGAAGCCTTGCTTTTGATTCCGCTCTTGTTGCCTTTATGCCAGCCACGCTCTCCTGGCCCTAGGAGGGAGGCAATGGCAAACCCCTTCCAAAAATGTTGCCAAGATAACGGTGCAGACGTCCACGTGCAATCATGCAAGACTGAGTTGAAATCAGCAAAACATAAAACCGTGAGACTGAAACTCTCAAAAGATGGATTTGTTCAATACGCTAATGTGTCCTAAAGGTTGCTGCGATTCAGTGCGCAGTGAGAATCCACCATAATCGCTGCACACTGTGTGAATCAATACACATTATAGTTTAAGTCATTTGTCCATGGCATGCTGTGTGAAGAGAGCAAACCTGAGTTAGCACAGAAGTTATATAAACGTTGATTTTGGGTTGACCATGTTTTGTGAATCCAGATGAAGATACACATTTTGACCTCTTGTTAATACAGGTAGTCCTCGACTTACAACGATTCATTTAGTGACTGTTCAAAGTTACAAAAGGCACTGAAAAAAGTGACTTACGACCGTTTTTCACAGTTACAACCATTGCAGCATCCCCATGATCACGGGATCAAAATTCGGACGCTAGGGAACTGATTCCCATTTATGACCGTTGCTGTGCTGGTCACCTTTTTGCGACCTTCTGACAAGCAAAGTCGATGGAGAAGCCAGATTCACTTAACAACCAGGTTACTAACTTATCAACTGTGGTGCTTCACTTAACATCAGAGGCAAGAAAAGTTGTAAAATGGGGCAAAACTCTCTTAACAAATGTGTCACTTAACCACAGAAAATTTGGGCTCAGGTGTGGTCGTAAGTCAAGGAATAGAAGAGAAGAGAAGAGTAGAGTAGAGTAGAGTAGAGGGTAGGGTACCGTACGGTAGGGTAGGGTAGGGTAGGGTAGGGTAGGGTAGGGTAGGGTAGGGTAGAAGAGTAGAGTAGAGTAGAAGAGAAGAGAAGAAGAGAAGAAGGAGAGAGGAGAGGAGAGGAGAAAAGAGAGGAGAAGAGATGAGAAGAGAAGGGAAGAGAATAACAGAGTTGGAAGGGACCTTGGAGGTCTTCTAGTCCAACCCCCTGCTTAGGCAGGAAACCCTACACCACTTCAGACAAATGGTTGTCCAATCTCTTCTTAAAAAATTCCAGTGTTGGAGCATTCACAACTTCTGGAGGCAAGTTGTTCCACTGATTAATGGTTCTAACTGTCAGGAAATTTCTCCTTAGTTCTAAGTTACTTCTCTCCTTGTTTAGTTTCCACCCATTGCTTCTTGTCCTGCCCTCAGGTGCTTTGGAGAATAGCTTGACTCCCTCTTCTTTGTGGCAACCCCTGAGATATTGGAACCCTGCTATCACGTCTCCCCTAGTCCTTCTTTTCATTAAACTACCTGTACATCCGTTTCCCATTTATACCAGGGATCTTAAATTTGCTTGCTTTTGGGAGGGAGACAAAAAGAAACAAATATGACTTTATCTGAGAAAAGACGGGAAGGCCCCTTTTCCTGCAGAGGTGCAGTAAATCAAATCTTTGGTCTCTGGAGATCATCAAATTCATTGCTGGGTTCATTGGCTACAGTACATGAGCTCTTCCAAGTTTTGTCTTGAAGGGATCAATTTATTTACCAAACCTGATCTAGCTTCAGGTTTTGCTTTCCTTTAATCTAATTGCCAAGGAGAAAAATAGAGGCACAAAAGAAGTTTGCCTCTTCACCGGGTCTGTCTTTATTATTAAACTCCACACTGTAGCCGAAGGAATGATTTTCACATTTGCCCTTTGCGTGAGCTGATCACAAAAGGCAGAATTTTGTTTCTCCCTCTCCTTTACACTTCATCTTTGTTATCAAAACATTTGGCCTTAAGAGTTCCCAGTCTGGCTGTTAGAATGGGAGGAAAGATACCGCTGCCCTAGCAGGGGTGAAATCCAGCAGGTTCTGACAGGTTCTGGAGAACCGGTAGCGGAAATTTTGAGTAGTTCGGAGAACTGTCAAATACCACCTCTGGCCGGCCCCAGAGTGGGGAGGGAATGGGGACTTTGCAATATCCTTCCCCCAGGAGTGGGGAGGGAATGGGGATTTTGCAATACCCTTCCCCCAGGAGCGGGGAGGGAATGGGGATTTTGCAATATCCTTCCCCCAGGAGCGGGGAGGGAATGGGGACTTTGCAATATCCTTCCCCCAGGAGCGGGGAGGGAATGGGGATTTTGCAATATCCTTCCCCCAGGAGCGGGGAGGGAATGGGGATTTTGCAATATCCTTCCCCCAGGAGCGGGGAGGGAATGGGGACTTTGCAATATCCTTCCCCCAGGAGCGGGGAGGGAATGGGGATTTCGCAATATCCTTCCCCCAGGAGCGGGGAGGGAATGGGGATTTCGCAATATCCTTCCCCCACGAGCGGGGAGGGAATGGGGATTTTGCAATATCCTTCCCCCAGAAGCCGGGAGGGAATGGGGATTTCGCAATATCCTTCCCCCAGGAGCGGGGAGGGAATGGGGATTTTGCAATATCCTTCCCCCAGGAGTGGAGAGAGAATGAGGATTTTGCAATATCCTTCCCCCAGGAGCGGAGAGGGAATGGGGATTTTGCAATATCCTTCCCCCAGGAGTGGGGAGGGAATGGGGATTTTGCAATACCCTTCCCCCAGGAGCGGGGAGGGAATGGGGATTTTGCAATATCCTTCCCCCAGGAGCGGGGAGGGAATGGGGATTTTGCAATATCCTTCCCCCAGGAGCGGAGAGGGAATGGGGATTTTGCAATATCCTTCCCCCAGGAGCGGGGAGGGAATGGGGATTTTGCAATATCCTTCCCCCAGGAGCGGGGAGGGAATGGGGATTTTGCAATATCCTTCCCCCATGAGTGGAGAGGGAATGGGGATTTTGCAATATCCTTCCCCCAGGAATGGGGGGGATGGGGATTTTGCAATATCCTTCCCCTGTCACGCCCCCCCAAGCTGCGCCCACAGAACCAGTAGTAAAAAAATTTGGATTTCACCACTGGCCCTAAGGTACAGGTAGAGTCCTCAGCATATGACCGTAAGGGAGCCTGCCCGATGTGCTCGTATTTGTGATGTAATAACAAGAGTTGGAAGGGACCTTGGAGGTCTTCTAGTCCAACCCCCTGCTCAAGCAGGAAACCCTGTACCATTTCAGACAAAAGTCTATGGAGATTCTCAGTCATCCAGGTCATGGTTGTCTCAAAGGTGCTTTTTTTCAAGAGACAAGTGAACTTTCTGGTTGGTGTTGTGTTAGTTGTGACTTCTTTGTAAATTCTGTGACTTGATCCAATACCAAAAAGTCCAGTTGCCTCTTGAAAAAAAGCACTTTTGGGATTTCTGACAAATGTTGTCCAATCTCTTCTTAAATGCCTCCAGTGATGGAGCACCCACAACTTCTGGAGGGAAGTTGTTCCACTGGTTAATTGTTCTCACTGTCAGGAAATTTCTCCTTAGCTCCAGGTTGCTTCTCTCCTTGATTAGTTTCCACCCATTGCTTCTTGTTTTGCCTTGATTTTATGACTTTTTTTTTGCAGTGGTCATTAAGTGAATGCTGAGCTCATAAAACGAACCCCACAGTCCTTGAGTGAACCAATGGTTCGCTATGGATGAGCTTTTGCCAATAAACAGAAGTTCCAGCTTTCAGCAAAACTATCATAAAATGCAATGAGGTGACTGCAGGACACTACAAATGGCCATAAATACAGTTTTATTGTTGAGCACCCGAAATTTGGTCATATAGTTGCGGAGGGGGCCTGACCGTCAGAACTTGGGATCCTGGTTGAAAGTTTCCTTTTTCAGATCCATTGTAACTTTGAATGGTTGCTAAGCAGCTAAGTGTAAATCAAGGGCTACCTGTACTGCATTGATGCTCTGAACTAGGCTATTATTTTGGCTTACTGAAGATGCATACAATTTAATATGCTAAGATTTGCTGCTTTGTCAACCATATAGTCAAAATGAGGCTTTCAATATCTCATTCCTCAGTCTCAGGTTTGCATCATAACACGTTTTTAATAATCTTTCTCATCATGGCGATTTGTATTAACAAGAATTATGGTACTATTTCCAGGACTGAAATATAAGTCTCACAAAACCCCATCTTTTTACAGGTTTGTTTCCACAATATATCCTGAAACAGCGACCAGAGATGAATACACCTGTGGACAATAAACCAACCCAACAAACCAACCCAACCAATTGAACCAACCAACTCAACTCAACCAACCAACCAACTCAACTCAACTCAACTCAACTCAACTCAACTCAACTCAACCAACCAACCACAGAAGCAAGACAAATTCAGTGTGTTCCATACATTTAGAGATACATCTCTTTGTACACCATTGAGGCCAAATGTTGAGTCGTTAGGTTGGAGTTCCAGCATCCTCCTGTGATGCAACCATCTTCAGCCTTTCCACATTGATTTAAATATTTATTTATTTAAATAGATTTGTATGCCGTCCAACTCCCAAGGGACTCTGGGCGGCTAACAGCATGTCAAATACAAAATCTAAAAGAACAGTTAAAAGCGATTAAAAAAAACTGATTAAAAAAATACATACATACTACTTTCACGGGCCGGAACTTATCCCTGATATTCCCAAGCTCAACGGTCCCACACCTGATGGAAGAGCCAGGTCTTAACTGCCTTACGGAAGACCAGTAAGGTGGAGGCGGTCCGGATCTCCGGGGTTAGCTGGTTCCAGAGGGCCGGAGCTGCCACAGAGAAGGCTCTCCCCCGTGAACCCGCCAGCCGACATTGTCTGGCTGATGGGACCCAGAGGAGACCAACTCTGTGGGATCTCACTGTTGAAGGGAGGTGTGTGGTAGGAGGCAGTCTCGGAGATAACCTTGTCCTGAGCCATATAGGGCTTTAAAGGTGATAACCAACACTTTGAATTGTGCCCGGAGACCAATAGGAAGCCATTGCAGCTCACGGAGGATAGGTGTAATATGGGTGTACCTGGGTACCCCCATGATAGCTCGCGCGGCTGTATTCTGGACTAGTTGTAGTCTCCGAACACTCTTCAGGGGTAGCCCCATGTAGAGCGCGTTGCAGTAGTCTAACTGTGAGGTGACAAGGGCGTGAGTGACTGTGAGGAGAGCATCCCGATCCAAGTAGGGCCGTAATTGGTGCACAAGACGAACTTGTGCAAAGGTCCCCCTGGCCACAGCTGTCAAATGTTGCTCCAATTTCAGCTGTAGATCCTGGAGGACACCCAAATTACGGACCCGCTCTGAGGGGGATAATTTCTCCCCCCACCCCAAAAAAAAGTCAGGGATGGATAGCTTACCTCATCCTTGGGAGGCAGTACCCACAGCCATTCAGTCTCGTCTGGGTTGAGTCTGAGCCTGTTGACTCCCATCCAGACCCTCACAGCTTCTAGACACCGGTCCATCACATCTACTGCTTCACTGAATTGACGCGGGGTGGAGATGTATAACTGGGTATCATCTGCGTATTGTTGATACCTCACCCCGAATGGGCGGATAACCTCACCCAGTGGTTTCATGTAGATATTAAAAAGGAGGGGAGAGAGAACCGAGCCCTGAGGTACCCCACAAACGAGGGGCCTAGGGGTCGATCTCTGTCCACCAACTAACACCGACTGAGAGCGGCCGGAGAGATAGGAGGAGAACCACCGTAATACAGTGCCTCCCACTCCTAGCTCCCCTAGTCGACCCAGAAGGATACCATGGTCAATGGTATCGAAAGCCGCTGAGAGGTCAAGGAGCACCAAGGTCGAAGAGCAACCTCCATCTCGGGCTCGCCAGAGGTCATCCATCAGTGTGACATGGGCATTCCCTTTCACCCAGAATCACTTCTTTTACCCATTTTAATTTACCCCCAAAAAGAATATATATAATCCTTCATCCTTCCAAAGTAATTGTGGAGCCTCATAAGGCGAACCATGCTATACAGATAGCATGACCAGACTTAAAATTATGGCCTTAATAGCTGAACTGCCCCAGAACTGCCCCAGAGTTGATGATACCTGGGAAAGGATATTAAGAAAGATTTGTGGTGAACTTCTCCTTTATAAGTTCCTCAGCTTGATTGTTTGAACATCTGTTTCCATTAAGCGTTGTATAGGTTTCCAACAATGCTAGAAAGCAAGGACCAGTTGGGTGACTTTGGGCCAGTCCAGGGGTGAAATTCAAAAATTTTCCCTACCGGTTCTGTGGGCGTGGCTTGGTAGGTGTGGTGTGGCTTGGTGGGCGTGGCTTGGTAGGTGTGGCAGGGGAAAGATACTGCAAAATCTCCATTCCCACCCCACTCCTGGGGGAAGGATATTGCAAAATCTCCATTCCCACCCCACTCTGGGGCCAGCCAGAGGTGGTATTTGCCGGTTCTCTGAACTACTCAAAATTTCCGCTACCAGTTCGCCCGAACCGGCTGAATACCATCTCTGGCTTTCGGTCTTCATTAAATACTAGATCAGGAATCAGATGATGGGTTAATCCTTCACCTGTCTGTAGATGCTCTCTGAGGAAAACCCTCGCCTTCCTCCTCTCCCATCTTAGATCAAAATAGCTTGGAAAGAAATGGAGAAAAGACATTTATAGATGAAAATTAACAGGGAGGCCTCTGAATTCTCCCACGCTTAATTCCTGCAATCTACAGCCCAGGATCAGGACTCTAAAATGAAGAAATCTGAGATTAGAAAAGCCACAATTAGATTTATAATACGGGGGGGGGGACCCCATCTTTTTAAGAGTCACTCTAACTCAACCCATTCAGAACTAATGTTCTGGTAGAGACATCTGACTGAGCTTGCGAGGGCCCAAATGTTAATGGACCAATTTCTTATTTCTGAAGATAGTCTACCTCACAAGGTTGTTATTGTGAGAATGAAATTAGGGGAGGCTCCTGTGCAAATTGCTTTGAGATTCCCCAGTAAAAGAAGGATTAAAAGTAACAGTAAAACAAAATGGAGAAAAGAATGTGATAGCTTTAGCAACATGTTGATAAAAGAGTACAGACAGTCCTCGATTTACAACGGTTCATTTAGTGACCGAAGTTACAATGAAAAACGTGACTTGTGAACATTTTTCGAACTTAATACCATTGCTGCATACCCATGGTCACATGGTCAAAATTCAGATGCTTGTCAACTGACTCATATTTATGACGGTTGGCAGAGTCCCAGGGTCACGTGATCCCCTTTTGCGACCTTCTGACGAGCAATGTCAGTGGGGGAAAGCCCGATTCACTTAACAACCTTAGTTACTAACGTAACAACTGCAGCGATTCACTTAACCACTGTGGCAAGAAAGGTCGTAAAATGGGGCAAAACTCACTTAACAAATGTCTAACTCAGCAACAGAAATTTTGGGCTCAATTGTGGTTGTAAGTTGAGGACTATTGACAATTTGGATTATAACATAAACCTTGTATTGTAGCGAGGATATTGCACATTACAGTAAAATACTATCCTTAAAATGTAATTTGTGTTTATAGTGCCCATAATTTTCTATTCAGTGTCTTTGCTCGACAAAAATGAATTGTTTTGCTTTAAATACATGTTTTATTAGAAATCCACAGTGCATTGTAGAAAATTCCATTTGAGCCAGCTTATTCATAGATCAAATTCTTTTAGAATCGGGACACTTACACCAATGAGGAAAATGCATTGTTTGGAAAATACGCTATGCCACACAGTACTCAGAAGGAAAAGTAATTAGTGGCTGCTATAGAGGTTTAAATCCTAAGATTTCTTTTGTATCTGTTGTATTCCCAATAATCGTATTCATCTTGGCCTTGTAACTGTAATTTATTGTTTTTTTCAATAACATTGGTACCATTAAATACATGTTTGTCTCAACCGAGAATGTTAACGAAAACTTTGGACGTTAATAACACAATAAACGGCATTCGTTGCGACTTTCTGTTCTTGATTTCTTTTGTGGTTTGGTTTAACTTTCCTCCGCAGAGGTTTCGTGGCATCATTTTCCAATCGCTATAAAGCCATTCTGAAAAATGAGCTGCAGAGGTCCAGTCAACTCAGGAAGCTGAGGGGGAAAAAAGTGATTACAGTTGAACAAAAAGAGCAGTTGAAAAACAGCCTTTTAGTTGGCATCGTGTTCTTTGTATCGCTGATCTCCGAGCTACCGAAACACCTTCACCTCCATCGTTTTCTTCTCTGCCCCATCAAAGAAAGAAAGAAAAGAAAAGAAGGAGATATATTTTGTCTATTCTCCCAATCTGTTAAGATATTCATAAACGGGGAGAGCCATGTTAACAAGGTTAGCCAATGAATAGGCACAGCAACTGAATCAGCCAATAGGAGCTAACCACTTCTGAGTCTGTGCAGAGAATCGAAACTGGAACTTAAGCTTAAGGCTGGGTGTGGCTCCAGTCTCCACTCTGCTCTGTACTCTCTCACTCTGAACTCTGCTGAAATGGAACTAACTCTCCTGCTTGTGTTTACCTTTAACTGTTGCTACATTGAGGAAGAACTCTGCTAATGGTATTGTAAATATATATATCATTATATTTATAAAGAAGTTATTGAATCCAGCTGAATCAGTCATCTGTGTGTGCTTCTGGTTTTGATTTTTGAAACAAACTTTAATACAATCACCTTTGTTTTGTTTGGTTAGGAAGCAGAATGCTTTGATTGGAATCGAGCTGACCTGCAGAACCGAGCTGGCTTGAATCTGAGATTCCTGCCAATTGAGAAACTATGCTATGGAGAAACATACGGAGAAACATACGGAGAAACAGCCATGCTGGCTTGAAATCCACAAGTCTTAAAGTTGCTAGGTTTGAAGACCTCTGCCATAGCCACAAACTCGAGAGATTCGGCATGTCAAATGAAAAAAAAAATTAATTCTGCAATTTTAGATGTGTTGCAGCTGAGCTGGAAAAAGATCAACCCACCTGCTGCTTCTGGACTTGTGCAATTGCTCTCTGTGGGAAAGCTGGTGTAGCAAGGCTTCAGAAGTAATACAGGTAGTCCTCGACTTACGACCATTATTGAGCCCAAAATGGATGTCACTAAGTAACACGTTTGTTAAAGGAGTTTTGCCCGATTTTACGACCTCTGTTGCCACAGTTATTAAGCGAACCACGGCAGTGGTTAAATTAGTTAGCACGGTTGTTAGGTGAATCGGGCTTTCCCCCTTGACTTCGCTTGTCAGAAAGTCACGAAAGGAGATCACGTGGGCCCGGGACACTGCAACCGTCATAAATACGAGTCAGTTGTCAAGCATCCGAATCAGCAGTGAAATCTACTTACCTTCCCTATCTGTTCAGAAGCGCCCCCATCACTCACGCTGTTCCATCCTCTGCGCATGCGCAGAAGGCTTTGCGCACGTGCAGAGGGTTAAAAAGGAAAATGTCGACGTCCAAGTGGGTGGGCGGAGCCTCGCACTGCCGTCACTACCGGTTCTCTGAACCACTGGCTACCGCCGCTACCGGTACACCCGATCTGGGCCAAACCGGTAGCGTTTCACCCCTGATCCAAATGTAAATCATGTGATCATGGAGATGCTGCATTGGTCGTAAGTCCCTTTTTTTTCAATGCCGTTGTAACTTAGAACAGTTACACAAAGAGAAATGTTATAAGTCGAGGACTACAGTATGGTTGTCTCTGGTTTACCAATAATAGTTACTGGGTGGATCTCAAGGCAGTGTTTTTGTTAGTTTTTGAGAGTCAAGTGCTTGTTTCCTTAGAAGTTCAAATGAGCTGAGGTGGCGCAGCGGTTAGAGGCAGTACTGCAGGCCACTTTAGCTGACACTGATCTGCAGGTCAGCGGTTCAAATCTCACTGGCTCAAGGTTGACTCAGCCTTCCATCCTTCCGAGGTGGGTAAAATGAGGACTCAGATTGTTGGGGGCAATATAAATATACATTGCTTACTGGTGTAAACCGCTTAGAGAGTGCTTGCACTGTGAGGCGGTATATAAGTCTCACAAATAAAAAAATAAATAAATGTGTGTACTGTGAGACGAATAGACCGAAGTGCACTTCCAAAGCTTTTTTCAATTCAATCCGAATAGAGCTGGAAGGGACCCTGGAGGTCTTCTAGTCCAACCCCCTGCTCAAGCAGGAGACCCTATAACAGCCACAGCGGCGCAGTGGTTAGAATGGAGTACTGCAGGCTACTTCTGACTGCCGGCTGCCTGCAATTTGGTAGTTCGAATCTCACCAGACTCAGCCTTCCATCCTTCAGAAGTTGGTAAAATGAGGACCCAGATTGTTGGGGGCGATATGCTGACTCTGTAAACGGCTTAGGGAGGGCTGTAAAAGCCCTGTAAAGCGGTATATAAGTCTAAGTGCTATTGCTATTGCTATACCATTTCAGACAAGTGACTGTTCCGTCTTTTCTTAAAAACTTCAAGTGATGAAGCACCCACAACTTCTGAAGGCAAGCTGTTCCACTGGTTAATTGTCCTCACTGTTAGGAAGTTTCTCCTTAATTCCAGGTTGCTTCTTTCCTTGATTGGTTTCCATCCATTGTTTCTAGTCTTGCCTTCTGGTGCTTTGGATAATAGGTTGATCCCCCTCTTCTTTGTGGCACCCTCTCTTAATACTGGAATACTGCTATCATGTCCCCCCTAGTCCTTCTTTTCTCCAGACTGGCCAAACCCAAATCCTGCAACCGTTCTTCATATATTTTTGTCTCCAGGCCTTTAATCGTCTTAGTTGCTCTTCTCCATCCTGGGGTGGAACCAGCCTTCAGGAATGGGTAGACCCTGACCAATCAGCTTGAGGACCGAGCCAGTCAATTTGAATACCTTGCAGGATCCCTGAACTTTTTCCAAAGTCTCAACATCTTTTTTTGTAATGTGGCCAAAACTGGATACTGTATTCCAGGTGTGGCCTTACTAAGCCTTTATAAAGCGCTACTAATACTTCACGTGATTTTGATTCTATGCTTCTGTTTGTACAACCAAGGATTGTATTGGCTTTTTTGGCTGCTGCCACACACTGCTGGCTCATGTTTAAGTCCACTAAGACTCCAAGGTCCCTCTCAACAGCTACTGTTTTAAGCAAGGTTTCGCTTCACCTGTATTTGTACCTTTGGTCTGACTTAAGTATGGAATGCTATACAGGTAGTCCTTGACTACAACCATTTGTAAATTTACAACTGTAAAATTCCACTGAGCCAAGATTCAAAGGGTGTCGAACATCGGGCTCTTTAAATGTAAAGTAGAAGATCAAATATCTGTTGACGTGTGATCTTTTCATTGATGTGAAATATTGCCTATCTCAATCTCATCCATTATCTTCAGTATAATGCGGTTTGCAATTTTGAGCAATTCAGAAGCGCGTTTCTTACTTCTGTGGGCACGGACCGACTTTTTTTCCCTTGCGCCAATTAATATCTTGAATGGGAAACATTGAACAATTTGTTTTAATAGACCACAAAGTACTACTCTCGGCCAGAAACCCTCTAATTGCTTCGCGATTAGCTAGCTTATGTATGGAATTCATCACCATCATCTTTATCTTGATTATTATTTTTTTGGAGATTTCAATGCTTGCATTCAAGTTTAATTTGCTTACATTTTGGCTGCCCTTTCAAAGTAACACGGACTTCAGCAAAAGAAAAGTTTTTGTTTCGAAACCACTCTCTACATGAAATGCACTCAACGGATGACATTTAAAGATTTCCAGCTCCATGCCTCCTCCTACATGTTGTGGAGAAAATTCTGCAGGGGTCCTGGCACCTCAACAATACATGCAAACAGCTGCATAGTCTTCATGTGTGATTACTTCACTGAGTTCAACACACAACGTGCTGTGGGATTTTGGTACACTTACACAGCCCTTTAATGTTGTTGTTTGTGTGCCCTTCAGACTTGTAGATGTTGTAGTGCCATTTTGAGGACTTTTAAAGAAACATTTGTCATTACGGCTGGTCCTCGACTTACAGCTAAATGAGCTGGTCATTAAGTGAGTTATGGTGAATTTTACAAGCTTTTTGTTCTGACTCAGCTCACCAAACACAACAAACCCTCTGAAATTAACGCCACGATTCTTTTATTAGGAGCGCCAGCAGCCCCGGCAAAAAGTTTCTCTCTCACCGCAGGCTAACAAGTCCATCTGGCAGGGAGATGAATAGTTGTCTGCCACATCTATTCATCTCCGCCCCCTGCCTTTTATCCCCAGAGCTAGGGTGGGGCTTCGCTAGCAGCAGTGGCTCTTCCGTCCCAAGGACCGGCCCATAGATTTCCACTGCTCTCCTCTCCTCTGCCTTCTGCGTATCCGTGCATCAGACACTGGACCCAGCTGTTCCTCCTCTTCCTCATCAGCCACCTCCAGACCTGGGGGCTGTTGACTCTCTATCTGTAGACTGACGGACGGCCCAGGTTCCACTTCTGTCTCTCTCTCTGCCAGCTCCATTCCCTCTTCCCCCTTGGAGCTCTCAGGTTGCCTTGATGCTAGCCCTGACTCCCATGCCTCCTCCTCCTCCTCCTCTGATTCGGCTGTTGGAGGGGCTGGTGGCCGATAGGGCACAACACCTTTTTTTGCAGCATATTGAGCATATTGCTGTGGTCATTAAGGAAATCAAATGGTTGTTAAACGAATCCAACTTTCCCCACCGACTTAACAAGCCAATTGTAGTTGTCTGTTATCTAGCTACATATTAGGTGACATTTCTGTTCTTCCATATTTTTGATTAGAAGAGTTAGAGAAGTATTCGGTGGCTGCATAAAAATCATGCTTATTAACTAGACATGCCAGGGAAGAAATGTAAGGCAACAGACTAGATTTGCAGGCTGTGTTTGAGCTTGGCCGCGACATCATTTTACATTCACATAATACCTTATGCTCCAAGTAGACTTTGTTGCGTGGTACACTTCAATGGTGACTTGGAACCGTTGTTTCAGTAGGAAAGGAAATAAAACCATCTTGAGGAGGAGGGGGGGGGAAGAAGGTGAAGGAGAAGGAGAAAAAGGCGGAGGAGGAGAAGAAGAAGGAGGGAGAGGGAGAAGGAGAAAAAGGAGGAAGAGGAGGAAGGAGGAGGAGGAGGAGAGGGAGGAAAAGGAAGAAGAAGAAGAAGTGGAGGAGGAGGAGGAGGAGGAGAGGAGGAGGAGGAGAAGAGGAGGAGGAGGAGGAGGAGGAGAAGAAGAAGAAGAAGAAGAAGAAGAAGAAGAAGAAGAAGAAGAAGAAGAAGAAGAAGAAGAAGAAGAAGAAGAAGAAGAAAAAGGAGGAGGAGGAAGAGGAGGAGGAGGAGGAGGAGGAGGAAGGAGGGAGAAGGAGAGGGAGGGAGGAGGAGGAGGAGAAAAAGGAGGAGGAGGAAGGAGGAGAGGGAGGAGAAGGGGAAGGAAAAAGAAGAAGAAGAAGAAGAAGAAGAGGAGGAGGAGGAGGAGGAGGAGAAGAGAAGAAGAAGAAGAAGAAGAAGAAGAAGAAGAAGAAGAAGAAGAAGAAGAAGAAGAAGAAGGGAGGAGGAAGAGGAGGAAGAGGAGGAGAAGAAGGAGGAGGAGGAGGAGGAGGGAGGAGGGAGAAGGAGAGGGAGGAGGAGAAAAAGGAGGAAGAAGGAGGAGAGGGAGGAGAAGAAAGAGGAGGAGGAGGAGAAGGAGAACAAGAACAAGAAGAAGGAGACTCAGAGGGAGAGGGAGAGGGAGAAAAAAGGGGAGGAGGAGGAAGGAGAAGGAGGAGAAGAAGACTACTTGTATTACTGGGTAGTAAAGTTACATCCTTGTGACTCATTCCATCATTTGTCCCCCACACATGGCCATTTAAAGTAGATCTTTTAGGCAGGTATTAGTGGACGTGGTCCTTCCTTTAGAACACTGGCCTAGGGATATCTAAAAAGCCCATTTAGAGAAACTAGTGGAATACATTGCGATATTATTTGCTCTGTGTACATATGATGGCATAGCATGCATTTTCCCCTTTCCCAAAGGCATTCTTATTGCTTCTATTTGAATTAGAGGTTTTATGTAGGAGGGACTGGTGGATATTGCATGCATTTGTTACTGTCTTGCTCTGCCTTTCTCTGCCTCCGCGTCGTTTTGTGTGGTCCATCCTGTTGGCTGCTCTTTAGCCTCTGGGGTTCTTCTTCGCTCAATATAAAGTCCCTTTTTATGTTCCCAGACATAAAAAGACAAAGGTGAGCCTTGCTGAGAATAAGCCGCTCGAACGCTTCAGAAAAGAAATTCTGCAAGAGGAACATACACAGGTTAAGTTCTTCCTGCAGATCTTTTTTTTTTTTTAAAAAAAGGGGGGGAGATGAAATGTGTAAGTTAAAATACTGTGAGTACAAATCTGTATCTTACAAGCAGGGTTACTGTGGCTTTTACATTTTTTTGCAAAACATAATAAAACTCAGCTAAGCTTAATCCAAAGGTTCCCGTTACTTTTCATGTTTGGAAAATAATGAGAAGCAGTTGCTATCTGGTGGACCAAGAAAGTGCAGCGTTATTTGTAACAATACGATCGATCAAATATATTGAAGCTTTGGTGTTCTTTTTAAAAGAATGAGCTTGTTTACAAACTGGCGTCCATCAGGAGACAGAAATGACAACATGAATGGAATGATGTGCTTGATCTACCCGAAAAATAGTCGTAACTTCGCAAGGGTTTGGAACTATTTCAAGGAGCACAGATCAAGTGCTTTCTCAAGCACAGGGGCGTCAAACTCAAGGCCCACAGGCCGGACGCAGACTGCAGGTTGCTTAGATCTGCCCGCCCCCCTGAGCTCCGTCTTCACTGGCAGAGGGCTTCAAGAGGCCATTGCGGCAGAAAACGGAGCCCGAGTGAGCCATGCCCGGCCTCCCCAGGCTCCATTTTTGCTAGCAGGGGGCTGCAGGAGGCTGTAGTGGCCAAAAATGGAACCCGGGCTGGCTGCACACGGCCTCCCTGGGCTCCATTGTTGCTGGCAGAGAGCTGCAGGAGGCCATCAGGGCCGAAAACGGAGCCCAGGCGGGCCGAGTGACGTCGAGCTGGCCATGCCCACCTCAGGCTCCCTGAGGCCAAACACAACCCTGACGCGGCCCTCAATGAAATTGAATTTGACACCCCTGCTCTAGCAGGACGGGTGATCCTCAACTTATGACCACAATCGAGCCCCAAATCTCTGTTGCTAAGCAAGACAGTTATTAAGTGAATTTTAATCCTATTGTATGACTTGTTTTTGCCACGGATTGAAGTGAATCACTGCGGTTAGTAACACAGTTGTTAAAACGAATCTTACTTCTGCTCGTCAGAAGGTTAGAAAAGGGGATCACATGACACCGGAACCCTGCAACCGTCATAAATATGAGCCAGTTTGCCAAACGTCTGAATTTTGATCATGTGACCGTGGGGATGCTGCAATGGTTGTAAGTGTGAAAAATGGTCCTGAGTCACTTTTTTTTAGTGCCGTTATAATTGTAGGAAGAAAAATCCGGTCCGATTCCAAGCCGGGAGAAAGATGTTGGAAATAAAATGGAGACTGATTGAAAAGAAGGTCTCTCTGTTTATTTGGATGCCAGAAACTTCAGTGACAGCAGCAATGTTTCTGGGGTGGCTGACCTCTTGGCTGGGTGAATGGATGGATCTTTATGGGTGATTGAGATGCTCCAGGGGGTTGTGCAATATAGTGAGCCTTGTGCCTTTTACTATTCTAATGGTGGTGGGTAAATCCTATTATATCCTAAAGGTCCTGTCCTGTCCTTAGAGCTGGGTGGGGAATGTAGATTTTAGGAGTCTTTGTTTTTCCACTTTTAATCCGTTCTTGAGCTGGGCTGAAGGCATTTTGTTTATGAATAGGTTGGCCTGGATTTCTTAATGGACACAAAATATCCATCTCTAAAGACTTCAGGCATCTGCTGGAGGCTGTTTCCTATAGCAAGAAGACTGGGACTACTTTCTGCCTTGAAGAGCACGTTTCTCCATTTCTCCTTTGGGGGAAATATTCTACCTTCCCTCTTTTTAATATTAAGAATGTTAGTACTCTGTCCTAATGGTTGGGTTGGCAATATATAAACAAGCCACCAATATATGTTTGTATGTATTTAAGTAATATAGCTTTAAAATGTTTGCTATATTCTGATTGGCTGTGGTATTACAAGTTGCCATAAGAGGGAGCTAGAGATCATGGTTCTCTCTCTCTGCTGATTCATTTGTGATTGACTCTTTGACTGATATAGTGAGCTCCGTGTGTTACGCTCTGTTAATCTATGATAGTTTGATGTGTTTGTAAGCTGTAATATCTTTGTTTGATGTAAGACAAAGAAAGGCTGGTAAGAAGATTATTGTACTTCTTGCTTTATTTATTTATTTATTTATTTATTTATTTATTTATTTATTTATTTATTTATTTATTTATTTATTTATTTATTTATTTATTTATTTATTTATTTATTTATTTATTTATTTATTTATTTATGTGAGATTTATATACCGCCTCACAGTGCAAGCACTCTCTAAGCCAGTGATGGCGAACCTTTTTTTCCTCGGGTGCCGAAATAGTGCGCGCACGCGCTATTGCACACGCGCGCGTGCCCACACCCATAATTCAAAGCCCCCCACTTGCCTCACCCCCCCTGTGCATGTGTGCATCACCCCCCCACTCCCCCGTTTCCCGACTTCCAGTGGGCCCAGTAGGCCCATTTTTTGCCCTCTCCAGGCTCCAGAGGCTTTCTTAGATCTTGGGGAGGGCGAAAACGCTCCCCCCGCCACCCCGGAGGCCCTCCGGAGGCCAAAATCACCCTCCCAGAGCCTCCACACGAGCCAAAAATCAGCTGGTGTGCACGCCCATGCGCGCTGGAGCTGAGCTAGGGCAACGGCTCGCGTGCCGGCAGATATGGCTCCGCGTGCCACCTGTGGCACCCGTGCCATAGGTTCGCCATCACTGCTCTAAGCGGTTTACACCAGTAAGCAATGTATATTTATATTGTCCCCAACAATCTGGGTCCTCATTTTACCTACCTCGGAAGGATGGAAGGCTGAGTCAACCTTGAGCCTGTGAGATTTGAACCGCTGACCTGCGGATCACAGTCAGCTAAAGTGGCCTGCAGTACTGCCTCTAACTGCTGCGCCATCTCGGCTCTTATGTTGATATTGACTGACTGAACGTGTATGACCTGGACTGTTTATTTGGACTGTGCTATTTTCTAAAAGTAAACAGTAATTGCACTTTAGCATATCTGTGTGTATGACTGGATAATTACTCACATCTACTGGATACCAAACTGCAAACCCTCGTTTCTACGTGCATGTCCTTGATAACCCAAGGGTCGCTCTGCACACTCCTTAACAAAGAATAAAGAATATTTTAATGGGGGTGGGTGGGTTTCCTACAGAACAGTCACTAAATGTAAGTCAGGAACTACCTGTATACCTTTTAGGCTTTGTGAGGCCGTTATGTTAAAAGGAAATCAGGTGCCTGAAGCGAATGTGAGGAGAAACATGATAGGGATCAACAATAGGAAGAGCAAATGTTATGCCAGTCGAGTCTCTGGAGGAGAGAATAAAAGAACATGGATTTGGTGTTAAAAACAGGCCTTTATCTGAGGTTTGCAGAACTACATAGTCCACATTCAGAAAAGTGGGGATTTTCTCGTCCGGGTCATGGGAAGTCTCGCCAACAATGCACGTAGCTGCACACACACACACACACAAAAGCGAGCACTTTCCTATTCAATGAAATGGATTATCCTGTGAATTTTCTTCTAGGTTATAACATTTGGGCTTGCTGCATTAATTTCCAACCCTCTTTTTTTTTTCTTTCTTTCTTTTTTTTTCTTTTTTGCCTTGTCAATAGCCTAGCACCTTTCCGAAGACTATAAAGCACCGAACGGTGTCCTCCAGAGTAAATTAAAGCATTATCAAGGCAGAGAACAAATCTTGACAGAGAAAATTGCTTTCCTGTTTGTTTATGCTTGGAAAATTTTGCAGACCGCAAATAAAACCTGGTAAAGCGCATCCAAATTGGCTTCGCTTGGAAAGGGTGTTCGGCGGCTTAGAAATAAAAAAATGAGGGATGGAAAAGGAATTAGGCTTCTGGGGAGAAAAAAAACCTCTTGGTGTGGGCAGCCTTCCTGAGCTTTTTGGAAATTGGTTTGTGTGGGGGGAAGCAGACATTGTCCTTGACTTACAATATGTAGTAATGGAACCTGGTGGTCATAACAGAATAACAGAACTAGAAGGAACCTTGGAGTAGTGGTGAAATCTAAAAATTTTCCCTATCGGTTCTGTGGGGGTGGCTTGGTGGGCGTGGCTTGGTGGTCATGGTCATGTGACCAGGTGAGCTCAAAAGCCAACTTTCACACGTCACACACAAACAACACAAAAGCCACACACAATTGACTCGCACACAATGGAAAAGCACACAAAATGGCCCCTGCAAAAAACAAGCAGGAACCTCACAGAGCCACAAAGAGCTCAAAAACCGACGGTCACACGTCGCACACAAACAACACAAAAGCTACACAACTGACTCGCACACAATGCAGAAGCAGCTGGACTTCACACAAAATGGCCCCGGCAACAAGCAGGAACCTCACAGAGTCACTGTTCGGGCAAAAAAGGTAGTAAAAAATGCTTTAAAAAAGATCTCCCTCTCAGCTGATTGTGAAACAGCTGATCATCGGAACCTTTTTTACTTTTTTACTTTACTTTTTAAAGCATTTTTTTTACTACCAGTTCAGGTGAATAGGTAATAAAAATGCTTTAAAAAAAGTAAAAAACAAAGGTTCATCAGCTGTGACAATCAGCTGTGCCGCCCGATCGTCGGAACCTTTTTTTTTTTTACTTTAACAGAGTAACAGAGTTGGAAGGGACCTTGTAGGTCATCTAGTCCAACCCCCTGCTCAAGCAGGAGTCCCTACACCATTTCTGACAAATGGCAGTCCAGTCTCTTCTTGAAAGCTTCCGGTGATGAAGCTCCCACAACCTCCAAAGGCAAGCTGTTCCACTGGTTGATCGCTCTCACTGAACTTCCGGTTGGGCCATTGGGCCATTTTTCGCTGTCCCCAGGCTTCAGGAGGCTTTCCTGAACCCTGGGAGAGCGAAAACAGCCGAAAAGAAGGCTGAAAATCAGCTGGCCAGCGTGCGCATGCGCGCTGGAGCTGACATAGGGCAATGCCTACCGTGCCCTCAGATATGGTGCCGCATGCCACCTGTGCCATAGGTTCGCCATCACTGCTCTAGGGTGTTAGCTATTCCTGCCAGATCTGCAAATCCGGTTAGTTCCCCTTCTGTTCCCTCATCTAGGTCGTTTATGAAGATATTGAAGAGTACTGGGCCTAAGATGGAACCTTGTGGTACCCCACTGCTTACTTCTCTCCATGTAGACTTAGACCCATTGAGGACTACTAATTGAGTACGGTTAGTCAGCCAGTTGTGAGTCCATCTGGTGGCGAAGTTGTCTATCCCACTTTTTAAAAGCATTTTTTACTACCGGTTCTGCGAACCGGAAGCATTTGTTACACTACCGGTTCCGGCTAACCGGGGGAAACCGGTAGCATTTCACCCCTGCCTTAGAGGTCTTCTAGTCCAACCCCCTGCTCAAATAGCAGACCTTATATTATTTCATACAAATGGCTGTCCAAACTTTTCTTGAAAACCTCCAGTGTTGGAGCATCCACAACTTCTGGAGGCAAGTTGTTCCACTGATTAATTGTTCTCACTGTCAGGAAATTTCTCCATAGTTCCAGGTTGTTCTCTCCTTGATTAATTTTCATCCATTGCTTCTTGTCTTTCCTTCTGGTGTTTTGGAGAATAGGTTGACTCCTTAGGAGTGAGTAATAGTTAAACGTGTTACTTACACAATAGCAAAAATCTCTCTCTCTCTCTCTCTCTCTCTCTCTCTCTCTCTCTCTCTCTCTCTCTCTCTCTCTCTCTCTCTCTCTCTCTCTCTCTCTCTCTCTCTCTCTCTCTCTCTCTCTCTCTCCCTCCCTCCCTCCCTCCCTCCCTCCCTCCCTCTCTCTCTCTCTCTCTCTCTCTCTCTTTTTCTGAGATTAATTCTTTACAATAATGGATGAAGTAATTAAGAATCTTTGTTGAGGCTCAAAATCCTCTGCCTTTTGTGACTACTTCAATCTTCTTAAAAAGGGGCTTTAATAATGTGTCCATATCACGAATGTACTGTACATCTTCCCTCAAGGACTTGAGTCGTGACAGTCATAAAAGATTCTAGGGTTTTGATCGCATGGTTGTGATTGCCATTTTTAAGTCCTACAACTGTGGGCATCCCAGTTTTCTCTGGGGTTGTTCTACAGTGTGGGGGAGATAGAAGAGAATAGTTGTAGCTCAGGGCTGAATTGTGGGGTCCTTGTTGCTCTCTGAGCTTGGTTGTTTTCTTGCAGACGTTTTATTACCCAACGAGGTAACATCATCAGTGCTGGAAGCGAGTGGGATTTGCTCTCTGTTTATATACAAATGGCTTGCCCTGTCCGTGTAGGTATGAGTGTTGGGATAATGTTAGAATATTTTTTTTAGAATAATAACTTTATTGTCACTTTGAATGTACACTAATTGGTATATATTAAAATGAAATTTCATTGCATACATCTCTCAAAGGGTCACCATCAATGTTCCCTCTAACATTGAAAATCACTGTGCGGCAGTTGGAAACTACTGCGCGGCATTTTCTTTTCTGGAGGGACTGAACCGGCCTCCCTGGATGAAAAGTAAACTGGTGGCAGCAGCCTCTGATCTTACTCTCCTCCTCTCCCTAGCAGAGGAGCCCGCCTGGGGAGGCAAGAGTTAAAGCCTCCGCCTCTCTTCGTTGAAGGCTCCTTTCCCCCACCCCCCACCCACCCTGATCGGCTGGTGATCAATGTTCCCTCTGACATAAGAAAACACCGCAGGGCAGTTGGAAACTGCTGCACGGACTTTTCTTATCACATGTGCGGCTGCGCAGCCACACAGCTTAGTGGGAACATTGGTCACCACCTCCAATATACACTACATAAACATGACAAAATACATAGATACAAAATTATGTATATACCCACATATATGATATGACACAGAAAAACAACACGGTCTAGTTCGGATGTATACATGTACATGGGGAGAAAAATGAATCTTGTGAGTTTACCAGACGGATGGCATAGGGACAAAGCTGTTACAGAATCTGGTAGTCATGCCAGAAATACTTTGAAACCTTCTCCCAGAGGGGAGTAACAGAAACAGACTGTAAAGTGGGTGTGTGGGGTCTCTCACAATGCTTTGAGCTCTAAGCACATAGCGCTTATAAGCAGTATCCTGAATGACAAGAAGCAAGTTTCCTATAATCTTCTCCGCTGTCCTCACCACTCTCTGTAGGGACTTTCTATTCAAGGCACTGCTGCCACCAAACCAAACAGTGATGCAGTTTGTTAAAACGCTTTCAATTGTGCCTCTGTAAAAAGTGGCCAGGACAGAAGGAGAAAGATGATGCTGATGATGTTTCCTAGTTGGGTAATGAAACATCTGCATGCAAACAACCAAGCTCAGAAAGCACCAAGGACTGATTTATGTTACCTGATTGGGTAATAAAACAACTGCAAGAAAACAACCAAGCTCAGCGAGCTCCAAGGACTCCACTGCAGGAGAGGACAACTTGCAATTTAATGTGCTCAAAGTTGCAAAAAATATCAACTGTTCTTGCTATAAAATGTAGGTGATCAAACAACACAGAGATAGTGTTACAGGCAAACAAATCAATAGCGTGAATTCTTCTTCGCGAGATGCAATTGGTGATTTGCTCTACAAATCTGAAGACAGTTAATGTCTTTTTAGTCTACAGAGGGCCATAAAATGGTCATTCTTCACCAGAACAACTTAACTGTGAATAACCTTCTGGGTCTGTAGCTTATTACAGGCAGACCTGGCTTAAGGACTGATCGCTTAGCGGCCGAAGTTATGACGGACTTTGAAAAAGGGACTTACAACCCAGATTCGAAGCTCTGATTTGCAGCGTCCTGTGGTCACATGATCACAATTTATGATTTTTTCCCCCCTAGAAACCAGCAGTTTCCAGGAAAAAAAATCGTCATTGCAAATAATGGTTTCGCTTAACGACTGCCCCTTCACTCTTTTGCCTGCCACATTCGGTTAACAACCACTGCAAAAAATATATATCATTAAATCAGTTCTCTCATGTGATGACCCCCTTAAGGACTGCAATGACTTACTACTATAATTGCTGGCTCAATTATGGTCATAAGTTGAGGACTACCTGCATACTGTTTGACGGAATTGCAAAGTGCCGTGAATGATGGCTATGTTCA
The DNA here is from genome assembly GCA_023053685.1 of Diadophis punctatus similis. NCBI lineage: Eukaryota > Metazoa > Chordata > Lepidosauria > Squamata > Dipsadidae > Diadophis > Diadophis punctatus. The sequence goes on from JALIGW010000016.1 coordinate 18,705,517, forward strand.
ATAAAGAAATATATATTTGATTAGTTAGTAATTGAAGGGATAGCAGGAAAGAGTGTGGCAACAAAACATACCTCATACCTGAGTAAGAGCTATGGTGGTGCAGTGGTTAGAATGCAGTATTGCAGACTAATTCTGCCCACTGCCAGCAGTTCAATCCTGACTGGGTCAAGGTTAACTCAGCCTTCCATCCTTCCAAGTTCGGTAAAATGAGGACCCAGATAGTTGGAGGCAATGTGCTGACTCTATAAACCGCTTAGAGAGAGCTGTAAAGCACTGTGAAGCGGTATATAATTCTAAGTGCTATTGCGAAGGGAGGGAGGGAGGGAGGAAGGAAGGAAGGAGCTGTAGTGGCGCAGTGGTTAGAATGCAGTATTGCAGGCTAATTCTGCCGACTGCCAGCAGTTCAATTCTGACTGGCTCAGGATTGACTCAGCCTTCCATCCTTCTGAGGTCAGTAAAATGAGGACCCAGATTGTTGGGGACAATATGCTGACTCTGTAAACAGCTTAGAGAGGACTGTAAAACACCGTGAAGCAGTATATAAGTTTAAGTGCTATGTATCTATATAGACGTCATCCCAACCTATGGTGAAATAAAGGAATTTCTTGGTAGCGTATTTAAAGACGCTATCATCAACCCTAATCTTTCCTTTTCAATAGCATTAAAGAGAGGTGCTTGACTGAAGAAATGACTTACGTCAGTGCTACAAAGAATGTACATTGCAGAATCATGGCTTATGAGCATGAATAGATTGGTTAAAACTCCCAACGACTTGTAAGCCAGCCAAGAGTCTCCTTGAGGAATGGTCTGACGTAGATGAGATGAATTTAACATTTGATGAAGCAGAGGTTCAGGTCTTCATTTTTCAGATTGTATGCTTCCATTTGTTGGATTACTTCAAAATTGTGAGCCTGCCATACTAGGTATTAAGAGGCATTCTTCACCGTAATAGTTATCTTCCCTCCTTACCACCCACTCTCTAACAATTACGGCTTGTTTCCAGTTATTGAATACCGTAAGTGAAAGTTTAATCGAGCTTGTGCAATCTAAGTCGTGATAAATCTGAGCGGGTACTACAAGGCGCAAGAGCTTTGACATATGGACTAGGGTCTTGTAAACTGTCAGATCTGTTTAAAAACCCACTTAGGATTTCGTGTTTTTTCCCCCCTGTCTCCAAAAATTGATGATTACATCCAGCAAAGTTACAACACTGAGCATTCCCCTCACATCTATTTTACTGGTGCTGTTCCAAATTGCTTTTGCTTTCTTTAAATTTAATTTGGTTTATCATATTTGTATAGCTGCCTACCTCACAAGCAATGGACTCTATTGTATAGGTAGCTATACAAAAATGACGAACAAAATTAAACGTTCAATTAAAAACAAATTTAATACGGTAATCTGCAACCTGTGACTACAATTGAGGGCAGAATTTCTGTTGCTAAGGAAGGCAGGTATTAAGTGAGCCGTGCCTGATTTTACAACTTTTTTTTGTCATGGTTGTTAAGCAAAACACTGTCACATTTTACAGCCTTTCTTGCCACAGCTGTTAAATGAATCACTGCCGTTGTTAAGTTAGTAACCTGTGGATCACAGTCATCTAAAGTGGCTTGCAGTACTGCCTCTAACAGCTGCGCCACCTCGGCTCTCTCCTGGATTAGTTTCCATCCACTGCTGCTTCTTCTGGCTTCTGGTGCTGTTTCCAGCTACAGGTAATCCTTGACTTACAACAGTTCATTTAGTGACCGTTCAAAGTTACAACGGCACTGGAAAAAGTGACTTATTTTTCACACTTAGGATGGTTGCAGCATCCCCTCTGGGATGCTTGACAACCGATTCGCATTTATGACGGTCGCAATGTCCCGGAGTCATGTGATCTCCTTTTGCGACCTTCTGACAAGCAAAGTCAATGGGGAAACCAGATTCACTTAACAACCGTGTTACTAATTTAAGAACTGCAGTGATTCACTCAACAAAGGTGGTGAGGAAAGTCGTAAAACTAAAGTAAAGTAAAGTAAAGTAAAGTAAAGTAAAGTAAAGTAAAGTAAAGTAAAGTAAAGTAAAGTAAAGTAAAGTAAAGTAAAGTAAAGTAAAGTAAAGTAAACTAAACTAAACTAAACTAAACTAAACTAAACTAAACTAAACTAAACTAAACTAAACTGAGAATCTCCATAGATCTTCACTGAATGTTTTAGCCTTCGGGCCCCTAATCATGTTTGTTGCAAACCATAGATGGATTCGATAAATAGCTTAGACAAGTATGAAGGTAGCTTTTATGTGTGAATAAAACAGCTGTGCGAAATGTAGTCATTTCTACCATCTTAGTCTTTCATTTGGTCGCTTCTGGTTAAGTTGTGGAAGCTAGAAAAAAATATATTGGACATGGATCCCAGTGGCTTGAGCTGTTGGTGGCGGGCGACCTGCATAGTCGATGTGCCACTGCTGAACCATCAATCAATCAGTCAATCCAATCGGTGCAGATGCTTTTTTTTTTTTTGCAATAAAATAAAATAAAACTCTTTTCAGCCCTTATGCTGCGAGTTAATAGCCTGGCCCTGTAACCAGAGCAGATCAAGTCAAACAGCCCCCGGGAGACATTTAAGAAGGATTTGGCCTCCAGCCTTCAGTTGCCAGCTGCCTTGTGCCTTTTAATGGGGATGAAATTGAATGAAAAATAATATTTATAATTCCACGTTGCTTAGTGATACATAGCTGAACTGGGCCACTGTGGAACCATTCGCTTTACCCATTAGCCCCATCCTGATTAATAGGGGCAAATGCCAGCATGTATAGGAAGTCTAAATAGCTGTATTTAAGGGTTTAAGTAAAACAAAACAAAATTAAAAACCAACTGGATGGTGTTGGTGTCCCCGAGGATTTTATTCCCCTAGTCGTATCTGACTCTAGGGTACGATGCTCATCTCCATTTTAAGGGCCATTGAGTCAGCGCTGTTCAAAGATGTTTCTGAGATCATGTGATCAGCATGAAATCACAAGTGCTGTTACCTTTCCCACCAAAGTGGTACCTATTTATCTACTCACATTTACATGCTTTCGAACGGCTAAGTTGGCAGGAGCTGAGGCGAGGACGGGAACTCGCGCCATAGAATGGCGCTCGGGTCTTGAACCTGGGTTGTCGGCTTTACAGCCGGCAAGCACTGTTCCCTCTAAGGTGCGTGGCCGTGCGGCCATGCACATAATGAGAGAATGCTGCACGGAAGTTTCTAACTTCCGTGCAGAAGTTTCTAATGGCAGAGACTGCGTGCCTGCGCGGCCGCGCAGATCAAAAGAGAACTCCGCACGGCAGTTTCGAACTGCCGCGCGCCATTTTCTGTTATTACAGGGAACATTGACGGCAAGCCCAGTGTCTTAACCACAAAGCCACTGTGCCACTGCTACTTAATGCACCTAAAATATACTAGAAACCTGCTAGCTTGGAGCCTGGTGACCACAAATGGTATTAAGATTGGACAAATCTTTATGCATGAAGGCAAATATATATGTCCCAGGATAATGTCTCAGAATCCAAACTGGGTTGGTGAAAGAGAAGTTCCCTGAGGATGGGCCCCAGCATGAGTCCAAAAGCTTGTAAGACTAAACCTCTGGTCCTGGTGACCGACCCAGATTGGATCCCGCAACATCTATGGTTATGTTTTCACAGGTGACTTTGATATTTTGTTTGTTATGTTATGTTTTCAGGGGTGAGTCTAATGTGAGTCTACATTAAAAAAGTAAAGGTAAAGGTTCCCCTCGCACATATGTGCTAGTCGTTCCCGACTCTAGGGGGCGGTGCTCATCTCCGTTTCAAACTGAAGAGCCAGCGCTGTCCGAAGATGTCTCCGTGGTCATGTGGCCAGCATGACTAAATGCCGAAGGTGCACGGAACGCTGTTACCTTCCCACCAAAGGTGGTCCCTATTTTTCTACTTGCGTTTTTTACGTGTCTTTCGAACTGCTAGGTTGGCAGAAGCTGGGACAAGTAACGGGAGCTCACTCCGTTACGCGGCGCTAGGGATATCTACATTAACTACATGTTAATGTAGTTCTGCTTCTTTCTGTTATTCTGACACATCTCCTCCCCTTCTATGACCATTTTCTGGGTCCTCTTTTCATAGAAGAAGATATTCTAGGTCCTATTGGTGCTCATCCCGTTGGTCTTCTGGTGAGTAATCTGAAGATGGCTGTTTCCTGTGCTAACATGGGCTAGTCATGAAACCTGTTTAAGAATCGGTGTCTACATTTATCTCTGTTCTTCTGCATATATTTTATTGATACATTTTTTTTGATAAACCTAAAAAACTCAATAACTATGTGAACAGCGTGTTGTCTCAGTACAATTAGTTTTGAACGACAAAGAGACAATAAGCATAATAGTAATCATAATATATATAACATTAATAATAATCACATAGCAATAGTAGCATTGTCTTATCCATATTAGAAAACTTTCATTATATAATAGCAATAGCAATAGCATTTAGACTTATATACCGCTTCATAGTGCTTTTACAGCCCTCTCTAAGCGGTTTACAGAGTTCAGCATATTGCCCCCAACAATCTGGGTCCTCATTTTACCGACCTCAGAAGGATGGAAGGCTGAGTCAACCTTGAGCCGGTGAGAATTGAAGAGCTGAACTGCAATGCTGCATTTTAACCATTGCGGCACCTCGGCTCTTGACTATATTAATCATTAATAATTAATCATTCTCTTAATCTTTTTATTTTCTAACCTCAGTTTCTATTAGTTAGCCATTTGTAAAACAAATCCCATGTTAAAATGTATTCTGTTTCTTCCTTTTCCTTTATTTTTAACATTAATCTGTCCGTCTCTGCACATTCCAATATTTTTATAACATTTTCATCTTCATTTTTTTGAAGATGAAAATGTTATAAAATATCATTCATTTTTAAAAAATGAATGATATTCATTCATTTTAAAAAAATATCTTCATTTTTTTATTTTTCCGCTGCTGTGCAAACACAATACTTGCTGCTGTTCCTCTGCTTTGGCAAAAATATGAGCCAGATGTTCTATCTGGATGGGTTATCCCAGACTCCAATTAGTCAGTTCTCTTCTTTGCATCTTCCAAATGGACTTGGGATATCAAACACTAATTACTCCTCCTTCTATGGAGAGAGGACTTTGAAGACAGATGCTTCCACTAATAGACCTTTTGAATGAGGCCTTCCATGGCTGACTCCAGGAACGTAACACCTTCCTATCCACTCCATATCCATCTTCCTGTCAGTTGAGTGGAAGAGGACAACACAACTACAGCCCAGCTCATGATAAGGGACCAGTTTGCCATTTTTTGGCTATCAAAGGTAGAACTAAGAAAAGAGAATGCATGTCTCCCCTTATTTAGCACCTGGCCCTGTTTCTGAGCTTTCAAAGGCTAGCTAGTAGTTGGGAATGAAATGTTTTCAAGAATAGATCCATCTAGACCGGGGGTGGCCAAACTATGGTTCTTTGAGGACCTGTGGACTTCAATTTCCAGAATTCCTGAGCCATCCATCCATTCTAGACTCTATGTGTTTGCCTACCTAACTACCTATCTACATATGTACCTACCTACCTACCTCACCTCCCAGTCGTCCAACCGTCCGTCTGTCTGTCTGTCTGTCTGTCTGTCTGTCATCATCGTCATCGTCATCGTCATCGTCATCGTCATCGTCATCATCATCATCTACAACTATCACCAACTGTAATCTACTTATAATCTACTAGCTAGTTACACAATTCTCCCCTTCTCTAGTTATATACCTACCTTATATATCATATTACCTGTCATCTATATACCTACCGTGTTTCCTCGAATATAAGATCCTGTTATATATTTTTGAACCCCAAAATAAGCGCTTGGCCTTATTTTCAGGGAGGTCTTATTATTTTGGGGAGCGTGGAGCAAGACGGGGCTCCTCTTGCCGTCTTACCTGATTTCCAGCTCTGTCTCCCTAACCCTAACCGGAGGAAATGGCAGGGACTGGCTGCACATGCATTTAAATATTTTCGGGGAGGGCTTATTTTCAGGGGAGGGCTTATTTTGGGGGGAGGGCTTATTTTTTGGGGAAGAGCTTATTTTCAGAGAAGGGCTTGTTTTCGGGGGATGTCTTATTTTTGGGGAAACACGGTACCTACCTTAGTTATCATCTACCTGTCTACCTACGTACCCATCTACCTAGTAATATACCTATAATCTACCTACCTAGGCTAATATCTACTTATTATCTAGCTTTCATCTATCCATTTACTTACTTACTATGCATCATTTATCATCTGTCAGCTTTCATCTGTCTGTCTGTCTGTCTGTCTATTATCTATCTATCTATCTATCTATCTATCTATCTATCTCTATCTATCTATCTATCTATCTATCTATCTATCTATCTATCTATCTATCTATCTATCTATCTATCTATCATCTACCTACTTACCTACTTACCTACCTACCTACCTACCTATGCTATCTATCTATCTATCTATCTATCTATCTATCTATCTATCTATCTATCTATCTATCTATCTATCTATCTATCTATCTATCTATCTATCTATCTATCTATCTATCTATCTATCTATCATCTATCTACTACCTACCTACCTGCCTATGCTTCTACCCATCCATCCATCCATCCATCCATCCATCCATCCATCCATCCATCCATCCATATCTATCTATCTATCTATCTATCTATCTATCTATCTATCTATCTATCTATCTATCTATCTATCTATCTATTATCTATCTATCTATCTATCTATCTATCTATCTATCTATCTATCTATTTATCTATCATCTATCTATCATCTATCTATCTACCTATATTACCTACCTACCTGCCTATGCTTCTATCTATCATCCATCCATCCATCCATCCATCCATCCATCCATCCATCCATCCATCCATCCATCCATCCATATCTATCTATCTATCTATCTATCTATCTATCTATCTATCTATCTATCTATCTATCTATCTATCTATCTATCTATCATCTATCTATCATTTATCCATCCATCCATCAACATCTATCTCTAATTTAGAGGCCACCTCATTTCAAAGTACTCCGGGAGGTCTACACTTTAAAAAGCAAGAAAGAATAAACATCGAGAAACAGATCATAGACATCTAGAACAGAAAAAGGATCCGTCTGGGACAATAGTCTGGTTTTCGAGACCTTCAGAACATCACCAGGGTGGGAGCCCTACAGAATCTGGGCTGGGGATACTGTTCCAGAGGACAGGCACCCCCGACAGAGAAGACATTTTTCCTAAATGCCCATAGAAAGACACTGTTCAATTGAGGAGACCTGGAACCCATTCACTCTGCTTGATCTTACCAGATGGGGGAAAAAATCCAACAATCCAGCAATCCCTCAAATAACTTGGGCCACGGTGGGCTTCCTTAGTGACCACCAGCACCTTGAATTGCACCCAGAAGCCCGCTAGCCACCAGTCTTGCCTGCAAAAAGTCCAGTGCCCATCACTGCTTCTACCAACTTGGTGAAACCTGGCTTAATAGCAGTAACTGTGAGAGGGAACTTGGAGCCTTAGTAGACAACCAGCTACATATGAGCCAGCATTGTGCAGCGGCAGCCAAAAAAGCCAATGCAATCCTAAATTGTATTAACAGAGGGATACAATCAAGATCAAGTGAGGTACTAATACCACTTTATAAAGCATTAGTAAGACCACACCTAGAATACTGCATCCAGTTTTGGTCACCACACTATAAAAAGATGTTGAGACTCTAGAAAGAATGCAGAGAAGAGCAACTAGGATGATTAGGGGACTGGAGGCTAAAACATATGAAGAACGGTTGCAGGAATTGGTTGTGTCTAGTTTAATAAAGAGAAGGACCAGGGGAGACATGATAGCAGTGTTCCAGTATTTGGGGGGCTGCAACAGAGAGGAGGGGGTCAAGCTATTTTCCAAAGCACCTGAAGACCAGACAAGGAATAATGGATGGAAACTGAACAAGGAGAGATTCAACCTAGAAATAAGGAGGAACTTTCTGACAGTGAGAGCAATCAACCCATGGAACAGAAGTTGCCTTCGCATGTTGTGGGAGCTTCATCACCGGAAGCTTTCAAGAAGAGACTGGGCTGCCATCTGTCAGAAACGGTGTAGGGTCTCCTGCTTGAACAGGGGGGTTGGACTAGATGACCGACAAGGTCCCTTCCAACTCTGTTAATCTGTTATCTGTTACAACTAAATTTTCGGACCAGAGCAATAGCTCTAACCAAACTTTTTGGTTGTTGTTGGTTTTTTTGCTGAGAAATCTAGTTTAGAGGGAAGGGAATTATAAATAGCCACAGATGTTCACACGCTCACTTGCTTTCTTGAGCACTGTTCGACACGTCCACCGAAGCCCCGAAACAAGCCAGCAAAGTGGAACAGGATGTCAGCTGTCATGGAGGCACGCTCCGCGCAGTGGAAGGATCCCTGGAGAGAGGGAGTGCACATGTCAGAGGCAGTTTGGGGAGGAGGTGGGGTGGGCAGAGGGGGAGAGAACTAGACTCCCGACTAACGAAAGGGATCCGCGCTTAGCAGCCCGATTAGCTTGGAGCTTGTGTCTTCTAAACATTTCCATGGAAACCCGAGAAGTTTTGGTTCACTGTAAGTGTCTAAATTTGTTTTCTGATTCCACTCGGCAAACACAGAATTGGGCAAGGCTAGCTTTAGTTGGGGGGGGGGTGTTAGGAGACAAATCAGATCTGAAACCATTGTGAATGTCAAAGGCAAAGGGATATAAACTTTGGAGAGAGAGAGGGAGGTAGAGAGGTAGAGAGAGAGAGAGAGGTAGAGAGAGGGATGAGAAGAGGATGGGAAGAGAAGAGAAGAGAAGAATGGGAAGGGAAGATAAGAGAAGAGAAGAGAAGAGAAGAGAAGAGAAGAGAAGAGAAGAGAAGAGAAGAGAAGAGAAGAGAAGAAGAGGAGAGGAGAAGAGGAGAGGAGAGGAGAGGAGAGAGGAAAAGAATGGGAAAGGAAGAGAAGAGAAGAGGAGAGGAGAGAAGAGGAGAAGAGAAGAGAAGAGAAGAGAGGAAAAGAATGGGAAGGGAAGGGAAGAGAAGAGAAGAAGAGATAAGAGAAGAGAAGAGAGGAAAAGAATGGGAAGGGAAGGGAAGAGAAGAGAAGAGAAGAGAGAAGAAAAGAAGAGAGGAGGAGAGGAGAGGAGAGGAGAGGAAAAGAATGGGAAGAGAAGAGAAGAGAGAAGAAAAGAGGAGAGAAGAGGAGGAGAGGAGAGGAGAGAGGAAAAGAATGGGAAGGGAAGAAGAGAGAAGAGAAGAGAGAAGAGAAGAGAAGAGAAGAGAAGAGAGGAAAAGAATGGGAAGAGAAGAGAAGAGAAGAGAAGAGAGAAGAAAAGGAGAGGAGAGGAGAGGAGAGGAAAAGAATGGGAAGGGAAGAGAAGAGAAGAGAAGAGAAGAGAAGAGAAGAGAAGAGAAGAGAAGAGAAGAGAAGAGAGAGAGACACTAACTGTGTGTTTGTGTGTCTGTCTCAGCTTGTCCTTCAAATTTTTGGATAACAAAATCCTTTCACCCAAAGAGTTGCAGTGCCAAGAAGCCAGCTGTGTAAAGCTTCATCAGAAAAGAACACTACAGCTGGGCTTTTCTTACCATTATTATTATTATTACTGAATGGCTTCTGCTCCGTCATCATACACGGGATACGATTGTTGAGAATTTGCTGCGGAGTATAGGTAGTCCTCGACTTATGACCGCAATTGCATCCAAAATTTATGTTGCTAAGTGAGACATTTGTTAGGTGAATTTTGCCCTATTGTACGACCTTTCTTGCCACACTTCTTAAATGAATCACTGCAGTTGTTAAGTTAGTAACTCGGTTGTTAAGTGAATCTGGCTTCCCCATTGACTTTGCTTGTCAGAAGGTCACAATTGGGGATCGCATGACCCTGGGACTGTCATAAATATGAGTCAGTTTCCAAGTGGCCGTATTTTGATCACGTGACCATGGGGATGCTGCAACGGTCATAAGTGTGAAAAGCGGTCATAAGTACTTTATTCAGTGCTGTTGTAACTTCGAACGGTCACTAAACAAAGTGTTGTAAGTCAAGGACTACCTCTACTTACGACCAATTGTGACCATACTTGGAGACGGAGGCTCTACTCACGGTCACTCATGCCCTTGTCACCTCCTGATTGGACTACTGCAATGCGCTCTACATGGGGCTACCCTTGAAGAGTATCCGGAGACTTCAGTTGGTGCAAAATGCGGCTGCGCGTGCTGTGGTGGATGTGCCAAGGTACACCCATGTTACACCTATACTCCGCCAGCTGCATTGGTTGCCATTGGTCTCCAGGTACAATTCAAGGTGTTGATCATCATCTTTAAAGCCCTTCATGGCTTAGGACCAGGTTACCTTCGGGACCGCATTCTGCCTCATACTTCCCTTCGACCGGTTAGGGCCCACAGAGTTGGCCTCCTCCAGGTCCCGTCAGCCAAGCAATGCCGGCTGGCGGGCCCAAGGGGGAGGGCCTTCTCTGTGGCTGGCCCCGTGCTCTGGAACCAACTTCCCCCAGAGACCCGAACCATCCCCACCCTGCTGGCCTTCCGAAAAGCCGTCAAGACATGGCTCTTCCTGCAGGCAGGGGGGGTTGAGACTAGTTCCATCCGAGCTCTCCCCCAGTATGTTTGATGGTGAATATTTTTAACTGTTCATTTTTTAATTTTTTAACTTTGTTTTAATTGCTATTTATTATCTAGTGTTCTTACATAATGCTGTACGCCGCCCTGAGTCCTTCGGGAGTAGGGCGGCATAGAAGAACCAATAAATAAATAAATAAATAAATAAATAAATAAATAAATAAATAAATAAATAAATAAATAAATAAATAAATAAATAAATAAATAAATAAATAAATAAATAAATACTTGCTGTTCACCTTGGATGCTTAAATGAAACGTAAGGGATGCATAGTTTTCATTTAGGTTAGGGGCAAAAAAATCACTCAAAAGCAGCTTGGTGTGATATGGATGCATTAATATACATTTGTGGAAGGTGGAAATCAGTGGTGTGGACTTCAGTTCCCAGCATGCTGGCTGGGAAATTCTGGGAGTGGAAGTTCATATATCTTCAAGTTGTCAAGTTTGAAAAACATTGATACTGTGGGGTTTCAAAACAACTTGATGGCATATCATCAATCAATCAGTCAGCCCATCAATCATATCAACACAACGGTTGCAGTTGCAAAAGAACCAATGCAACCTTAGGCTGCATGAACAAAATCAAGATCACGTGAAGTGTTAATACCGCTTTATAATGCCTTCGTAAGGCCACACTTGGAATACTGCATCCAGTTTTGGTTGCCATGATATAAAAAAAAGATGTTGAGATTCTGGGAAGAGTCTTTGGGTATTTTTTCTCTCTCTTTTGGGTAGCATTTCTTTAAAGAGTGGTCTTAGAACCCATGGAGATCCTATCAGGGGCCGACAAAAATCAGAATTATTTGCCAGTCTAGGTTGAAAAATGATATAATATTAAAATCTCATCAAACAATCATGAGAAGCAGCAGTGCGTCAATTTTAACTTTTAATAAAATAAACATCAATAACTTAGTGTTTGGTCTTTGGTCTAGTTGCAGGGGTGGGCAAACTATGGTTCTTTGAGGACCTGTGGACTTCAACTCCCAGAATTCCTGAATGCATGCATGGCTGGCTCAGGAATTCTGGGAGTTGAAGTCCACAGGTCCTCAAAGAACCATAGTTTGCCCACCCCTGGCTCTAGTGCATTGTTTCTCAACCTTAGCAATTTTAAGAAGTGTGGACTTCAGCTCCCAGAATTCTTCACTCTCTATGGCTGGCTGAGGAATTCTGGGAATTGAAGTCCATATCTTTTAAAGTTGCCAAGGTTGAGAAACATTTGTCTAGTGCACGGGTGTCAAACTCACGGCGTCACATTGCCGTAAGTGATGTATCGCGATGTTTTCTCCACTCGCGGACCTGGGGTGGGCCTGGCCTGTGCGTGACGCATCTGGCCCACGGGCCGCCAGTTTGACACCCCTGGTCTAGTGGGTAAGACACCAGGCTAGGAAGCCATGAATTCATGTCCTGCCCCAGCCATGAAAGCCAGTTGGGTGACCTGGGGCTGATCACTCTCTGTCTCTCTCTCAGCCCAACCCACCTCACAGGGTTATTGTGAGAAAAATTGAACAAGGAAGGTGAGTTGGATATTTTCCCTACCTCGAGTTTTTTTTAATAAAAATAATAAAGGTGGGATACAAACAAACAAACAAACAAACAACCAGTGAATTTATGCAAAAACTATAACATCCATACTGCTACAAACTGGTGGGAACACAAGCCTGAAAAAGTCACTGAAAATCAGATGGTCAAGATCTTGTGGGATTTTCGTATACAAGTGGACAAGGTACTGGCGCATAATACACCAGACATCACGCTGGTCGAAGAAAACAAGGTGACTATCATCGACATCGCAATACCAGGTGATAGCAAGGTCGATGAAAAGGAACAGGAAAAAATCGCAAAATACCAGGACTTAAAAATTGAAATTCAACGATTATGGCACAAACAAGCAGTGGTAATTCCAGTGGTGATTGGAACACTGGGTGCTGTCCCATAACTCCCACTGGAATTACATTTAAAACAGCTCAAAATCGACAAAATCACCATCAGTTAAATGCAGAAAGCCGCACTGCTAGGTTCTGCACATATACTTTGAAAATACATTATGACATCCTAGGCCCCTGGGTAGGGCTCGACTAGTAATTAATGCCGAATCCGGTGAAACAACTGATATAATTGTAGATGATGATGATGATGATGATGATGATGATGATGATGATGATGATGATGATGATAATAATAATAATAATAATAATAATAATAATAATAATAATAATAATAATAATAATAATAATAATAATAATAAAAAACAAGACCATAGGCATTGACAAATTTGCCATCAGTCAATTGCAGAAGGCAGCTTTACTTGGAACTGCTTCCATCCTGCGACAATATCTGTAACACCGTCAAACATCCAGATTTGCCTATCCCAGGTCTTTGGACTCGATAGGTAGACAAAAATGCCAAACCCAGTCTGAACATCTGACTGACTGTGCAAATAATAATAATAATAATAATAATAATAATAATAATAATAATAATAATAATAATAATAATAATAATAATAATAATAATAATAATAATAATAATAATAATGGTAATCGGCACACTGGGTGCTGTGCCCAAAGACCTTAACCGGCATTTGAAAACAATAAACATTGACAAAATCACGATCTGTCAGTTGCAAAAGGCCACTGTACTTGGATATGCGCGCATCATACGAAAATACATCACACAGTCCTAGACGCTTGGGAAGTGTTCGACTTGTGATATAGTGATACGAAATCCAGCATATAAATCTCGTTTGCTGTGTATTACATTTTTTGTGAATTATTATTATTATTATTAATAATAATAATAATAATAATAATAATAATAATAATAATAATAATAAGAAGAAGAAGAAGAAGAAGAAGAAGAAGAAGAAGAAGAAGAAGAAGAAGAAGAAGAAGAAGAAGAAGAAGAAGAAGAAGAAGAAGAAGAAGAAGAAGAAGAAGAAGAAGAAGAAGAGAATGGAGCAAAAGTGGAAATTGTGAGCATTTGGCCTCCAACCCCTCCCGTCTACAATAATATTTAAGGTGTCTTGCTTAAGTCAGGGGTTACAGCAGGTGGGGGGTATCTATCGTATGGCATCGCTTCAATTGCATAAACATGACAGCTGCTCACTGCAAACAGCTGTGCGAGGTTGCACATAAGTGGGTGAATCAGACCTGCAGCTGTGTGGGGAGCAAAAGCATTTGTTCCTTTTACATTCCCATTAATGCGCTGAACAAAAGTCCCTCTGTGAAAATAGCCTCTCCTTTGGTCACATTGGCTGGAGTTTGCTACTATAGTTCTACAAACAGGAGCCGGAACTTCATCCCTTTGGTAATAATCTCTTTATTGCTCTTATTGAGGATTGGCAAATTCTAAATTTGTTCGGTCTTTAAACAGCATAGATTGAGCGTGGGTGGTGTGATTTTTTTTTCTGGCTTGTGGTTGTAAAGAAATACAGGTAGTCCTTGACTTATGACCAAAACGGAGCCCCAAATTTCTGTTGCTAAATGAGCAAAGTTATTCTCAAAAACGGTGTGAGTTGAATGTTTGCTGGTAGATATTCACTCTGATGTTAGGAAGAACTAACAGAAAGTGGCTGCCAACTTCATCCACCTGGGAGAATTTCTGAGGCTAATTGGTTACTACTGGGACAAAATATTGATTTAGCAGCGTGATTTAGAAACTATATTGCTCAACATCTTCCAAATACTTATTTAGTTACTATTATTTATATGCCATGTGAATCCAAATGGTGGCTTACAAAATATAGGTAGTGACTTGACTTACGACCACAATGGAACACAACGATGTTTCTATTGCTAAGCAGGACAGTTGTTTAAGTGAGTTCTGCCCCTTTTTACGACCTTCCTTGCCACAGTGCTTAAGTGAATCCCTGCAGTTGTTAAGTTAGCAACACGGTTGTTAAGTGAATCTGACTTCCCCGTTGGATGGGCTTGTCAGAAGGTCTCAAAATATGACCCCGGGAGGAAAGGAGGGGATCAAGCTATTTTCCAAGGCACCTGAAGGCCAGACAAGGAATAATGGATGGAAACTGATCAAGGAGATATTCAACTTGGAAATAAGGAGAATTTTTCTGACAGTGAGAGCAATCGACCAATGGAACAGAAGTTGCCTTCAAAAGTTGTGGGAGCTTCATCACTGGAAGCTTTCATGAAGAGACTGGACTGCCATCTGTCAGAAATGGTGCAGGGTCTCCTGCTTGAACAGGGGGTTGGACTAGATGACCTACAAGGTCCCTTCCAACTCTGTTATTCTGTCATCACCTCACTATCATCTCTAACATAATCTATCCTTCCCATGAATTAAAAACCAAATGGGATCAGGCTCAAAATCTCCTCATCATTCTGCGAACCGGTAGGGAAGGTAAGTAAATACCACCTCTGCCCATAACCCTCCGGCAAAAGGGCAGAGATATAACTGTCAATAAATCTAAATCTAAATCCCACGTTTGAAATCAGTTCTCAAAGCAAGGATAAAACCAGATAAGAATAAACATGCCTCAAAACAAATCAAGAGGGAACATAGCTACCGTATATAACACATAAATAAAACCAAAAAAAGATCTACCAAAAACAAGGAAATACATTATAAAGTTTACGTATAATACATCATCTGTTACTCTTTGCCCAAAAATGTGCATAAATCTCACTGGCTTTTGGATGCATCCTTGCACACTTATGGCTATCACACGCAGCATTGTGACTTATGGCCATTTTTCACACTTAACAACTGTTGCAGCATCCCCGTGGTCACATGATCAAAATTCAGACGCTTTGGCAGCCGTCTCGTCTTTATGACGGTTGCAGTGTCCCGGGGTCATGTGATCAACTTTTGCGACCTTCTGATAATAAGCAAAGTCAATGGGGAAGCCAGATTCACTTAACAACCGTGTTACCAGCTTAACGACTGCTGTGATTCACTTAACAACTGTGGCAAGGAAGGTCATAAATAGGGGCAAAACTCACTTAACAACTGTCCTGCTTATCAATAGACATGTTGGGCTCAATTGCGGTCGTAAGTCAAGTCACTACCTATATTTTGTAAGCCACCGAGAACCTTGTTTGGGTTAACATGGCATATAAATAATAGTAAGTAATTGGTATAAGTAATTGGAAGTTGTTGAGCAATAAAATTCCTAAATCACATTGCTAAATCAATATTTTGTCCCAGTAGTAACCAGGTGGATGAAGTTGGCAACCACTTTGTAGTTCTTCCTACCATCACGGTGAATATCTACCAGCAAACATTCAAGTCACACAATTTTGAGAATAACTTTGTCTTTTTTTCGTTGTTTTTTCTCTAAATTGATTGCTTCTTAATGAAACGAATTGCTTTGCTGGATCGCTGCTGCATTCTGCTGATAAAAGAGGAGCTGTCAAAATTTCTCACACCGCAGGGCGATCTATTCCTACCCTTCCTCCCTCAGGTTCAACCTTCTAATAAATGAATGATATGTCAGAAAGAATCAGAGGCTCTAAATAATATCTGGTGGATAAAATGTTGATATTGTTTGAGACCTGGGATTTTGCCCGTATATCTTTAATGGAGAGCTTTGAAAGTTTGTACCACAGGCATCAGATACTACAGGCAAAAGGCATGATTTAGAAGCAGTTTGGGGCGGAAGTCCATTGTTTCTCCATGTTGGCAACTTTATGATGTGTGGACTTCAACTCCCAGAATTCCCCAGCCAGTGCTCCTCAAACCCGTTACCAGATTAACAGCTTAGATTGATATGCATTGACTTCATTTTGACTTGATCCATCTATTCCACTGCAATTCTATGGCTCCATATTATAGTGGTGATTTTGTTATGGGTTTACCTTAATTTAATACATTATTTCCAGTATTGTATTGTCCACATATTTCTTTCTTTCTTTCTTTCTTTCTTTCTTTCTTTCTTTCTTTCTTTCTTTCTTTCTTTCTTTCTTTCTTTCTTTCTTTCTTTCTTTCTTTCTTTCTTCCTTCCTTCCTTCCTTCCTTCCTTCCTTCCTTTCTCTCTCTCTCTCTCTGTCTTTCTTTCTTTTCTTTTTTTCTTTCTCCCCCCCTCCATTAATATATATATATATATAGATAGATAGATAGATAGATAGATAGATAGATAGATAGATAGATAGATAGAGATAGATAGATAGATAGATAGATAGATAGATAGATAGATAGATAGATAGATAGATAGATTGATAGATTGATAGATTGATAGATAGATAGATGATAGATAGATAGATAGATAGATAGATGATAGATAGATAGATAGATAGATAGATAGATAGATAGATAGATAGATAGATAGATAGATAGATAGATAGATAGATAGATAGATAGATAGATAGATCTGCCTCACAATCAGGAGGCTGTGAGTTCGATCCTAGGTAGAGGCAGATATTTCTCTCTCTGGGCACGTTGAGAATATAACTGCTGAATATAACTCCACATTGGTGACAGGAAGGGCATCCGGCCAGTAAACACTCAGCTCCGTTCAGTTGCCCAGTCTCCACCCCGCAAGGGATTATGGGATGTATGTATATATTACACACACACACACACACACACACACACACGCACACACACACACATGCAGATGTTGAGATATTGGAAAAAGTGCAAAGAAGAGCAACTAAGATGATTAGGGGCCTGGAAACTAAAACATATGAAGACCGGTTGCAAGAATTGGGTATGGCCAGTCTAGAGAAAAGAAGGACCAGGCGTGACATGATAGCAGTATTCCAGTATTTGAGGGGCTGCCACAAAGACGAGGGGTCAACCTATTTTCCAAATATATATATTTGCTGATGCTTTATTTAAACTAAATTTGCATATCAGCGATTGCCTGACCTCTGTAGATGCCATACACTAAATAAACCCGACCCAGTTAAGCCATATTGCGTGAACACAGCACCGTAATAGCAAAAACCTGTCAGAAATGCTGTAGGATCTCCTGCTTGGGCGGCGGCGGCGGGGGGGCGGATTTGGATTAGGTCAGGGGTCTCCAACCTTGGCAACTTTAAGACTTGTGGACTTCAACTCCCAGAGTTCCTCAGTCAGCAGTTATTCTGCTTCTCCTAACCTGCCAAATTTGGGTTCCTCAATATCATCATACTGCAGATAAAGGTGGAATATATTTTGCTGGGTCTCTAAAGGGTGTTGTAAAACCATTACAGAAATAGTTTTGTATACTAATACCGGTAGTCAAGCCAAACGGCTTGTCAGAGTCAAGAAATGCAGCCAGATAAAACTTTTGACAGGTTTCCTCCATATTTAATTCTAATCTGGCTGCAACTCTGGGTCTCTTTGACATTTTCCGCCGTTAATGCCACATTTTCATTTTATGCGAGTGGAAAGTTTCCGTCCTGTCCACTTTTAAAAAAAATGTTTCCTAATGAATTCTGCTGGATTTATCGTCCCTGGATCTAATTTTACCATACCATACCAATAAGCATCAGCTGATCTGTTGGCCAGCAGTCTGGAAGTTTTAATTGACGTTTGCAGTTTTGCTTGAACATTTTTTTTCTCCTCCATCCTTGTCATGCTGTTTACCTCCTGGGCTTTTGGGTCTAAAAATACATGGTTTGCATGTCAGGTGTATAGAAGCCTTGCAGGCTTTTTCTAGGGGCATCGAAGGAGTTTTCTTGGCTTGACAAGGGGAGAATCTGAAAAACGAGTTTTTCTCACATGTCAGTTAGTATGTATAACATTGCTTTTGCGCACAAGGATCCTTTCTGGCAAAGAAGCTGCAAAGATTTAAAAACACACGTTTCTATACACATTCCCAAATGGGCAGTTGAGGGACCCTTGTGAGTTAAAAGAATTCAGAGTAGAATAGCGCTGGAAGGGACCCTGGAGGTCTTCTAGTCCAACCCTCTGCTCACGTAGAGGACCCTATATCAGGGCAGTGGTGGGTTCCTACCAGTGCGGTCCACTCTATAGCACCGGTAGCGGCCCGCTGGTGACATCACAGTACCAGTGCGGTCGGTTGCCGGTACCTGGGCGCTGCCATTAAAAAAAAATTTTTTTAACATTTTTTTTAAAAAATTCTTCTGCGCATGCCCAGAAGCCTTCCTACCCCACAGTGAGTCCAAGCAGGGGAGGATGGCTGAGGGAGCACGTGAGACGCTGAAAGAAGGGACGGCAGGAGCTATCTCCATTCCCCTCCCTTCAACAGTCTGAGAAGCCACGAACGCGCAGTGATGATCCTAGGCATTTTTGCATGTTCGAGGCTTCTCAAGCTGCTGAGGGGAGGGGGAATGGGCGGCAGGACCTATCTCAGTTCCCCTCCCTTCAGCAGTCCAAGAAGCCACGCCCATCCGGTCACATGGCTGGCAAGCCACACCCACAAAATAAGCCACACCCATAGAGTGGTAGTAAAAAAATTAGGAACCCACCCCTGTATCAGGGGTATCAAACTCAAGGCCTGCGGGCCGGATCTGGCCCACGGGGCCGCTCTGAAAACAGTGAAGGACCGGCCCGCGGTGCCTCTGCTTGCAAAAATGGAGCTCGGGGGGCGGGAGGGGGTGCATGCCACACACCCCGAGCTCCATTTTTGCTGACAGAGGGCTTCAGGAGTCAAAACCGAACCTCAAGAGGGCCACGTGCGGTCCCGCCGAGCTCCGTTTTCACTGGCAGAGGGCTTCAGGAGGCCGTTGCAGTCAAAAATGGACATCGAGCTGGCCATGCCCCCTTGGCCATGCCCCCCTGGCCCCTCTAGGTCAAACACAACCCTGATGAAATCGAGTTTGACACGCCTGCCCTATACCATTTGAGACAAGTTGCTGTCCAGTCTCTTCTTAAAAACCTCCAGTGATGGAGCACCCACAACTTCTGAAGGTAAGCATTCCACTGGTTAATTGTTAATCTTAGTCAGATTAATTAACTGGTTAATTAATTAACTGGTTAGTTAACTAATTAATCGTTAATCTTAGACAGTAGATATTTATTTATTTGTCAAATATGTATAGTAGTAATTTGTATAAACATAAGTAAAAAGTAACGATAAAAGAGGACAATAGGACAGTAGGACAGGGACGGTAGGCACGCTGGTGCACTTATGCACGCCCCTTACAGACCTCTCAGAAACGGGGAGAGGTCAACTGTAGACAGTCTAAGGTTAAAGTTTTTGGGGCTTGGGGAAGAAACCACAGAGTCAGGTAGTGCATTCCAGGCATTGATCACTCTGTTGCTGAAGTCGTATTTTCTGCAGTCAAGTTTGGAGCGCTTTACATTTAGTTTGAATCTATTACGTGCTCGTGTATTGTTGCGGTTGAAGCTGAAGTAGTCATTAACAGGAAGGACATTTTGGTATATGATTTTATGAACTACATTTAGATCAGATCGGAGGTGACGTAGTTGTAAATTGTCTAATCCCAGTATTTCAAGTCTGGTGGAATAAGGTATTTTGTTGTGAGCGGAGGAGTGAAGGACTCTTCTTGTGAAATATTTCTGGACTCTCTCGATTGTATTTATGTCCGATATGCAGTGTGGGTTCCAGACAGGTGAGCTGTATTCCAGAATTGGTCTAACAAATGTTTTGTATGCTCTGGTTAGTAACGTAATGTTGCCAGAGAAGAAGCTACGCAAGATTAGATTAACAACTCTTAGTGCCTTTTTGGCAATGTTGTTACAATGGGCTCTAGCACTTAGGTCGTTGGATATGAGTATTTATTTATTTATTTATTTATTTTGTTATTCTTATATGCCGCCCAACTCCCGAAGGACTCAGGGCGGCGTACAACAGGAAAAAATACAAGAATAATCAAAATACAAGTAATTAAAAAACCAAATACAAATTTTTAAAAACAATATTAAAACAACAACATCCATTCGATATCATACATACTTGGGGGGTGATCTCAGGTGGATTAAGCTATCCCCCCCACCTGCAGGAAAAGCCATGTTTTAACGGCTTTTCGGAAGGCCAGAAGAGTGGGGATGGTCCGGGTCTCTGGGGGTAGTTGGTTCCAGAGCACGGGGCCGGCCACAGAGAAGGCTCTCCCCCTAGGGCCCGCCAGCCGGCATTGCTTGGCCGACGGGACCTGGAGGAGGCCAACTCTGTGGGCCCTAACCGGTCGGAGGGAAGTATGAGGCAGAATGCGGTCCCGAAGATATCCTGGTCCTAAGCCATGAAGGGCTTTAAAGATGGTGATCAACACCTTGAATTGGATCCGGAGACCGATGGGCAACCAATGCAGCTGGCGGAGTATTGGTGTCACGTGGGTGTACCTTGGCACACCCACCACAGCACGCGCAGCCGCATTTTGTACCAGCTGAAGTCTCCGGATACTCTTCAAGGGTAGCCCCATGTAGAGCGCATTGCAGTAGTCCAAACGCGAGGTGACAAGGGCATGAGTGACCGTGAGTAGAGCCTCCTTCTCCAAGTATGGCCGCAACTGGTGCACCAGGCGAACCTGTGCAAAGGCCCCCCTAGCCACAGCAGAAAGATGGTGGTCCAATTTTAGCTGTGGATCTAGGAGGACCCCCAAGTTGCGGACCTGGTCTGAGGGAGTCAGTTTCGCACCCTCAAAGACCAAGGAGGGATAGTTGTCATGGTCCTTAGGAGGCAATATCCACAGCCACTCAGTCTTGTCGGGATTGAGTCTGAGTCTGTTCCTCCCCATCCAGATCTTAACGTCGTTCAGGCAACGGCACATTACATCAACTGCCTCCCTGAAGTCAGACGGGGTGGTGATGTACAGCTGGGTGTCGTCAGCGTACTGATGGAAACACACCCCATGTCTGCGAATGATCTCACCCAACGGTTTCATGTAGATATTGAACAGGATGGGCGAGAGAACCGACCCCTGAGGCACCCCACATGATAGGGGCCTAGGGGACGATCTCTGCCCACCTGCCAACACCGACTGCATCCGATCGGCGAGATAAGAGGAGAAACCACCGCAAAACGGTGCCTCCCACTCCCAACTCGCCGAGCCGATGCAGAAGGATACCATGGTCGATGGTATCGAAAGCCGCTGAGAGGTCAAGTAGCACCAGGATGGAGGAATTTCCTCCATCCCGGGCTCGCCAGAGATCATCCATCAGGGCAACCAAGGCAGTTTCTGTACTGTAGCCGCGCCTGAAGCCCGACTGAAGCCCGAAGTACTATGATTAGTAGATATATAGTAGATAGATATGATGAAAACTCTTTAATTTCACAATGGATGGATGGATTTAAACCACAGTTTCAACTGGAAAACTCTGTCCATCCTAGACCAAGCCAAGTCCAAAAACGTGATGACACTCTGACACCATCAATAGACACTCAGATATAAACAATATCTACATACGATGCAAAAGAGACAATCAACAAGCCAAACACGCGTGCCATAGGTTCGCCATCACTGGTCTACTTTGTTCATCTTTGCAAGTTCGTTTAGAGTTGCATTCGTAGCTCTTTTATGAAATACAGGTAGTCCTTGACTTACAACCATTCGTTTCGTGACCATTCAAAGTTACAGCATCACTGAAAAAAGTGACTTACCACCTGTCCTCGCACTTACAACTGTTGCATCTTTACGGTCATGCAGTCCTCACAGTCACACGAACAGAATCTGGCTGCATGACAACGGGCATGTATTTACGATGGCTGCAGAGTCCCAGGGTTCTCTGATGATCATCGGTGATCTTCCCAACTGGCCTCCCACAAGCAAAGTCAATGGGGGAAGCTGGATCCACTTAATGACATGATTCACATAACAACTGCAACGATTTGCTTAATAACCATGGCAAAAAGGTCATAAAATTGGGTGCAGCTTAGTTAACAACCCCCTTGCTTAGCAATGAAAATTCTGGTTCCAATTGTGGTTGTTAAATCAAGTACTATCTGTAGTTAGTACTTTAGATGATTTGATCAGATATCTATATGTGTATGGACTAGTATATGTATGGTAGTGGAAATCGCAGGTGGCCCCATTCACCTGCCCCCGGCTCTATGCTATCCTATTTGTGCACGTTTTTGATGCCGGGCGCATGCACAGAAGGCTTGCGAGCTAGTAAAGCGCATGCGCGGGAGGCTTTGCGCATGTGCGAAGGTGCGCATGCTCACATTTGTGAACTGGTAGGGAAGGGAAGGGAAAACCACCCCTGCTGCTGATTATACTGCAGTTTGGGTTTTATGTTGATAGGGGTTCCAATCAATCAAAAGATTTCAATAATTGTTGGTAGGCAACACAACACTGCTTTAAGGAGCTTTCGGGAAAGGTAGGTGTGTGTTTGTGTTACTTCCTTATGAAAATATTTAATTAGTATGAAAGAGACCTTAGAATCGGCATCCTGTTTCTGTTATTATAGTAGTCAATAGTGTTTGCTTACCATCTTGCCACATTTCAATAATTTAGCAGGATCGTGAATATCTGCTAATTTTGCTCTGCCTCTCTTGATTGCATTTTAAATCTTTCTCTTTAATTTTAACTAATGAAATGAGTTTTAATTTCCTGATGGGATTTGTTTCCATGTTTAGACGCTGTCAGGCTTACGAGCCTATATTCCTCTCAGGGCTGGCTTTTTCCTGAAGAAAATGTATGGGGGAAAAGTATATTTTGTTCTTCAGAATCGTATTAAACCTGCATTTCAGTCAAAGGAGACATAACAGAGTCCCAGAACAAGTGTCTATAATTTTTAGGAGCAAGAAAACAATTTGTTGCTTAAAAAAAACATTTTGCAAATATAAATAACCACTGATGTCTTTGGGAAACACGCTTTTTAAAATTTTTATGTTATGCATTTTGTTTCTTTTTTAATCTGTTTTATTGTAAGTTCCCCACAGTCACATCTGTGAGATTGGCAGCTATATAAATCCAATGAAATGAAGAAAAAAGGAGTTGAATAAAAATGAGGCAAACTTTTTTTCCTAGAAAAGGAGAAGAAGGAAGGAAGGAAGGAAGGAAGGAAGGAAGGAAAGAAGGAAGGAAGGAAGGAAGGAAGGAAGGAAGGAAGGAAGGAAGGAAGGAAGGTGAAAGGGAAGGAAAGGAAGGTAGATGAATGGGAATGGAAGAAAGGAAGGAAGGTGAATGGAAAGGGAAAGGAAGGGAGGGGAAGGAAAGGAAGGAAGGAAGGAAGGAAGGAAGGAAGGAAGGAAGGAAGGAAGGAAGGAAGGAAGGAAGGAAGGAAGGAAGGAAGTTAGATGAACGGGAATGGAAGAAAGGAAGGAAGAAAGACTATCACAAAAAAGTAATATATTTTCATATCACAATATTGGAAATGTTTCCAAATTGTTAGGGACAATTGCAACTTCTATTTCTCATTCTAATGTTTTTCTTCTTCAATGCATTATGGAAAATAGATTTTATGGTTGATTAAACCTTGGAATAATAGTGATAAGCAGATACATGCAAAAGTGGCTGTGTGCAAATTTTGGTCCAGTTGGTTTTGGTCTTGAGTTTTGAACTGTCATTGTCAGTTTGGTCTCCATACCAAATTCTCTCCTAGTGAAATTAGTAAGTGCCTGATTTTCTAGGAAATGAACACATAAAGCAGAGATCTGCAAACTTGGCAACTTAAAGATTTGTGGACTTCAACTCCCAGAATTCTCCAGCCAGCGCTGGAGAATTCTGGGAGTTGAAGTCCACAAGTCTTAAAGTTGCCAAGTTTGGGGACCCCTGCCATAAAGCAACTCATTCCATTACCAAACTATTATCGCCAAGATGTTCTCTTAACCTTCAGGGGAGCCTGAAATTTAATCCACTAGATGTTCTTCTGCTTCCTGGACATTGAGAATATTATTTTGTGGCATTTCCTTAAGATGTCTTGATGAGAAAGTCAACAGTGATGGGCAAATATTGATTAACGCGACATTTCTTGAGGTTTTTTTTCCCTGCAACACTTCACTCCAGAGAACTATTAAGACTCTATGTTATATACATCATAGTCCATAGTACATCAACCAGACTTGAAATCCTAGGCTTAGAAAGCTTAGAACTACGTCGCCTTCAGCACGACCTAAACATAGCTCATAAAATTATCTGGTACAACGTCCTTCCTGTCAATGACTACTTCAGCTTCAACCACAACAATACACGAGCACACAACAGATACAAACTCAGTGAACCGCTCCAAACTTGACTGTAGAAAATATGACTTTAGCAACAGAGTGGTAAATGCCTGGAACTCACTACCTGACTCTGTGGTTTCGTCACCAAACCCCCAAAACTTTACCCTAAGACTGTCCACTGTTGACCTCACCCGATTCCTAAGAGGTTAGTAAGGGGCGTGCATAATTTAATTTAATTTAATTTAATTTAATTTAATTTAATGGATTTCTATGCCGCCCAACTCCCTGGGGACTCTGGGCGGCTCACAACATGTTAGATTCCATTACAAATATAAAATACAATGATTAAAAAATACAAAAGTTAAAAAGAGTATCTCATATTTACAAGCAAGGGGGGAGACCCATATTTAATCTAGTTGGTCTCACTTTCACCCCGCCTGCCGGAAGAGCCAGGTTTTTATTGCTTTCCGGAAGGCCAGTAGGGTGGGGATGGTCCTGATCTCCGGGGGAAGCTGGTTCCACAGGGAGGGAGCTCCCACAGAGAAGGCCCTCCCCCTCGGCCCCGCCAGCCGACATTGTTTGGTCGACGGGACCTGGAGGAGGCCGACTCTGTGGGCCCTAACCGGTGCACCAGCGTGCCTACCATCCCTGTCCTAATATTCCCTCTTTTAGTACCAATCTTATGTACATAAACAATGTTACATCTTACTAACACATACTTGACAAAATAAATACATAAAATAAATAAATAAAAATAAAATAAATAAAATTCTTCTCCTGGCTAACTGGTATATTGGGTAATCTTATGGACAAAGCAGAGTCACATCATTCTGCAGTCTTCTACAGATGGGCTGAGAACTTACAGAATTGAGTCATGAGCTGTCATGGCAATTGTTGAGATGTTTGGGTGCTATAGTTCAAACATCTAGAACAGGGGTCTCCAACCTTGGCAACTTTAAGCCTGGAGGACTTCAACTCCCAGAATTCTGGGAGTTGAAGTCCACCAGGCTTTAAGTTGCCAAGGTTGGAGATCCCTGATCTAGAACATGCCTAAGTGGGGAAGAAAGCTCTAGAATTATGAAAATCGTGGCTTGCAAGATGCAATGGTATGAGGAAATAACTTTGAGATACAGGAGGAAAAGCTACAGAGAAGGAAGTGTCTCTTCTGATAGGTTTACCGTGTCTTCAGACTGCCTTTTATCTGACTGCTGCTTAGACCAGGGATATCTACACTTGGCAACTTTAAGACTTGTGGACTTCAATTCCCAGAATTCCTCAGCCAGCATGGAAGGATTTGTATATTCCTTGCAGACAGCTGGTCATTTGCATTCTTTTAGAGAGTCGTTGAGGCCATTTGGAGGTTTATCTATGTCCTGAGGGTCACCAAAATAGCGCAAATGGGTATTGAGCCTTCTTGGCTGAAAGAAGTACCGTGTTTCCCCGAAAATAAGACCCTGTCTTATATTTTTTTGAACCCTGAAATAAGTGATTGGCCTTATTGCTATGCACTCAAAAGCCCGATTGGGCTTTATTATCAGGGGATGTCTTATTTTGGGGGAAACAGGGTATGTTGAAAGGACCTATGTTGTAGGCTGAAAGGATTGTGTTGTGTTCTACAACACAGTCCTTTCAGCAGTTCCAGGAAGGCTCCACACCCATTTGCACTAGTCAGGTGACCCTGAGGACCCAGACAAACCTCCAAGTGGCCTCAACAACCCTCCAAAAGAATGCAAATGACCAGCTGTCTGCAAGGGATATAAATCAGGGGTGAAATGCTGCCGGTTCGGGAGCGCCGGTCAGTCGTTGCAGAGCCGATGGAGCTGGCGGCGGTCGCGGCACGGGGCTTCTCTCACCCGCTTCCCCCGCCCTCCTGGATGCCGCGATTTGAGTCCTTCTATGCTCTATGCATGCGCAGAAAGCTTTGCGCATACGCAGAGGGCAAAATAACCCAAATGGTGGCGTCCAGCCGGGCGGGGGAAGCGGGCGGGAGAAGCCCCGCGCTGCGACCGCCGCCAGCTCCATCGGCTCTGCAACGACCAACTGGCCCGCCCGAACCGGCAGCATTTCACCCCTGATATAAATCCTTCCATTCCCCATTATCCAGTCAGAGCTGAAGAAGCTTCTTGGATGAGAAGCGAAATGTCTTCAAAGCAAAACCAGAAAGTCCAGTTGCCTCTTGAAAAAACACCTTTGGGACATTGATATTGCTATTTAAACCAATATGTTTGCTTAGTGGTCCTGTTTATAACAGACAGAATTTGGCACATTTTTGTTTAATGCTCTGTTGTTCGGGGATACTGAGACAGAAAGGGGTTGCAGAAGGACAATGTCTTATTATTCTGCGCCTTTCATCTTCGCTTGCTTTTGGCACTTCGGTCCCTTTAATCATCGGCTCTGTCCCTGCCTTCACAACTCCTCTGTTTTCTTTATGGCTTCCAAGGTATTAGCAATCTGTCATCTTCCCTTTTTCTCATTAGAAGGTTTGTACCCTCTTAAGGTGATTATAAACAATGGTTTGATGATCGTTGTTTGAGGGCTGTTGTTTTTAGAATATGAAAATAATAAGCTGTATGCTCTGCTTCACTGCTGGGATTGTTTTCTTTTTGTTTGTTTGTTTGTTTGATCATTGTAATAATTTTGTGGATGGGACATTTGTCACTATTCCATTAAGTAAAATTGTTTGAGTTTTGAGCGGAGCATAAACAAAGGTGATCTAAAGCATATAGATGCAGGCGAAGAGCGAACGGGATTCTTTGAGGTTGGGAGAAGACAGTATTTAATTTACCGATAATATTACTATTTTGGTTTTGTCCGCAATTCCTCATTAGGAAGAGAAATCCAGCTTTGATTCCTCTAGAATTTGCAAAATCTAGAGCAGTGGTTCCCAACCTTTTTGTGATCGAGTACCACTTGGAGGTCCCGTACAGTCGCCGCGTACCACCTGGTTCCAGAGAAACTAAATTCGATCAGATATCACTTTATTTCCATAATTGTACAAGTAGGACACACATAATTGTACAAGTAGGACTACGAAAACAAGGGTTCTACTGCGCGACTGCTGAGAGTTCAGAACAGTCACCGTTCCTTTTTTGGCCCCGCGCATCCAGCAACTGGATTCTCGGGCCGCTGGGACCAGGTGGGTGGCGTGTGGCAACAGTTGCAAATCGTTGCCAGATTATCTTGTGTTAGGCAGTAAACATTTTTGTGAAGTAAAAAATAACTAACTAAAAATCGTTCATGACCCCGAAAGTGTTCGCGTACCACCTGGAAGGCCCTCGCGTACCACTAGTGGTACACGTACCACAGGTTGGGAACCACTGATCTAGAGGAATCAAACCTGAGAAAATTTCAAAACTCAAAAAGTACAGAATGTTCCAGGAGCTGCAGTTCTACGGACGAATGATTGAGTCTGTGATTTGTACTTCTATAACTGTCTGGTTTGGTACAGCAACCAAACAGGACAGGTATAGACTCCAATGGATAGATAAGACTATAGGAAGAATAATTGCAACCATCCTGCCTTCCATTGGGGACTGTATACTGTGCACAAGCCAGAAAGAGGGCTGAGAAAATATCTACAGATCCCTCACAGCCGGGACATACTGTTTCAATTTCTTCCCTCAGGATACTGATATAGGGCATTGCATACCAAAACAACTAGCAATAGCAATAACACGTAGACCAGTGATGGCGAACCTTTTTTCCTTGGGTGCCGAAAGCGTGTGCACATATGCAATAGCACGTGCATGCGTGCCTACACCCATAATGCAATGCCCACAGCCCCTGCGCATGTGCATGCCCCCCTGCACTGCCCCCCCACATTTGTGCGTGACCCCTGCCCCCCCGCACATGCACGCACGACCATCCCGCACCCCGTTATGGGCCTACCAGGCCTCCTTGAAACCTCCGGAGGCCAGAAACGGCGTGTTTCCGGACTTCCAGTAGGCCTGTTTTTTGCCCTCTCTAGGCTCCAGAGGCTTTCCTGGAGCCTGGGGAGGGCGAAAACGGCCTCCCCCACCCTCCCGGAGGCCTTCCAGAGGTCAGAAATGGCCCATTTCCAGACTTCTGGGAGGCCCATTTTTCGCCCTCCCAGAGCCCTATACTTAACCTGGCATCCAAAACGGGCTGCGTGGAGACTCCTGGGAAGGGAGGGGTGGCGTGAGCAGGGCCAGCCGAAAATCAGCTGGCCGGCACGTGCATGCACCACTGGAGCTGACCTAGGGCAATGGCTCGCGTGCCCGCAGATATGGCTCCGCGTGTCACCTATGGCACGCGTGCCATAGGTTCGCCATCACGGATTTAGACTTATACCGCTTCACAGTGCTTTACAGCCCTCTCTAAGTGGTTTACAGAGTCAGCATTATTGCCCCCAACAATCTGGGTCCTCATTTTACCCACCTCGGAAGGATGGAAGGGCTGAGTCAACCTTGAGCCGGTCAGGATTGAACTCCTGGAGTGAGCAGTGAGTTAGCCCTGCAGTACTGCATTCTAACCACTGTGCCACTACGGCTCTTGATATTAGATACAGACACAGTTTTTTCTCTTGTGCCATCACTCTACTGAACATCTAATTCCCACCACACTGTCTTACGTCTACGGATATTTACCTATGTTGTATGGCTGCATTAGTATTATCCTTCTCATCTTTTCTTCTACCTTCTCCTGCTGGTATCTTATGATTATATTACTGTGTTGTTTGTTTGTACACTGAGAACTTATGCACAGGAGACAAATTCTTTGTGTGTCCAATCACACTTGACCAAAAAAGTATCTCTTCTGTTCTGTTCTGTTCTGTTCTGTTCTGTTCTATCCCTATCCCTATCCCTATCCCTATCCCTATCCCTATCCCTATCCCTTTCCCTTTCCCTTTCCCATCCCATCCTCTTCCTCGCTCTGCTCTGCTCTGCTTTGCCCTACCCTATCTTACCCTACCCTACCTTACCCTACCTTCTTTCTACTCAACTCCGCTCCGCTCCGCTCCACTCCGCTCCACTCCACTCCACTCCACTCTACTCTACTCTACTCTACTCTACTCTACTCTACTCTACTCTACTCTACTCTACTATTCCCATTCCCATTCCCATTCCCATCCCCATCCCCATCCCCATCCCCATCCCATCCTCTTCCTCACTCTGCTCTGCTCTGCCCTGCCCTGCCCTGCCCTCCCCTACCCCACCGTACCCCACTCCACCCTATCCTACCCTACCCTACCGTACTCTACCTTACCCTACCCCATCTTACCCTACCCTACCCACTCTACTCTACTCTACTCTACTCTACTCTACTCTACTCTACTCTACTCTACTCTACTCTACTCTACTCTACTCTACTCTACTCTACTCTACTCTACTCTACACTCTATTCTATTCCTGATTAAAGACTCTCCTCCAGGCTTCTAGCTTTTGGGAAGGTAAACCAACATGTGTCTAAAAACTGAACGAAACAAAGTGACACAAATTAAATCAAAAGTTCACATCATCACTGTGATCCCTTTAAGTGTGTGTGTGTGTGTGTGTGTGTGTGTGTGTGTGTGTGTGTGTGTATAAACCAAACACATTTGGTTCTCAGCCATATTGCTTTCTAAGAACAACCCCTTCAAGCGTTGACTTTAGTAGGATTAATGGAATCAGCTCTGCTCTATCGGCCACATACACGACATCTTCAAAGGCCACTGCAGATGTGATCTAGAACACAGTGGTGACTTTATCTTTGGTCTGACAAGGCTGAGAGATACCCGATCCTCCTCATCCTCGTGACTCTCCATGGATTATCCCTGGCGAATAGAGTTTGCTGCAATGTGTCTCCAGGGTTGATGATTTTAGACATGAGCTTATTAAGCCGAGAGAGGGAGGGAGGGAGGGAGGGAGGGAGGGAGGGAGGGAAGGAGGACCGGGAAAATATTTTTCTTTCTCTCTTTTTCTCACATGAGTGCATGAACTTTCCTCACATACAGATTGGCAGAACTGTGTGTTTTCAAAGCACCTGCTGTTCATCGCCTCGATGGAATGATTGGTCTTGGATCTTTCAACAAATCATGCCAAATAAAAACCTTGTTTATTCGAGAAGCGTAAAGAAGCTTTTGGTGGATGGGGGACAGAAATGCTGTTTTTTTGCATGTCAGGACATCTCCCGTGCTGATGGGGTCATCCTAAATATGCTAGAGAAATAGGGGCTGGAAGGAAGCATGCTTATTGTATACATGCTTGTATGTGTGGTATGTATGTATGTATGTGTTTATTTATTTATATGGGGTGTATGGGGTGCTCAGGGAGGGGTAGCACCTCTGGTGTAGGGGCATGTCATGTCCTTTTACGGCAGCTCATTCTAGGGCAGCTTTTAGGGCAGCTCGTTCACCTTTAGTCCCCACCTGTCACTCAGCTCTCACCTGTAACTCCTAGCAGCTGTAGCATGCGCAGCGGCCACACCCCGGGCAATAGCTTCGACAGGCTGGCCAAACCAGGTGGAGAGTAATAGCAATAGCAATAGAGTAGCCGTTGGGTCATTGACCTTCGGTGAGATAGGGGCGTGTCTATCCCGAGCATGTGAAGACAGATTCCGGTGGACTGAGTGGATGAAATCTACTAGAATAGGACAACGGTCATGAAGGCGGTCTCTACAAGCAATGTGGTACGCTAAGAGCATAGCAAGACACGAAAGACGCCCTGGTCAACCACTGCGCCCAGCCCATCTCCAACTGTCTTGACTCTTGTCCTGCTATTTGGAGCAAGATGGAATCTGGGAAGAGAGAGTGAGGCTGACTATACGCACCTCTCCCTCACTTTAATCCAATTCACGCGCAAGTCTTGACATCCTCCCCCCCAGATGTCAAGGTCCTCTTCGAACACGATGGACGAACATCATTTATTTATATCCTGCCTTTATCTAAAAAAAAACCCTCCCTTTTTACAACACTCTCATCCTTTAATTCAGGAGAGAGTCAAAGTGACTGGATGGAGCTTAGCATTAATCGGCCGGATGCCCTTCCTGACACCACTCAGAGTTCACAGCAGATATTTTTTCTTTCCGCCCTAGGAGAGAAACATCTGCTGCTACCTAGGATTGAACTCTCAATCCTGCCTTTATCATTTTTTACAAATATCTCAAGACGGTGAACATATCCAACACACCTTCCTCCTCCTACTTTCCCCAGAACAACAACCCTGTGAGGTTGGTTGGGCTGAGAGCGAGAGAGAGAGAGAGAGTGACTTGCTGAGTCACTCAGCTGGATTTCATGTTTAAGGCGGGACTAGAACTCACAGTCTCCTGGTGATTGGCACAGAATCACCTAGTTCAGGGCTGTCAAATTCCCGGACGGTGGGCCAGATGCATCACGCGCTGGCCACGCCCACGGCCAGTTTAGCGAAGTGGAAAAAAGTCCAGATACGTCACGTGATGCCGCCGCAATGATGTGAGTTTGACACCCCTAACTTGGTTGCATGTCATGCCTAAGGCAGGACTACAATTCACAGTCTCCTGGTGATTGGCTCAAAGATTGGTGACTTCAGAAACCTGACGTGTATTGGGAATAAGACAGATAAGATTTTTTCCCCCTTCTCTCCTTCCATAATGTTTCTGAATTTTCTAATCTAGTCCTCAGCCTTGATATATTTAAGAGTCTTCCAGTGAATGGAATGATATCTCATAGAGGCGATGTAGGATCTTTACTTGGAATTCAGACAGTTAGAAATAAAACCGAGATTAAAGTCTAATAGAAAATATTTATTTCAGTACAAAAACAATAAATCCTGAATAAACTACATTTTGCTGACTAACACGACCGTTCAGGTCAACAGCTAAGGCATAAGAGAATTAATGGTGGTTTAGGAATGCACACATGCGCAAAGAACATCATATCACGTGTTCTGCCTGTATTGGAATGTACCATAATATTAGATAGGGGTGTGTCACCCTGCATAGACATACAACTGACAATATTCACTACGTGACAAATACTGAGAAGGTAGCTCAAATCAAACCAGACATGTTTGTCTCCCCCACCCCTAATCTTGGTCCTTTTTCCATTTTCAGTAAATGAATTGTATATGCCTCTCCCTCCCATTTATTTTAGATCGTATCTGAAAAAGCCTTTTTTGATGTTAGCATCCTTTACTAACCGCAGTTTATTCTACACATTAACTTTCGTGATACCATCTCTACAATTCCAGACCATAGGAATGTTATTTTGCTTGGCAACTTCCTTTTATTTCCATTTCCTATTCGTGTTCTTTTTGATTTTCAGATTTCCATGAAGTTTTGCAAGCTATCACAATGATTACTTTGGCTTCTTCCGTTTTTCTCCCCTTAATATTTTTTTTAAAGCGGATTAGCGTTCCGGTCTGTCACTTAAAAGTGGATTTTATAAAACAAATGGAGAAAAATTGACAAGATTTCCACTTTTGCCATCTCAATGTATTTTATTTACTTAAAACATTTTTATAGCCACCCATTTTATAACCAACTCTGAGCAGCTCCCAGTATGGAGCCTATTTTCTTGCTTACCCTAGATTTTAATATAAATTGCACAAGAGTATAAATATAAATTGTAGGTCAGGCATCCTTCTTGACAGGATGGAAACTAAACAAGGAGAGAACCAACTTAGAAATAAGGAGAAATTTCCTGACAGTGAGAACAATTAACCAGTGGAACGACTTACCTCCAGAAGTTGTGGGTGCTCCAACACTGGAGATTTTTAAAAAGAGATTGGACAGCCATTTGTCTGAAATGGTACGGGGTCTCCTGCTTGAGCAGAGGGCTGGACTAGAAGACCTCCAAGGTCCCTTCCGACTCTGTTATTCTGTTAAGCTCTGTTGTTCTGTTAAAAAAATCTTTTTTTTTAAAATGGCAATTATCCTGCTTTTTTTCTTTGATGTTCCTGAAGCAGACTTTTAAAATATTCCCAATGAAATCTCTTTTTGAAAATACAACTACCATTGTGGCATAGCCCTTTAAGCTGACCGGTCATACCTTTCAAAGTGCTGTCGTAACTTCGAAGAGTTGCTAAACAGGGCAGTTGTTCAGTGTGGACTACTTATACCAGGGGTATCAAACTCAAAGCCTGGGGGCCGGATCCAGCCCGCAGGGTGCTTAGATCTGGCCCGTGGGGCCACCCTGGAAACATCTAAGGACCGGCCTGCGGTGCCCCTACTAGTGAAAACGGAGGTTGTGAGGGCCACGTGCGGCTGTCCTGAGTTCCGTTTCCACTGGCAGTGGGTTGCAAGAGCCCGTCGCAGCCCAAAATGGAACTTGGGAGCACGTTTTCACTGGCAGAACGCTCGGACCACCAACATGACTGATGACGAGCTGGCCATGCCCCCCCCCGGGTCCCTTGAGGTCAAACACAACCCTGATGCGGTCCTCAATGAAATTGAGTTTGCCACCCCTGACTTATACTATCTTTAAGATAGGATTAGTGAATAGAAACAATTTTGGTTTATTGAGCTCCTGACGGCATCTTCTCCCTGTCACCACTCAGAACTACACTCCCCTTGTGTAGGAAGACAGTCAGAGCCTGGGAGGTGGAGTCAAGAGAGGAATAAGGTCAGAGTCATTATAGCAATAGCACTTAGACTTATATACCGCTTCATGGTGCTTTAGAGCCCTCTCTAAGCGGTTTACAGAGTTCAGCATATTGCCCCCAACAATCTGGGTCCTCATTTTACCCACCTCAGAAGGATGGAAGGCTGAGTCAACCTTGAGCCAGTGAGATTTGAACAGCTGAACTGCAGTGCTGCACTTTAACCACTGCGCCACCTCGGTTCGTTCCCACAAGCAGTCTAAATCCAATCCATCTTGAATGCCGTTAATTCGTATCTGGTGCCAATTTAGTGCTGACAGTTAGTTGACTAGATTCTTGTGTATCGGTGTTCTGACCCAGCTCCCCAAACACGACAAACCCTCTGACGTGAACTCAAAAGATTCCTTTATTAGGAGCGCCAGCAGCCCCGGCAAAAAGTTTCTCTCTCACTGCAGGCTAACAAGTCCGTCCGTCTGGAAGATGAATAGTTGTCTGCCACATCTATTCATCTCCGCCCCCTGCCTTTTATCCCCAGAGCTAGGGTGGGGCTTCGCTAGCAGCAGTGGCTC